>CM018034.1:22976206-23366206 GCA_008638375.1 Nyssa sinensis
CCTCGTAACCAATGTAGTTGCTTCCTCTCTCTCTCTCTCTCTCTCTACTCCTATTTATTTATTGTGCATTCATAACATTCATTTTTGAAAAATCAAAAATAAATCAATATTTGTAAAATACCCTATTCACCCCCCTCAAGGGTAAATATCTGGGCAATAGAGAGCTAAGGTATGGAGTGGGAAGGTGTTAGGCACCCACCCTACCTCGTCCGAATGGACCAGCCTCAAGTGTTCACATAAAAGGCTTATTCATTATATAAGAAATGCAAAAATAAGAGGAATAACACGAAAGCAATAATAATGGATAAATGAAATAAAATGCATAAAAAGGCTTTGAAGCAACCCCTTGATCTACTTTTATCAAGGATGATAGAAACCAATAGATTTCTATTCCCTTCTATCAAGAGTTATTGGAGATAAGAGATCAGGCTCATGGGCTCATGTCACCCACTTCTATCAATGATGATAAAAGGTGATGATGGCCAATTAAATTGAAAAATAAAAGATTAAGAAATGGTACAAACACGAAATAAATAAAGTAAAGGGAAAAGGAAAAAAGATTTGACTCAGACCCATAGGCTTTTTACATATCCATCCTAAGATAGAATCAGAGTCACTTAGTTCTCCGGATTACCCTCTTTTATCAAGAGCGATAAAAAATAGAGATCAACTGGGTAGGAAAGACTAGTAAGGGTTTAGGGCGTACCTTATTTAGTCGCAGATGTAGGGCAGTACTTCGGCTAGGAATGCTTGATTCAGAGTCTTTACTCGGACAGAGTTCCGACTTGCTTGTTGATCCAGAACCTTCAATTGGGCAGGGCTTCGACCTTGGGAGGAAAGAGGCCAAAGAACTTCTTAAGAGAGAGAGAGAGAGAGAGAGAGGGGGGGCTTTAGCACTATATTGATAGCATAAGGCTATAAAATTATGGACTTCTAGAATGATGACCAAGAGGGTCTATTTATAGGCAAAATGTGGAGATTTGATCCAAGGACCTATAATCAACCTCACAAATAGAGGGCTAGGTTCATGTCTTAAGTGATAATTATGCGATTAAAAAAAAGAAAATCAAACAATTATCTAAAGAATGAATATCCTAAATTTATAAATTAAAAATGAATTTATGCAAAATTGCAAGAACCTATGAAATTAATGTCTACATGCAAGACCAAATGAAATGTAAGTAAAATGAGAATTTATTTCTAAATAAATTCTAAAAGTGGGATAATTAAAAGAGAATTTCTAATCATCCAAACTCTAATATATATACATCTAAATAGGTGGACCAATAAAATAATTGTCTACAATTTGTAACTAATCACAATGCACCTAACATGCCACATAGACTAACATGTGGACCAATGAGAATTAATGCATACCTAATGCACCAATGAGAAGACAAAAGAGAGTTTATTTCCAATTAAACTCCCAAAAATCAAATATCTAGATTTTATGTATCTCATATAAAAGAAATGTCCAACAACTATATCTATGAAAACTCTAGAAATTGAAAGTCTTAATTATGCCTAAATGAACTACTATCACTCAAGATCACCAAATTTCTCCCAACTTGGTGGAAAACCACTAAGATTGCCACTTGGCATATGACCAAATTGCCCTTTAAGGCATAAAAATGTGCCTAATTTGTCATCAAAGGGCTAAAATTTCCAAATTACCCCTAAAGGGGCAAAATGACATAGGAATTACCCTCAAGTGACTAAAGAGTCTCATTAAGGGTAGGACTGTGCCAAAATGACCTCAAAGGGAAAGTGGTGCCGAAATTACTAAAATGCCCTCAATGGGCAAAAGAGTTCTACTAGAGGTGGGACTCTAATAAAATTAGCAAAACATCCTCCAATAGGCATAAGAGTCCTACTAGAGATGGGACTTTGGTAAAATTACCAAAGACCTCTATAAGATGGGAAGCCTCTGAGAATTTCCAAGAATGTCATTGAGGACTAAGGAGATGTGCAAAATTACGAGAATGTCTTCGAGGGTCAAGAATGTGTAATGACCAAACTATCCTTAGGGACCAAATTATGAAAGAAATTACCAAAATACCCCTAATTGAGGAATGTCTTAGTAATTCAACAAAAATGACAAAACAACTCCTAATCAAGGGATTTCTCAAAATATGCAATAAAAATGACCGAAATATCCTCGGAATGCCGCAAAATTAAGGATTCAACCTTACTCAATCAAGGGTCAAAAAATGAGGTGTCTACATACATAATCAAAGGCTATTTGATTCAAGAACCATACCATATTTCTTCATTATCTACTTTAGAGTACAAGCTTGTGGATTTCAAATTATGTTCAATTAGTTGCGTGAAAATTCACAATTGTGATTAAGGTTGGTCCGTTCATGGATTCAAATTATAGATCTACTAGAAGGGCACTTGAGGATTTGAGTCAGAGGCAATTCAGATCAAAGGCTTGAGGGACTAAGTTGTTGTATCTATAATATCTATAATCACCAAAGTAAATATAGTGGATTGTGTGTATCTGGATAAGCACCCTGGGATTTTTCAAAGTAGTTTTGATTGAATTGTGGTAGTCTTCTTATCAACAAAAACTAGTGTAATCATCTTTACATTTTTCTTATTACTTTGTCACGCCTATGACCCGCAGGGTAGGACTAGAGGGTCACTGAACCCCGATGAGGTGGGTAATAGGACTTACCATGTAAATATTTAAAAATCAGGATAAATTTTTTATTTTTACTGGTAGAACACTATTCATGTACTGTTTGTCGGTATGGCACTATACATGTATTATTTAGACATAAGTCATGTTTAAAAGACTAATTTGAGTATTCCATAGAAGAGAAATATTCTTATAATATTAAAATACACCTCTTATGAGAATTTGAGCCTAATCAGAGATATTTTGAAAAATAGGATACGAAAAGGGCATCCCAAGTGGCCTGGGTGGGCCCGGCAGCAACCACCAACAAGAGAAAATCAGTTTTTTAGAAAAATATCATTTAAAATAATTTTAAGAACTTTGGTTAAAGCAAAATGTCGAATTGAGGTATTTCGAGACGGGTTGTAGTGTAACGGGGTCCCGCAACTCATTAAGAGGCAAAAGGGTCTTTTCACCCCTTAACTCCTTTAGTATAAATACAGCCCTTGAAAGTTAAATTCCTCAGAATTTGTATGAGTAAACATAGCAGGTCGTGCTTGGAGAGAAAATGTGAGAAAAACCTAGGTTTTCTAACTTTCTACCTTCTAAAACTTATCTCTAGCCTTCGAATTTCACAAAGCTTCCTTCTAAAAAGTTGTTCCCCACCTCAAGGGCTACACTCTTACCAATTGGTTCGATTGCACAGGGAGCACAACTACCTAGGGTTGAGAAAAACCCTTTAGGTATGATATTTTGCTAAGTAAAGAATAGGGATTTAGTTTTAGTAATGTTTTTATGAGTTAATTGTATGACTTATATGCTTATTTATTGTTAAAAAATCACCTAGCATATAGTTACTTTGAAAACCTTGGATTGGTACCTTGTGTACTTATGTATTCTTTGAGAATTTGTTGAAGTGATGAACATGTAACATGAATATATGTATAATTCATTGCATTCTAGCTTATGTTCATGTAGAAAAAGTCTTGTAGTTTAAAAAATGTGAATTACTCAATGTATTGACACTTTGTGTACTTGTGTAATTGTGTAATCTTTGAGAATTTGGTAAGGTTGTAAATATGTAACATGATTATACGTATAATTGATTGGATTATACGCTATGTTCATGTAGATAAAGTTTTATGATTTAAAAGTTATAGTTTGTTTTGTGTATAATGCATTATTTAAGGCATGCTCCATGGGTTTGATAAATGTCTCATTGAAATTGCATAGAAAAATCAAGGCATTTTGGCATACTTGAATATTTGGAAACATGGCGTGTGTTGAGCACTTTGGTGCTATGCATCATAAGGGTGTAGATCCTGTGGTGAAAAATTCAAAATCTGGCAAATGACAGTACTCACGTGCTGACGGGGGTGGACTATGAAGCGAGGCATGGGTAGGCATAGAGTTGCATGTGTGCGTCATACATATTGCCATTGCATTGCATCATTGAATTGGAAGGAATATAGCTTATAAATGTACACTTTGCACATGCCACGCCTTATCTTTATTCTTTATATTAGCATTATGTATCGTACTTAACCTATATGGGATTACATATTACAGATGAGACTCCTGACACTTGAGACTTGATGAAGTCATTGGAGCACGGACGGGAAAAATAGATTTTGAAGTTTATTTGGCCTAAGGGCTACACTTTGTATGTATGGGCATAAGCCCAAATAACTTGTGTTTAATTTGGATAACGGTAGACTATAGGCCTTAGGCCATTTTGTAATGTAAGGGCTTAAACCCAAATGACAAATAGAGTATTTTTGTTTAATGTGCATCACATGTATATGTTGGGAACAATGTAAGAAAAAGGACCATGGTAAGAATTATATGCAAGTATGAATGTAAGTATGTGAGGAATTAGGAAAGTAGGCATTGAGCCTTGAACTTAGTTGATAATGTAGGTGTGTGTTAAATTTTCATAAACTTGTGGCCATTGAGTGAGAGTGGATTGTGCATATACTTGTATATATAAATTGTTATAAAATATTAGATGAAAAATGCTTAGAAAAGAAAGGAAACTATGGCAAAAATTTTGTGAATTAAAAAGAGTTGTTAGGTGTGTAAAATGCCCGTATATAAGTGGAAAAAGTGCCAAAAAGTGGGGGTTAAAAATCTTGAAGAAGTAGGTTAAAAATTGGGGAAAAAAAAAAAAAAAAGCTTGCAGCACTTCGGAAAAAAATTCAGAAAAGAGAGAAAACAACTTGCAACAAATACACTGTTGCTACAATAGTCAGTCAGTGAGTTAGCCACCAGCCCAACCGCACGCCCACGCGTGCAGTCCGCAGTCCCCCCGTGTCTGTCGTGCACCCCACGCCTGTCATGCCCTCCTTACGCGCACACGCGCATGATTACCACTATTTGTGCCCTGCGCCCCTCTGCATGCCATCCCTTTTGCACCTCCATGCCACCAGCCCTTGGCTATTTGTCTTGGGCCACGTTTGGCCAACCCTTTTAGGCCATGTTTGGCTACCTTTATGGGCTATGTTTGGCCACCTCCTTAAACAACTTTTGGTAGACTTTTTGACCTATTCTTGGCCTATGTCCTAGGACATTTGAAGCCCATTCGAGCCATTGTTTCCAAGGCATATTTAGAGACATTTTAGGCTATCTTGGAGACCATGCTTGAACATGACTTAAACTAATTTTGACTATTGGTTGGGAGAGATATTTGATTGGCATTTGAAACCCATCTTGGGTAAGTCTAGTAGCGAATTTTCATTCTTAATTTTGGGAAAACATAGGAGAAATAAACGTGTAATCAACTAAATTCGTTTAATGGTCTTTTTATTAATTTTTCTTAATTCTTTTCCATTCACTCCCCAGGTTTTAGAAATTCGGGGCGTGACACACCATCCTAGTATAAATATAGTCATTTTTTCTTTTTTGATTCCTTTAATTGGTTTCTTCCTTAATCAGGTTTTAACTTTTTTCCCTAATTAGACTTGTTCAAGTCTCGTAACGGAATTAAATGAAATTGATTACAATCAAATGATCTATACCAACCATCCAATAATAGTGTACGATATGGCAGTGTTCAGAGCAAACTCTACAGTCCAATATATAGACATCCCATATACATGAATTTATGAAAAGGGTACAGGAACCCTTAATAAATATAATTGAATAAATACATGAATGAGACTAAGTACCACAATGACTTCAGTCCATCTCTCAATGCTTTCCATCTGTCGTCCATCAAGTCAGTACTTGTCATTCCCATGAACAATAGGGTGAGTCATAACGCTCAATAGGGTTTCCTAAAACACACAAGCAAATAGTGTGCCAAAATTAATACAAGTCCGAAGAGGACACGCCCAAAAGTCTAGTATGCATCTCAAGTACACAACATCAACATATCCCAAACACAAGCATAAGTACAAGTATTAAGAAGGCATAACACCACTATATGTGGTTTGACGATAAAAGCCAAGTAGTCGACATATGAAGGGTCAGACACATGACATAAATATAAATATACAATTTCACAAATCACCTCAAGTTCCTATTTTAATGTCACAAGAACAATGTATATATGCACATAACCAATCACAAGGTGTAAGTATAATCTTACCAACTCTACGACGCACCTCTATTTCTTGTTCAAAGCCACAAGAACAATGTATACATTTACAACTATGCAACTAGTCACAATTGTAATAGTATCATAAATTAGCAATATACAGTCCATCAATAAACACAAGAAAATATCACATGAGTTTTAAGGAACATAATCTCAAATAGATCAATCCATAGCAAAAGGGATAAAGTCTTATTAAACTCGTTCTATTCTCTCAATAATCTTAATCCCATGAATATCCACCTAATTTGGCTCTCGGTAAGCCTATATGCTTTACAAGCTACTAACCCAATGGAAACAAATGACCATCTGCACAGGTTTACGGACTCGCAAGTCGATGGGAGACACCATCCCTATCATAAATGGAACCCTAGGTAAGCGCAATCTCACCACACTCAAGAACACATAAAAGGCGTGACTAATTCCTATCCCAATTATTTTTCTCATAAGCTACAATCCTAATATCTTAATCCACACCACAGATAGTGCTTGTCAATATCAATATCCTCTCAAATCTCACACCGCTCTAGGTATGGTCGACAGTACAAATAACAACATAATCGAGTCCACAATAATAACTATGAGAGAGGATATTAGATTCAGAATAATTACAGCAGCAATAGTGATCATACATATCTATGAAAGGAGTAGAATACAATAAGCATCCATATGGTGGTCACATTTGTCCAGTAATATCACGCAATATCTAACATTATAATATTCAATGTAACAATCACATCATACCGATAAATCAGTCACAAGGTAATCAATGGTGATAACAAATATGTCATGTAAACCACAAATATCTCATGTAAACCATATGACAAATACACATATCAATAAGTTAGGACATTACCCTAGTCCCAATCATCACCCCCACAACAATGAGACACTACATGTGTCTTTCATAATGTTTATCAATTGCCTTATGCACCTACTATTTCATTCATCGGGACCACCTTGGCCCATAACACTAAGGTATTGTATCAGGTCTTAATGTTCTCTCTAGCTAATTACTTGTTAGCCTATGCATCGATTTCCCGTTTGCCCAAAAAATATCAAAACCGTGTTCCCGAGTATCAAAAATCCTAAGAAAACCCTATCATATGGTCTCTAAGTCATTTGATTATCTTCTCAACCCATAAGGGCATTATTATAATTTACCAGACAAGTTACAAGTTACCGAGATGCTATCTATCAAAATCGACCTTAGAATCGGATCCAGAAGGCCAAACAATTCTAAAGATGTCCTCTTTATATTTTATTAATGTTTCTAAGTATCTATCCCATGCCCATGGGCATTTTAATAATTTTACATTTTCATGTGGGACCACCTTGAGCCCCATTTCATTATTCTAATATCATATTTGAGTTTTTTGCGTCCAAAAATATTAGAAACGTCTCTTTCGGATCTTAATTCGGCTTTTAATTGCTTAATATAAGTCTAGGGGTATAATTGTCATTTCATTAATTTAGGTGGGACTATTACTAGGTCCTAATTTGTCCAATATAATCATATATTTGAGTCCCAGGCATCCAACAATTTTGGAATAACCCCTTCTGAATTTTAATTAGTCTTTAAGTTGCTTAAACTCTCATTAGGGGTATTTTCGTAATTTTACATAATCATGTAGGACCACCCCAGGTCCTCGAATGTCCAAACCGACTCAGCCATTGAGTCCAGAATTCTCAAAAGCCTTAAGAAAGGCCCCTTTTTCATTTTAATTAACTTTAAATTTCAATTTATTTGAAGAAGGGCATTTTTGTAATTTTTCATTCAAAACTAGTTCACTTTTGAACCAGTTTTCTCCTAGAACCGGTTCAAACTTGCACAAGAATTGGTTTTCTCTTAATCACGCAGCCAAACAGGCCTTTAGTTAATTAGCCCAGTTAACCAACCCGAACCCATTTGACTAACCTGTTTGACTCGACCCAACCCAAGTTTACAGAACCCAATTGATAGTTGATTGGGTCAACCCAGTTGTTCGGGTCAACCCAGTTGATCGGTCAACTCGCTGGAACAGTGTCTCCTTCTCCGATGTCATAAATTTTTTGGCAATCTCTCTATGGCTTAATGATCATTTTTAACCCAATTTCATATTAAACATCTTATTTCATCATTCTATTCAATGGTTTGTGAATTAACGGCCAAAAACAGTCGGCTTCGACGGAGCCTGCTTTTCGATGAAAGTGATTTCCTTTACTCTCCTTAACCAAATCGATCCATTTTTTTACCTTTAGCCATTCCTGACATAAAGGCACACCCAAATTTTGGTATTTCATGGACCAAAAAAGTGTGATTTTCCATCGGTGGAAAAATCTCAAAATTTTCCAGCAACCTACACCTTCCCTTTTTTCCTTGATTTTTCCCTTTTTTTTTTTTTTTTCTTTTCTCTTAGTTTCAAAATCTTTCCCCAAAAACTAAGCAACTTGTCTAGATTGGATTTATGGGTTCAAAACCACTCAACCGCCAAAAACTGAGAAGACCCAATTCAGTTCTCTCTCTAAGCACATATATACACATACTCATTTCCACATAAACTTATATGCATACACATATGCAAACACACTTATAGGCATGCATTCATCACAGGAAAAATCCAAAGGGAAGCTAAGAAAGCCCCTACCTCCATGTCTGGCATTGTTGCTCTACAGAGAGAAAATCTGAGAGAAAGAGCTCTCCAAGCTTTCCATGGTTGTTGTCTAGTGCTCCAATCCCTCATGTTTCTCTCTTCTTTTCCTCGTTTTCTTCCTTTTCTTTTTTTCTTCTTGTTCTTCTTCTTCTTTCTTTAGTTTTCGGTTATAGGTTCATTGTGTCCACACATGTAGAAACACACACTCACATATACACACACCACTCTTACACACTCATAGTTCCTATTCTCTCTCCCTTTGAATACACATGAACACACACACACACACACAAACACAAACATCCTCAAACACACGGCCATATGAAGGGGAGACTGTGAAAGATAAAGAGAAAAAGATAGTCTAATAGCGAGAAAGGGAATTGGCATGAGAGAGAGAGAGAGGAAGAGACAGAATCAAAAAAGGGAAAGGGAAAGGAGGATAGAGAAAAAGGTGATGGGAGTGATGTGTCCCATCACTCCATCCATGTCCTTCTACAAAACACCCTCATACATCCTATCAAACCCTTCCACCACCATAATATTGACATGTGTCCCCCTTCTAGAAGATTTCATTAGCTTTTTGGAGAAGCTTTTCAAGGTGCCACGTGGCCAGTTGGCCAACTGCATACGCACACGTGCCCTGAATTAAAATTGTCTTAGAATCACTGGCAAAATTAGTACCTGAGCTAATTTTGACGCTTAGATTCCAAATATGCAGTCCGTTTATCCAAATTTTCTCATTTAGATTTTCTTATCTATCTGTGTCCCATAGATGACTATGTAGTCCCGTGACTCACACCAATATCGAATAAATTATCAAAATTCATTTTTAGCCATATTATGTCATATTGATGACTTATACATTCATTTCACAGTCCATCTGACATATCTTCAATTTATTTCCAATTTGATTTTAGTTTATATAGGTAATTTACCAAATTATCCTTTGATGATTTTTCGAGTCCTTACAACTTTAGTTTTATTGCTATGTGTTATTGACGCATGCCACTGATTGTTGATTGCACACATACAAACATAATTCTCACATAATTGAAAAGAGAACCTTAATATCAAAAACAAATTAAAATCTGTCAATATAATTTTAAATTTGCAATATAGACCAATTCATCCCCTCTAGGTCTATTTCATACCATCTAGATACAAATAAGGCCCTTCAAAATCATATCAAAGAAAAAATCTTAAGCATTGGATTGTTTATCATTTTTGTTAAGATGGATAATTTTCATGAAGGCGGTTTCGTTACCCAACCTCCACTTTTTTATGGCTCCAATTATACTTATTAGAAAGTTAAAATGAAAGCCTTCCTTAGGTCCATAAATGAGCGTGTTTGGTTGGCAATAAAGAATAATTGGACTCTTTCTGTCACCAAAACCACCACCAAAACACTCTCAACCTTAAAACCTGTTACTACTTAGAATGATACTAAACTTAGAGTTAGTGGGTACAATACCAAGGGGCTTGAACACCATCTTAATGCCATCACAACTGAGAAGTTTTGGCATATCATGACATGTGAAACATCCAAGGAAGCTTGAGATATTTTGCAGACTACACTTGAGGGTACAACTGCTATCAAGAGGTCCAAGCTCCAAATGTTAACCTCAAAGTTTGAAATAGTTAGGATGTAAGAATCAAAAACTAGTTTCTGAATTTTATGTCAAACAAAGTGATGTGGTTAATTCTTTTTTTAACTTTAGAGAAAAGAAAGAGGAACCAAAAATTTTTAGGAAAATTTTAAGATGACATGTAGACAACCCAAAAAACAGAAAAGTCTACCACTTAAGTCAGTCCAAGAGAAAGATGAAAAGAGTTTTAGACACCGAGTTAGCACATCTCAATGGGGATGAGCTTGCTAAGTTCATTACAAGACTTACTAAATTTTGGAAGAACAAGATATCAAATTCTAAAAATCAAGGAAGCTCATTTAAAAGGCCCACATCTAGTTCTAGTAACTCAAAGGGCAAAGACATCAAATCTTCATCAAGCGGTGACAAGAAAATGTCATCTAATCATTCATTCAATTAGACCTCCAATGTCGAATGCTATGATTGTCATAACTTTGGACACATAGCAACTGATTTCTTGAACAATGGGAGTAATAAAAAGAATAACAATCGGGCAATGAAATCCACCTTGACGGATGATGAAAGTGAGAAAGATGAGGAGAGTGAAAAAAATGATGATAATAAAAAATAACAGTTCTTAGCCTTTATAGTTACCATAGATATAACAAATAATTCACAAACCCCTATTGATAGGGAACAAGATAAAGGGAGTGATAAGACAAAAGAGAGTGAGAATGATAGTGAAAAGGATGATATACATATTGTTTACAAGCAGTTGTACTTAGAATCATTCAAGCTCAAGAAATCAAATATGAGTTTAGCTGCAAAACTTAAATTGTGCAAAAATGATAAGAGTGTAATGTAAGTTGATGAAACACTCTTAAATCAGCTTAAGGCTCACAAAGAAAATCTACTCGAGAAGCCAAATGTTATGGAACAAGAGCAAAACTCTCAAGTTGTGGAGTTTAATAGCTTTAAGAAGAGTTTAGGCTCTAATGATGTAGAGAAGAAAAACCTCTATGGAAAAGTATAAAACCTTGAACCTGAGCTAAAGAAAGCTATAGACGTTAAAGTCACTCTAGAAGACATATTTAATAAAATAGGTAAAATGTTGAATACTATCAAAGTCAAGAATGATAAGATTAGTCTTGGTTATGATTCAAGTAATGATCCCAAAAGGCTTACATAGACCAATCAGTCAAAACAAGCTACCCTTAAGCCTGTAGTGTTTGTTCTTCCAAAGTAAAAGACTAAGGAGATACCTCAACCAAAGACTTCCTATTGCACATATTTCAAGGTTGATGGTCATCTTAGGAAGTTTTGTAGAGAAGCTAGGAAGGACAAAATTCACCAAGTGCCTAATAAGCCTATCATGGCCCGAGCCCCAAAAACCCGAGGGTGACCCTACAGAACAAGGTCCAACCATAATAACAATGCCTACGAATGCAAATCCCATCCATCCTACAATTAACCTATTTTCAGTTTATTCTTCCTAACATACACATTCATCCACATTCCATCTATTTAATTCAACAAGATTCACAAACATTAATCTAAAAAGTTGTATCCACCACATTTTGTTTCTTCCCAACTCAAAATAATATAAGGTCCTTGGTTTTAGTAAAAACATTTCTTCCCATATACAAAAAGAATATTCAAGTCTATGTCTAAGCTTTAAGCATTCACATCCATATCATGTAGACCATAAGGTCCTTTACATTCCCAAAATAAATCAAAAGAGAAAAAAATGTCCAAAAGTAAGTTGTTCTACAATCCATGTCATCAAGTAGCCGACTCCTTGCCAGTTATTTGCATCTGGTAGGGGTCAAAACAACAACTCAAATAGAGATTCTAAAATAGGAAAAAATTAAAGTGGTGTTAAGTGTAGTGCCAAGCAAGTGTTCAACCATCATGTGTGTGCATATATATATATATATATATATATATATATTAACAACCAAGATACTCACCTTACTTCAATTATTCTGATAATCAACTCAATTCAATCATATAAGCAATAACAAGTAATGAATATAAGGAAACACTCCAAAATTTAAAGGTGATAATATGGGTTTATCATGTCATGATAATTTGAGTTTCAACTTCATTCCTCTCATGTCGAATCCTAACACTACAAACTTAGTTTTTATATCGCCCCCCCGAAAGAACTGATGTTTCACGAGCTACTAACTCGTTGGCAATGCGCCGCCACCTACGCGATTACGGTCAAAAACCGAAGGGAGAAACCATCCCCGTCACAAATAGATCCACCAAGTAATAGTGAAATCTCATTAGCACACACTTTTTCTATTTATCAAATTAAGTCTTTTATTTAATTCTCAACCAAGGTATCATAATTTCAGTAAGCTCACATCCCACTTTTTTCAACTTGTCCTAATGAGTAATTCTTCACATTCTTATAATTCATTTATATTTCACATTTTTCATCATTCATTAACAATCCTCGTTTCAATCAAAAGTATATCAAAGAATAATAGTGTCTCATTACTTATCACAAGAGTACAACAATGATAACACAAGTTTATGACATTCGATAATCTTATCATAGTCCCAAGCATGAAAATATAGTTACATGACATTCATAGAGTTATTTATAAAATAATTAAAATTCACAATGTCTTTCATGGTGAACACCCAACCTTTAACCTAGGTTAGAATCCCCCACCTCAAGATTTGAGAAAAAATAAATTTGTGTTGTAAAAGAGAGATTCCAAAACCCTAGCTTTAATCTTTGCTCTCAAACTCTTTTGTTCTTGATGAAATCTCTTGCAATCCTAGGTTTCAATCGATGAGAAATCCTCCTAAGGATGAATTCTTGTACTATGAAGGTTTTGTATGGCTTAGGATCTTATGAAAACCAAGAAATCTCAAAGCCTTAGCTTCCATTTTGTCTTAAGAGAGTTTAGAGACAAGATGAAAGTGAAAAAATGAAAAAGAATGGCTTTTAAAAAAGTTGTTTTTCGCTTGCTCGTTCAAACGAGCATCGGTTCGTTCGAATGAACCCTTAAAACTTTCGCAACTTAACTTTCTAGAAAAATTGTTCAAAGGAGGCCTAATTCATTCAAATGAGTATTGAACGAGCATCCTTTGTTCGAACGAGTATCAAACGAGCATCCTTCATTTGAACAAGTATCGAACGAACATTCAACTTTAAATCTATTAGAAAACTCGTTCAAACGAGGCTCTCATTCATTCAAATGGAGTTCCTAAAAATTGTGTTTTTCACCCAAAAAATCTGATACATTTCACTCATTCAATCCCATACTTCATGCATACTTCCCTAACCATGTCATATTCATTCCCAACATCTCAACAAAACCAACAATAACAATAGAATCATTCAATAATGCCTTCAAAGGTCTAAACACACAAGTCTAGTGGGAAATACTAAACTTTTCAAGCATACACACATAGTACACATCTCATGATTCAAACTTTTCACCTTCTTTATGTGTCCATTGTTATTATTATCACACAAAAATTAATATTACTCATTGTTTATTTTATTTCATATTGTCTAGATTATGAAATGTTACAAAGACAAAGTCTCAATTCTCAATCATGAAACAACATCTCAACACATTAGTTCCAAAGTCTAAGAGTTTAATTGAAAAGGTAATGAAAATGTCCAATGCGTCAAAACTAGAAAAGAACTCTATAATTTAAACTAATGCAAACATACAAAAGCTAAAAATGTTGAATCTAAACCAAGTCCACCTAAAAGGATAAGTCAAATTTGTGTCAGAAATGATAAATTAAAGGGTCTTGTAAATCATACTACTGTTAAGTCTCACAAGATTAATCAATCTAATTTTGATAGTGATTGCTCTAGGCACATTCCTCAATTTGTCTCTTCTTTGGGAGAAGTAAATTCCTCCCCTATGTGATTAGGTGTGAGTCTAGCAGTTTAGGGATCATATTCTTTATGCTTAACTTGTATTGTCTTATGAACTGCTTTATATCTCTTTGCTTTAACTTTTCTTAGGTTTTATTTTCTTTCTCTTTCATAAGAAAGTTTTCAAAAAATCATAAAAAGATTTTTTTTTCTTCATAACATTCATAACCTAGGGTTTGCTTCATTGTCTTATTTTATTCGTAGGTCTATGACTTGTATTTAAGATTTCTTATTTTAGTTCTTAGATTAGTTTACTTTTCTTTGTTTCTTAAAACAAAAAATCCAAAAATATTTTTCTTTTAATTGCATGGTTAATTTGATATCCTTAAATTTTTAAAAAGAAAATCTTGTTTTTATGTGCATTGAGTATTGGAGACTATGATACATGATTTTTAGATTTTCATGCTTCACATGTAATCTTCTATACTTAGTTGAATTTAATATTTCCAACAGCAATATTTCTCATTGCACTTACATATACACTTTTGTTTTATGAGAAGGACTTGTTAAAATGATGGATCAACATAATTTTATGCTTAACTTACAATTAGTCCATAGCCAGAAAGCTTAACTTGGGTTGATTGTCTAAAAGACCAAAAATTGCACAAAAGAAAAGAAGTGTTAAATTTTTAGCGCGCAAGAAAATGGCTACCTATGAGACAGTGTATATGCTATCAAAAAGGTGTACTTTTGATACGAGCTGCTTGCTCAATAATGTGAAAACCACCTTTAAAAATGAAATGATTAAAATTTTGAAAATTTGTGAAGATTGGTAAAAATTGATGGGGAGATTGGTTAGTTGAAAAAGTCTAACATCGCCTAGGTTGATTCACTATAGTTATTTTTTATTATTGTTTGTTAAATCATTTAATACTGTAGTGAACACATTAAGATAAAGACATCTCATGGAATAAAATTTAAATTTTCAAAGTCAATTGACCATGAGGGAGTGTGTTGAGGAGAAGTTTGAGTGTGATTAAGTGTTCTAAAGTTAATTGTGAAAATTTAGAATTTGAAGAACATTGATCATTGCCTCTAATACACGTGTCTAAATCAGCTTTTTGAAACTTTTGAATTTTTGGGGATATTAGATTTAACTGTGTAATTAAAGTTTTAGTTTTATCTAATTTTTAGAATTTTCATGTTTATCTTTCTGTTTCTTATATATATATATATATATATATATATATATATACATATGTGCTTTATTGATGATGTCTCAACTTACCGTATTCCATGCTGCTTATTACAATTCTATTCCTTTGTCATCTCATAAGAAAAAGGGAGAGAAGTTTGGGGAAGCACATAATAAGGGAGAGTGGCTTTAATGCATGATATTAGGACAATTTAAAGGGATCTATACACTTTCATGCTTCATGATTATGGTTTAACTTTCTTATCTTTACATATGATTGCATGCTTTATTCCTATCTATTTTTTGCTCTCCATACTTGTGTTACTTTTGGTTTATATTTCCCTATCGTTCAATACGTTTTATGGGGTATGGCTGAGTATTTTGCTTTGCAAGATTAACAAGTTTTAGCATTATGAAGTCAAGAACAATATTGATATAGTCATGAGTCTCAGGTAAAAAATTATAAATCTTTTCTAATAGGTTTTTATAAGTTTACATATTTTTTTGTTCTTATTGTATTCATGTACTTATTTTAATAGTTTTGTCACAGATTGCCAAAGGAGGAGTTTGTTGAGATTTTTAGTCAAAAGTTGTATTTGTCAATCCATGTAGACAAAACTATGGAGTTGTAATGTGTCCAAGTCAAATTGGGTCAAAGCTCCTAAGCCTTGTGGTCATCATGCATTTAAAGCTTTATGGAGATTCTTCGTCAAAGTACAGTGGTCACAATGGTAGGTGAGGTAATGATTTGGGTTCATTGGTCTAAGGTTTGCGCACACACACACACTTCATGCATTTAAAAGGGTTTCAATCAATGTTTTTAAATTGCAGTGTTGCATAGTAATTTGATATTAAAATTGTAAACATTTTTTTTGGGTAAAAAATGTTTTATTTTAAAATGGGTCAATTTATATATCATTTTATATGCGAGCTTATGCACTCTTCTAGCTTGTTCGAACAATAAACCCAATAGGGATCTTGACAGTGCTTGTGGGATCTCATAGGATGGCTCGTTCTAATGACCATTCCAGAGGCTTCGTGTACTGTCTTCGTAGGATCTCGTCAGTTTGCTTATTCGAACAACCAAAGTAGTAAGGTCAACTTCGAGCTAGTGATGTAGCTCGTTCAAATGACGACGGGGCTCGTTCAAATGACCACGTGGGATTTAGTGCAATCTTTCCAAATATGATTCATGTGCGACTTTAAGTTACCCTAGGACTATATAAGGTTTTTATAATGAATTTTTGAAGACTTTTGGTTGCTGCCTCTTTTCTTATTATTTTCTTTTTACTAAAAGTGTCTCAATTAGAATTCATGTCCATATAATCAAAGGCTAATTAGTTCAAGAATCCTAACATGTTGCTTCATTATCTTCTTTGGAGTACAAGCTTGTATATTTCAAGTTGTGTGCGATCGGTAAAGTTGCGTGAAAATTCACAACTGTAATTTTGGTTGATCCGTTCATGGATTCGAAGCGGAGATCTACTAAAAGGGCACTTAAGGATTTGAGTTAGAGGAAATTTAGATCAAGAATAAGACTTAAAGTGACTAAGTTGTTGTGTTTATAGTGTCTGTAATCACCAAAGAAAATCTAGTGGATTGTGTGCATTTGGGTCAGCGCTCCAAGATTTTCCAAAACAATTTCGATTGAACTATGACAATTTTCTCGTCAACAAAATTGGTGTCATCTTCACATTCTTCATTATTGCTTTAGTTTTATTATTATATGTTATTGATGCATTCCATGGATTGTTGATTGCACACACGTGAACATAATTCTCACATAACTAATGGGAGAACTTTAATCATCAAAAGCAATATGTCAAGATAAATTTTAATTTACAATATATACCTATTCACCATCTCTAGTTCTATTCCATACCATCTAGATACAAATTGAGCTCTTCAAATAACTTCTTATAAAACAATATTTTTTTTTTCGTAAATATGTAGGTTGAAATCTGACATGGCTACTAAAAATCTAGAAGATCTAGCAGTTAGAAAAAAAAATTAACGAAACTAAGGTAGTAAAGCTTCATGATCTTATATCGGATTCATAGACTTTAACAGATGTATAAAAATAATACATTAAATTAACCTATGATATCAAGTAATATAATAATAACATCTCAAATTATGCAGAACTCACTATATTGCTTTGCTGCAACAGGTAAAAGAATTGAAAATAAAGAACAACCATGGTATAATGTATGCAAGATCTGCAGTAAAAAAAGTCGACATAACTGAATATGGAGCACAATGCAACAGATGCAATGAAAAAAATGAAGAATATTGTCCAAGGTAAAAAAACATTGCATCAAATATGTGAGAATTATGTTCCGAGTTCCAAGAAAAAAAAAACAAGAAAGAAGGAAACATAACGAACCCATTCTAGAGGTCTAAAAAGAAGAAACAAGATAGCGAGAAAGATGATGAATTGATAAAAATTTCATCAAAAAGACAATAAAAATTGAGAAAAATTAGATTTTTAGACTATAATTTCAATTTACTTGAATATTTTGTGAGTTTTAATTGCTATTTTAGGCTTTGATACAAATTACCTTTACTTTTTACTTAGTTTATTAGGTATATGTTTATAACAATAATACAATTAAGTGTTTATGAAAGGATTTACCATGATAAATGAATAATAGTTTTTCTTTCCATCCCATTATCAACCTTCTACATAATGTGTATTTACTTTTTTACACCTCGTTTATTGTTAAGAATCCACAAATAGTTAAATGTTGAAATCCTAATTTTCCATTTATTCTGTTTCCCATGTAAAATTATTATGATTGGTGATTTTGATTACAATGTGTAGTAAATTCTTAATTTTGAGATTTTTTTTAATATTTTAAATAATTTATATATTATTAATGTTACTAATAAATATATTTATGATGTAATACATCATAGATTAATTACGGTTGATCCGACAATTGAATCAATGACCAGTATTCATATTTTGTTTCAATTTGTCCCACAGTCTAAATTTTAAAAAATTGACTTTACATGCCAACTAGCAATGTATTTTTTCAATTAGTTGGAAATGAGTTGTGTTAATCGCACATAGTCTCTTTATATTTCTATCATTTTTTTTGGACAAATTATATATTTATATGAAAGCTCTCGTAACACAATAAAAATGTTTGAAACTATCATAAATATTAATGCACCTAATATCATAAATTTTGAATTTTACTGTGATTAGAAAAAAGTGTATATATTTGAGTCACTTCAAATAGAACAAACCTGTAAAAATATATCGAAATGAGGTAGTTAAAATCTCTCTCTTCACATGATAGGTTAAAGTTCGAATTTCATATCGCGCACACACACATTTAGAATAATTCTCTCTTCTCATCATAATAATATAAAAAGGTAAATTACATTGATATCTTTTGAAATTTCTGATAATTATATTGACTTCTTTTAAAATTTTTGAAATTACACTGACTTCGTTTATTTTTAATGACAATTTATAATTACCCATTTCAGTTGATTTTTTTAATTTAAAATAACAAAACTGCTATTCAATGTTTTTTTTATATATTTTTTCAATTTTAATCTTTTTTTTTCATTTCAAATAAATATTGAGTAAAATATTAAATTTTTTTTTATATCAAATAAAAATAACTTATTTACCTTAAATTTATTTTTATATAAAAGAAATTCTTAAAAAAAGTTAAAGAATTTTGATCAAAATTTTAAAAAATATATAAAAAAATAATTTCAGCATTTTGAAAAAACAATTTGACAAGAAAAAATATTATAATTTGTCAAAAAAAATTTAAAAGGTGTAATATCAAAAACCTGCAAAACATCAAATATTTGTCAGAGTCAAAAGGGGAGATGTAATTTATCTTTTAAAAAAAAAAAAACCTTACACGTGCATCTAAACTAAGCATTCGACCGAATGTTCTCGCCCCGTTCTCCCTTTCCTTAATCGAATTTGCGTGCGGATTCAATTTTATATAAGGCGTTGCGATGACCAGAGAATGGTCTTATTATTCTGAACTTCCTGAATCAGGTAAAAAAGATCTAAGCCGATGGGAGAGACCACCGAAGACGAAGATTTGCTCCTCAAGAACTTCTTCGCCGAAGTCGGCGAGGTTGAGCGCGACAACGAAGTTCTTAGGTCTCTCTTCTCTCTCTACATATATATATATATATTTATGTATAAATTATTGTTTGTATATGTTTCAGGTTACTTTTTTATTCAGTTTGTATATGTTTCAGGTTACTTTTTATTCAAAAAATGCTCTTGATTTACATCAATTAGGGTTCACTCTCTGTTCGTATACATTTATATATATTTATTTGTAAATTATTGTCTGGGTGTATGCTTCTGTGTATTTTTTAATTCAGGAAATGTTCTTCATTCACAACAATTAGGGTTTCTGAGTTTGCCAATTCCTAATTTATTTTGTCTCTGGTTGCCATTCACATGCAGCTGGATATTACATCAAATGGAAGACATAAATTGGCAGAACTTCCAAATTTATTTATATATGCATGTGTGTGTGCATGTATCATGTTGTGGATTGGAATTTGATGGACATGACTCAGGGCACTGGTTAGATTTGGGTTGTCTGTAGTGAGTTTGACAAGACTATATCTAAATTGAGAGGTTGCGGATGCTGTTTCCTAAAAGTGAGGAAGAGGTATAGAAAGGATTGATATGGTAAAACTTAAATATATATATATATATATATATATATTCTAAGAAGGAAAAGAAGTACGTGGATATTATGTTTAATTTGGAAGGGTTAATTTTATAATTATAGTGTTTTATGAGAGAGTGCAATGGGAGCAGAGTTATTTTTACGTTGAGTACTCTTTATCTGTATATCTATTAATCTATATATTTATTCATTTTGGTGTGAAGTCGAATTTTTATTTCCAATGCTAGAGGTGCACTTTGACATGCCCTAATTGGGCACTAGTATGATAAGAAGTAAGATAATTTATTTGCAGTCCAAATTTGAGAATTTGTGGACAATAACAAAGCAAGTACTTTTAACAGTCTGCCTAACAAAGACCTCCATTGGGGGTGGAACCCTTACAACTCTTACGATGCCAAAACGACTGTCCATTACTGAATCTAACTTTGAATGTCCAATACACTGACATACAAATTAACAAGACTACAAGTGGACTCTAAGCTTGTGACTTAGCACATGAACATACATTTTGACAATAAAAACCAAGGCTAGTTAAGACATAGAAAGAATTACAAATGGAGAGACTGTAATGTCAGCTGGTTAAAAGAATGACCCAGATTCTATAGTTTTAGAATTGTCTTGTATCACCATATGTCCATACTCCATACACAGAAAAAGGTCACCCTGTCCCGAGGTGGGATTCTGCGGAAGAACTAAAACTGCACAACTTTTATTTAAAATGTCAGTGCTTTTAAAATTTGCATTTTTCATAGGTGGGGCTATATTGTATCTATTTGTGTTCCCAAATATATTATTGTTCTGTTGGGGATTAATTACGTGAAGAGGTTTTAAGTACTAATTATACTGATTGGGGTCTTAAAGGATTTACTTCACTTTTAACTTTGTTCATTTTAAATTGATTGAAAAGATTTTTTTGACAAGTAACATGTAGTTTTATTTATAAAATGCTCCAATGCAGTGCTCCCCTCCCACTTACAACCAAGACCACACATTATGACCTCATCATGTTCAAAAAAGAAACAAAATTATTTGCAGACAAGGCCGAGTCCCCTGAGATCCAAAAGTACAGGATGCTCAACGCTACAGCCTTTACATTCTAAATACGAGATACCAATCCATCAAATAATCTTTGATTCTTTTTCCTTCTCAATAATCCACCATAGGCACAATGGAGCCATTTCATCCCTAAGAAGATAAATCGTTGAAGCAGAATGAGGCATAACCAAATGCACATTAAAAAGACCAATCAAAAGCATCCAGATGGCTGTAGTTACTGGACAATGGATCAACAAATGGTTAACTATTTTTATTTTTATTTTCTCTGCATAGGCAGTATTAATTCACAATGATTTGGTTCTACACAAATTATCCATTGACAAAATCTTTTGTGAAGTTACAAACCATAAAAAAAGCTACCTTCGAAAGAACTTTTGACCTCTACACAGCTTTACGCGGCAACTTCCCCCCCCCCCCCCCCAAAAAAAAAAAAAAAAAAAAAAATCTGTAGAAATATTTGACTTCAAACTTGCCTCTACTTGATCCACTTACAGAAGTGCATGCTCCCCCTTCAGGAACAGCCTGCCTATAAAGGCTAGTCAGTGAAATCTACTACTTCCTCCACCCCCCAAACTATTTCCCCTCATCCTCCTAAAACAATCTGTTGTTGAAGTCTGTTTATTCGAAGCAATTCCAAACAAACGAGGGAATGCTATCTAAAGGGGCCATCCTCACACCAGAGGTCCAACCAAATCTAATCCTGCCACCATTTTCCATCTTCCATCTAATGTGTCTAGAGAATTCATCCCGGTCTTGCCTTTAATACTCCTTGAAACACCAATCATATTAGATGTTCACACCTCCCTCAAAAACCGGTCCTCTACAGCTGACCCATACTTTCGTGCTACCAACCTCCTCCATAAGCTACAGTAGCTACTCTTCTCTATCCGATATTTCGAAAGCCACTTCCCAAGAGAGCTTCTTTGAACAGCCGTAGCTCCCTGACTCCCAACCTCCCCTTCCTTAAAGGACAACATACTTTTTTTTTACAGTCCACTGAGTGATACTTGAACACTATTCCCAACTTCCGCTATAAAAGATCTCTTTGATATCCAATCTGTTAACAACCAATATTGACATGAAATATCTAGGTAAGCTGAACTGAACTGTGATATCATACTTGCATAATAAAATATTTATTAATAAATAATAATAAGAAATTAAATTAGTAAAATATGAAAATAACCAAAAAAAATAATTTCTAAAGCAGTTCAAGTACTAGTTCAAATAGCCCTTGTTAACTATGCTTTATTCTCATTCAAGATTGCCTATGATCGCCACTTCATGGATGAAGTGCCTAAAACAGTAATGGCACACCCTCATGGTCTTCTCTCAAGTTAGCATAATACTAGTAAAATCAGCTGGTTAGTTCTTCACCATACTAAGTGCCAAATGCCAATATCAATGTCAAATGAGGGCATGTAGCCACTAATAAAAAAAAAGGAGAAATAGAATTAACTAATAGTATTTGAACTCTAGGAGGCACTTACTTGAAGCAGGGAAAAAAAAAATAAAGGCAACATAAAGGAGTACATGATCCTTACAAACACCAGATTACCTTTTCACATGATTCTGTGAACAAAATTGTAAAAAATGCAGGATGAACAACTCAAAATGTACAACATCATTTTTGAAAGTTTTAAAGCATGTGAATGTTGTGAGTACTCAAATAAATCAAATCTACGACCTGAATTATTTAATCAGACCATATCTAGTTAGTTGAGATCATATTTTAATTTTTTATTTAATGATGAAGAACCCTTTTAGTGAGTTAATCAAAGAGTGAACTTAAGAGATCAAAAATTAAGATACAACAAATTAATGAGTTAAACGAAGAGGGATTTATACTTGATAGCTCACTACATCATCGAACACCCCAAAGAAGAGAAGGAGATGCAACTAAAAGGAGATTCAAACATGTGGAAGAGATTTATACTTGATTGGTTTGAATGGCTTGATTAATTGCACCCTCCTATCTCTAGGGTTTTGCAAGGCAAGATCTAAAACTATAATTTTTCTATGAAACTTTTTGAAGCTCCAATGGTGTCAACAAGAAAGCGAGAGAAGCACAGTCGTACCCATTGCACCATCGCAAAGAGAATCATAAATGAGTATTGAGAGCCCTAAAAATTTATGGCTTTCAATGCGAAGTTAAACAAGACGGTTTCGAAGAATTGCTAGTGGTTAAATTTAACCGACTGGTTCAACTACAGTTCCTAATGGTTTTCTATAAATCTTTCGGTTCTTTTAAGGAAACGGATTTTGAAGGTTTAAATGATCGGGTTTCGGACCAATTCCCAATTCTATCAGTTCAATTGGCCAGTTTGGTTTTTACAAGATTGATCACTATTAAATAATCCTGTTGGAGATCCATTGATTAAAATGGAGAACTTGACTGTGGAAATGCAAAATTTAATCCATTTCTCTAATGCTGTCCAAACCCCATTCTTTGCATCATGTAAAAGAGAAAGCCCCAATTCACACAATTGTTGGTCTTTTCAATACCTAGCTTACAAACCCCCTAGTCTTCCACTTCTAATTCGAGAATCCAAGCATTCATTAGCTATGAGGATTGCATCCAAAATCTAACGCCCTCCAACAAAGGCATTTTGTGATTTTGAAATTCTGAATTTGGATTTTGTCCTATGAGTAGTGAATCACAAAAATAGAGAGAAGAAAAGAAAATTTTCACATGGGAAGTATCAAGTGTCTGTTAAGTCCCTTGATCACAAAAGAACAAATAAAAAGAAATATAAGAGAGGAACAACATAGCAAAATTCTTTGAAGCCTCCTTGATCGTAAGAGAAGGACAAGGGGAGAACTTCTATAATTCTTTCAAATATCTGTTGTTTTGGTCTAAGAAGCACGGACACGGATACGGATACGGATACGAGATACGGATACGACATGGACACGCAAATTTGTTATTTTTTTAAAAAGTAGGACACGGACACGTCAATGACTCGTTGATTATATATTATAATTGTTTTATATTTTTTATATGACCATATAATAAAACCTAACGCTATTTGAAATAACAAAGCCATTAAATAAAAAATTAAGAACTTTTTCATTGAATTATTAATATACATGATTGAAGTTCCAAAACAAATTTACTAACTATTAAATAAAATTTGTGTGTGTGTATGTATATATAACCAAAAAAAGAACCAAAGAGAAGAGTAGAAAAGGGCGAAAATCCAAAAAGAAAAAAATAACAAATGTGTCCATAATGTGTCCGAAACGTATCCAAAATTATAAAAAAATAAAAAAAAATTGGAAACTCTTTTTTCGTGTGCCCGAACACTTGTCCGAGAGTGTTGGTGTTCGACACAGACACGTGAGCCAAAATAGAGTGTCAAGTGTCATAGGTTTTTTTCACGTCCAAAGTGTCATCCCATTTTCTTAAAATGGGGCTAGAGTTTCTCATGGAAGGCGATTTGGTGTACCAAAGGTCAATGAAAGTGGTTTTTTTTTTCTCTTGAGTAGTTGCTTTGGGGGGGCATTTTTTCAATGGATAACTTTCAAAAGAGGGGTTTTAGATATATCGGTGCTACATGTGTCAATAGGAGGATGAAACCATTAATCACTTCTTTCCTCATTGTGCTGCTGAGAGGGATTTATTGCATATTCTTTACTCACTTTTTTGGTTGTTCTTGGATGATGCCTTGGGCAGTGATGGATTCCTTCAAAGAGTAGCGATTGGTGAATGGCACGTGTAAAGAATAATATTAGGAAGGTTTGGGATATAGTGCCTTTTTGTCTTTTTTGGTGTCTTTGGCCCCTTGTAGATTAAAATATAGAATTTTTTTAGAACTTTATACTTTTGGATTTTTGAATCTTATCCGACTTGTATTGATCGTTTAAGTTTTTGGGGACACGAGACTAATTGGTTTCGCCCTCCTCATGCGGTCTTTAATGCAAATATTACTTATAAAAAAAAAATTAGAATTCATACACTATTCCTAGTCCTTGAAACCTCCAAATTAAGAAAATATGCTAATATTTAATAAACAGTCTTAAAATAAATGGAACTATTCTGATTACTTATATTTCCATGTTGCATAGTTTTTGGGTACAAGAGACTCTAACTGGAGCTCTCTCCTTTTTGTAATGGGTTTGCACTCCTCATGTGTTCTTTAATGCAAATATTACGCATCAAAAAAATAGAATTCATACACTATTCCTAGTCCTTGAAACCTCCAAATTAAGCAAATATGGAAATATTTAATAAATATTCTTAAAATAAATGGAACTATTTTAATTACTTATATTTCCATGTTGCATGCTTACGAGTCATTTATCAAATATGTTCGAGAGGATATTTTATTGTGATCATATGATAACAGTTTACCATGTGAAATGTATGGAACGGCTGATATTCTTAGCATAATTTTTCAAATTTATTGTTTTTGAGTGAAATGGAGCATTTTCTTTCTTTACCCCCCTTTGGGTAACACATATTTTAGTTTTATATAAATTTTTATGGTACAAAGTACATACTTAATTGTAATATATTCTTGAATGCTTTTCCTTTTGTTTTCCGGTTAGTCTATCTTGTCACTGTTCAAAAAAGAATCCAAAATTTTGTAGGATCCTTTCATGCTTCAAGTTAAATGCATTTGAGTATCTCAAACTCCCTTTTGATTCATCTCCAAATGATGTGAAAAGGCAATATCGTAAGGTAATTCCTCTAATATAATCAAATTGGATTGACTGTTTTGTTGATGTCTTTGTCTTGATATCTTATGAGTTGGATGCATTGACATGTTTAATATCACTTATGTAGTTATCTTTGCTGGTTCACCCGGATAAATGCAAGCATCCACAAGCGAAGGAGGCATTTGGTGGTAAAGTGATCTATGCTTTATACCTAAAATTTTGCACATAGTGGAGAATTTGAAGAACATGTTAGATATCACTATTGTTAAAAATATTTTGATCTTGCAAGTCTTAAAGATAAAGGATTTTCATGTTAAGTGACACTCACTTTGCCCCTCAAGTCCCCTTGAGGGGCAAAGTGAGTGTGTGTGTGTGTCTGATTTACCTATCAAAAAAAAAAAAAATTTGATTTCTGGTTTTGTTGTTTTGGGAAATTTACAATTAAAGAGAATCATTGCATTAGAAATCCGTTCCTCTCATGAAGATTTTGCAAGGCAATTGTTTCTCAATTTTTTGAGTGTAATGCACTTCTATTTATCCCAATAGTCCTATGTTTCATTTTTCTTATGCTTTTATGTCTCATGTGCATTGGCTTGTCATTCGTTTGTGGTTTCGATAGATTTTGTTACTCATTCTTGCATTGACATGGACCTATATCTTGCCTACAAGTAGTATGCAAACTCATTCTTGCATTGACATGGACCTATTTCTTGCCTACAAGTAGTATGCAACCTTTTGCCGTGGTTTGGTAGGGATTAGTAGCACCTTTCACTTGTTTCTTGATTTCTAAATTATTTTCAGCTTTAAGGAGTAGCTTAGACAAATATTGAACACAACTGCTATGCATCCTAGCCACAAGGAAATCTCACCTTCATAATACATAACTATTCTTGTGATTTATCATTTAAACAAGGGAAAATCTTACCTCTGTATCAGTGTAGTTTAAGCAAAAAATTTCCCTTAGGGCGTCAAGGTCTTACAATGCCTAAAAAGCAATGCAATAAAAAAGTGCTAGCCTAAGTGAGGTAAGATGCTAGCTAATAAACATAATTAAAAAATGTTAGACATTAAAAATTCATTTATTCTAAATTTATACCTATAACAAAGAGGAGCCAGACTTCAATAAATTGATACAATATCAAATATAATATTTGAAACAAAAAATAATTGTGAAAAATGATAAAAAAAAAAAATATATATATATATATAATAGAAAAAAAAAGTGAAAGAGTTAAGCAGAGAAAGAAATTGAGCTCAAAAATGCTATTTATAGCATTTGATAAACAATGAGGCTCTTTAAATCAGCGTAATGTGTGTGTGTGTGTGTGTGTATATATATATATATATATAGAGAGAGAGAGAGAGAGAGAGAGAATTGATGGAAGATTGGAAGTAGTGAAGGAATGAAAACTGTGTAAACTTAAACGAAAAAAAATGTTTTCTAGTTAGAGTCATGTATTTTTTTTATATAAGAAAAGAGATTGGGGTGTTGGGGAAAGTGACTTGTCCGAGAGGGAGAACTGATGGAAGATTGGAGGAGGAAAGGGGAAAAAACTGTATAAACATACTTGATTCTTCTTGTTCTTAGAAAAAGCCCTGATTCTTTTTGGAGATTCCCTTCACCTTTTTCTTTGTTCCAGAAAAGCTCTGAGTGTTGTCTTTTTTGAGATTCCCTTTATCTTTCTTCTTTATTCTTCAAAAAGCCCTAATTCAGTTTGTCTGCTTCATAGCTTTGGAGATTTGACTATTTGAGCGTGAAGGCTTTCTTATGCCTCTATATTGTGCAAATATTGCTCAGACAAAAATATATTTACTCCTCCATCCCAAGGGCCACTCGCCTACCAATATATATATATATATATATATATAATATTTACTTCTAAAACAAAAAAACAACATACTTGAGGACTTTAAATAAGTTTTAGTTTAAGAGGTTCCCACTTTAATGCCTTTGCCTTAGTAAAGGTGATAGCCGAGTCAATGCCTCATTAAACTCCCCTTACCTGGAGTGTGTCAAAGTGTTACACCCGATCCTCTCCTCGCCTCGACTTATTGCTTAGGCAAGTGCCCAGTCGCTTTTAACAACATTGCTTTGCATGCTAATTGTTTGTGGTGGGGGTAAAATATTTATATAAGAAAAGAAGCCTATGACAAATTACTCTAAGAGATGTTCTAGAACACAACTTGTTGCATTTACCTCAAAGTCTATAACCCCCATGTTGGATTGAGGGTTGGCAATCTAGACCTTCTTTTAATCTCTGGAACTGTAGAACGTTAAAAACCAATGGTTTGGAGTTGGTATTGACAAAGCAAGCACATAAATAAAGATGCAAAATAAATCTTTTTTGTTAAGAGTTTATGTGACTTGTGGATGTGAGCTTTTCTTAATTTGGCCTTTCTGAAGCATTCTCTTGGCAGTTCTTTCCTTTTTCATGCATGTGTATGTGTGTGTGTGTGTGTGTGCACACGCGCGTGCTTGCCTTTGTGTGTGTGTGTATGTACATATAATTGTTTGGGGGGCCACTCTTTATTGCTTCTATGGCTTCCAAATTAGCATGAGGTGCTTTTACAACAATAACTGGAATGGGTAATTATTGGCTAATTGGAAGAGTTTTTCATCGACTTGGATTCCTTTCGAGAAGATTGCAGTTGTGTTTCATAACTCCACCTTGTTTTTCAAGCCTATAATAATTGCTCCAGTTTCTATACGGCCTCCCTTAATGCTTTGCAGGATAAGATGGGAAGAAATGAGTATGAAAACATGAAGTAAAAATTACATAGGATCTGGAATTTTTGCTTCCCTCTTTAGTGTAGGCTCTCTTTTTTCCTTCTAAGATACACTATAGATAGCATATTGATTTTTTTGTTTTTGATCGGTAATAGATAGCATATTGATAAGCTTCATGTACATGTTATTCTGATAATGCACTATTTTTGAGAAATGAAATATTCAAAAGCTGCACCAATTCTACATTTTCCAGTGTTACGTCTTTTTAAGATGAGATTAATGAACTTAAAACAGTTTTACCCATCAATATAATAATTACAAAATTATTGCTACTGTATTGGCCTTTAGGTTGTGGAATATTCCTCCCCTGTCAATTTAGACTCTTGTCTGCTTCCAAGCTTAAGGACCAGATTTTGAAATGTTTGCCAATAGGCTATTTAGCGCATATTCTCTAGATAGAAGAATGGTGTTCTTGGCGTTCTGTCAAGTGGACATGGAAAAAGTATACACCTGTATCATATTTTTTTTTCAAATATAAAAAATCTGATGAGGTGCATGGCCTTCAGGATGGGAGGAAGTAATTCTATGGCCAAATAAGATCTCATATAGAGGCCCTCTCTTTAGAAGCTTTAGACATTTTAGCTATTGGAACCCTGTGTTCTCCCCTCTTGCACAGTAGGAGATTTATTCAGCTGGCTGATGTTGAGGATCTCAGAGGATTTTGGTAGAGGTTTTTGTGGCTGGAGTATGATCACTCCAATTACTCTTCTACTGTTTGAGGGTTATTTATGACATACTACTTTGTGGACCTGAGAACGTACCTTGATCTCTTCAACTTCTTGTAGTTGGTAGTATCTCAATTATTTTGAACTTGTGATGTAGGCCAAGTGCTAAGGGTGTACCTAAACAAATGGCCAATGGGATCGTCGAAAATGGCATTTAGCCAGCCTTATGAAGGGCTGGCTCAACATGCTAATAATTGCTTTTTACAACAATCTTTACATGCTGAATGTGTCCTGGGTTTGCTTAATACGTTTTTTCAGAAGTTTCCGATTTTGTTTCTTTTTAAATTTTTATTTTCGGTATGTTAAGGTATTAGAATTGGGTAGGAAAGGTGAGAGTTTCTAAAAAAGGGAAGGTTGAGGATTTTTGACTTCTTTTGTTATTGATAATTTTTTTTTTTTTTGGAGTTTCTAGGATTTCCTAGTGTTAGTATATGATATAAACCAAGTCGAATATGAAATGAAATGGGCGGAGTAACATAAAATATAGCCAAAAAAAGCTTTTTCCCTAGACCCACATTTTTCATTCTACCGCTTTAGGTTATTTTAAATAGGAATGCAATTTTAAGCGTTTGTTAGTACATGATAAAACATGAAGTGTGGACACGGATATGGGATACAAATGTGATACAACAACGATATGGGATACAAATATGATAAACATGGACATGTTGATATAAGTATATAACAAATTCCCAAAAATTTCAGATACAAATTTAGATAAAGAATATTGTAATATATCCATGTATGCATAAATATATAAAATTAAATAATAATTGTTTGTTGTAATACATAGTATGCAGATTATGACAGGTAATTTTTTTTTTTTTTGAAGAGTTTTAAGTTCCTAATTTATAATATTAAAATTCACACGAGAAAAATAAGGGTTATGTTGCACGGATATTGGCTTGGGACTGAATTCAACATCGATTTACCTCATTATTTCTCAATTCTTCTTCAAGAAATAATCATAGTATTTTGTTTTATTTTTCCTTGGTTTTTTTTTCCTTTCTCATGTGCATCATTTAAAGCAGTCTGCTTCAGCTTCCCTTCACTTGTTTTTGAAGTTGAACCACTCTTTCCTGCTTTAGAGTTGCAAAGTTATCCATGGGACCCTTTTGTTGTGCGGTTTCTTTAACTTGGTTTTCTTGCTATCTCCAACACCACTTTTTAACATTTCCACCCATTCTTTTATCATTAAAATTGACTTCCTGGACTTCATCATCATTGTCATCATCTTCAACCTTATTTTCTATTAAAACACCTCCTCCTCTAAAACCTTAAGCTGTTGGAGAGAGTGTTACTTGAGTATTTAATCCTTCAACAGGCTCTCCATGTGTGCCCAAACTCTTCACTACGAGTAGGTCAACACATGTATCAATTATAATTAACAAGGTGATGGCGAGGTTCGAAGCCAGGATCTTTGTTTGCTTTGATACCATGCTAAACCTTCACTTCATCTAAAAGTTTAAGATGTTAGAAAGGGTGATTCCTCCAACATTTTCTTGGTCATCATAGTCGTTCAACTTATCATAATTCTCCTTAAACTTCTCTCCCCCCCCTCCCCCCTTTTATTTCTTGCAAGCTTATCGACATCTCAAACAAGTGTGGTATTCGTGGATTTTCCCACCTGATGTTTTTCTCCGAAAATCCTACCTTTTGTGAACTTTCCAGAAAATATGCATGTGACAGAATGTGTTGGAAGTACAATTTCTTATAAGATCCTAAAGACATAACAACCCCCCCCCCCCAACCCCGGAAAAAAAAAAAAAAAAAACATACCCTTGTCAAAATAAACAAGTCAAACTTCCATTATGGGACCAAATCCCTAATATAACATGTGAAACAAAAAATTAGATTTGAAAACTGATCAAAATAGAATATAGAATATGAAGGAAAAAAAAAAAAAGCAAAACACATTGAATGAGAGAAAATAGAGATAAAAAATGCTCTGTACGGAATTTGATAAACAGAAAAATTTTGGATGAAAAAAACTGAAAATTTTAAATTGAAAAGAAGACTGAAAATAGAGTTATAGACCAGAGGTTTCTTCTTTGTTTTTTTTGGAAATAGCCCATTTAGTTTGTCTGCTTTACAACTTCTTTTTCGTTGGAGATCAACCTAATTTGAATGTGGAGGGCCCTTTCAAATTCTTTTATAATGTGCAAATATTGCCCAGACAAAAATACCCTTACTCCAAGAATAACAGGACAACCTACCTGAGGACATATAAGTAAAATAAATTTCATTTAAAGAGGCTCTCACCTTAATGCTTTTCACCTTAGTTGAGGCGATTGCCTAAGTGGTGCTTCATTAATCTCGTTTCACTTGGAGTGTTGCAAAGCGTTATGCCTGATTATCACTTTATCACTTGCGCGAACACTAGTTTGATTTTGACAACACTGTCTGGAAGTGAAAATATAGAATGATAGAACGCACAAACTGCTGGTCTTATTATAGACAGTGGTTATAGGGATTAGGGAGTAGACAGACTTAAAATTCTGAATCTTTTTCTTGGGTTTTTCTCATTTATTTCTTTAGTTCATGATTTAGTGGTTCACTGACAATATATTGTTGACTTCTTTGCAGCATTAGCTAAAGCCCAACAATTACTACTTGATCCGCAAGAAAGAGAATATATTCTTAGCCAAGTCAATGAAGCAAAAGGTCCGTGTTAAATCATTAATGTCTTTTTTTCCCCTTATTTCTTTATTTCCGTGCTGGATCATATCTGGTCAATGGATAAAGCTTCGTTGAGTGGCTACTTGTTCATCATTTTTTCTTATTGAAATTGTTATTGGTTTCTGCTTTGTTGGTTCCTTATCTTTTTTTTCCAAATTGTTCATGATGCATTTTGCTTACATAGATGTTCTCTTTTCCTCTTGTTTGTCATCTTTGTTAAATACAAACTGCAGAAGAACTTAGAGCCAAGAGGAAGAAGCAGCTGAAGAAAGACACTGCTTCTAAGATAAAGTCACTAGTTGATGAGGTATTTGGTACTTACTTTTGTGTTCATTTTCCCCCCTCATGTCTTTTTTTGATTTTTTTTTATTAAAATGAATCTAGATCCATGCTTAGTTTTGATTTCTAGATAGTTAATTGGATTTTCAATTTCTACCTAATCATGTATTGATCAATGAATACGTCCTCTTAAGGTGAAACAAAATTTATGTTCATGAAACAAAAACTGGCATTTTGTTGGCTATCAGGTAAAAGTTGAAATATTGCTTCATGGAGTTAGACAATGGTTTTGTTGAAACGGGGCTCTAGTAACGACTATCAGACACAAGGTTTTAAGTTATGGTAATGGCCGCTTATGGGAATGTAAAGGAATTGGGTGATCAATTTGGAATGAAAATTAGGTTTTAGCATTTATTTTTAGTTATTTTATACTTTCTTATTTTTAGGGTTTTAAAGAAATTTTGGTAATTTTTATTTTGGTATTTTAAGATTTATTTACGTTATTTAGGAATTTTTTTATTTTAGGCAACTTTAATTAGGGTTTACCTATATAAAGTTCTTTGATATAATAGAATAGGGAGACTTGATTATTGAATAAAATATTAATATTGAGATATTAGTTCTCTTCTCCCTCGGCTTGTTCTCTCTTCCCTTTTGATTTCTTCTTTCTCAAGTTTCTCTCTCAATTTCTTCTCTCTTTCTTCCACTCTCTTTCTATCACCTATTCACTCTATTGGCTCTGCACCACCGCTATAATAGTAACGGTGGTTGTGAAGTGAATGCAGGGTGCAACTAGTTATGAAGCATGGACACTCTATTTTAGCTCACATCTAAGAAGTATTAACACGTCTGGTATATGAACATGCTCTTAACATGTGAAAATTGAGTATTCGATTTTTGTTTTTTTTTCTTTTTTTTCAAAATTTCGAATACATTCATGATATGGCAAGACACATCTAGACATGATATGGTGAAAAAAGACAGGAAGATGAGTATTAAGAAAAATGATTTAGAAGTGGAGAATCATCAAATAGAAGGTAAAGAAAGAGAGAGAGAAGAGAAGAGGGACAACGTACGTGTGCCTATCTCGCGATCTCTCTCAATCTCTGTATTTCGTCGAACAACCCCTCTTCTTCTTCTTCTTCTTCCTCTCTCTCTCTCTCTCTCTCTCTCTCTCTCTCTCTCTCTCTCTCCTATAAAAAAAATCAAATTGGTTTAATTTGTAATTTTTTTTTAACTTTCATTATTAAGAAATTTAAAAATGATAAATCCCTTTCTTGTTTGGTACCACTTTGATGGATTAAATAATAATAATAATAATTTATATATATATGTAATTTTTTTATTTTGTATACTTTAGCAATTTACTTATTTTATATCACTAAATTTGAAAAATCTCATGTTCGTGCTACTTAGGCTCACATATCCGTGTTGGACACATGGCAAACACGTCTTGGACATGCAAAAAAGTCCAATTCATTTTTATTTTTCTAAATTTCAGACACTTTCCAAACACGTTATGGACATGTCAAGGACGTGTTTTGGACACTTTGTTTTTTTTTGGGTTTTTTGGATTTATTGTTTGGATTTACCCTCTTTTTTTCCTCTTCTTTGCTTTTCTTTTGTAGAGAAAGAGAGAGCAAGATCCTAGTACTATAAACAAGGAGACTTGCGCCGATTCCGACTCAATTCACGTAGGTCGACCAGAAACCCTATGAGATCGAAGAGATAGGAGAAGGTAGAAACCTATTTCAGATCGTGAAGAGGGCCGGGTTTTGTTCGGAAAATTTGGGTAGAGAGAGGCTTTGCACTAGATATGTTAGAACTTAGAAAGGATGAGAAGGAAGCAATGGACGACGGTCCACAGTGGTCTTCCATGGCGGATGCCGGAGCTTGTTGAATGGTTAGAAAGTCTAATGATGAGGGCTCGTTTGTTTGTATTGAGTGGAATGGTAACATAAGGAGGAGGAGCTACATTCCTGAGGTGGATCGTAGAGGAGGTTGGGGTAACGTGGCAATCACATTTAGGTGCTCGAGGAACCTGATACGGATGGGGGTTGCAAAGAAGGGGAGGCCATACAGAGACATTGTAAAAATAAAGGGATGGCCGGAGAATCCTTTGAAGGTGGTGTCCAAAGCCAAATCAGATTGGGCAGATGTTGAAGTAGAGTTTGAATCTTGCGTCAACAGAATTGAATTTATGCGCAGATGTCTAGTTGGAAGAGTTGGTTTGAGCATTTCACAAGTTCAGGTTAGATGTAGTTGGGGAAATATGTGGGCTTAGTGGAGAAATTTGGAGGTTGTAGGTACTGCAGGAGGGGTTTTATTAATGTGGATTCTGTTGTAGGTAGATTTTCAGTTTCTTGTTTGTTGACGCTGAGGATGACTTTTCTTCGGTTTTTCTGGGTTTGTATGGTCCTACAAGTGTTGTCAATGGTGATCGCCTAGGCGATTAGGCGAAGCAATTTTCACTCTTATCGCCTTAACATGTTCCAGGTCAGGCATCTTCAAAGAGGCAAGCCTTAAGCAAGGCAAGAGGCGACCAAACGATAACCTTTTTAATTGTAACATATTTTACTTATATGTCCTTATGTTTATAGTGTTTTATACACTTATTTAGCAATTTTGTGAGAGGCGTATCAATATAAAAATATATAATTATAGTCTAAAAGTATTATTATCTAATTTATTATATTAATACAAGTATTATTATCAAACATTAGCACAAAATTGGCCTAATAATATTTAAATATTTGAAATGTTGTCAAAAATTCAAAGTTGGGGAGAGTAACACTTTCAACATGAAAATAAATAAATTAAGGATTGACCAGGAAACTATCATCATTTTTCACAAAATCTGGGCTTGTCCACAATGAAACATTGTCCTTCCATCAACTAAATTGATCACCTATATGAGAAGTCTTTTCAATGTATGCCTGATTTTTTAGAATTAGTTTAGATGTCTACGAGATTGTCCCTATCATGTCTTCCATATTATTAGGACTAGCAAGTTTATGAAAATTTCTTCTATATAAGACTTAGATAGATAAGTAGAGTTTGGCAAGCAGAGGAGATAAGTTGGCCGCAAAAATTGAGGGCGTTATGGTTGAAGGAAGGTGATCAGAACAACCGTTTCTTTCACCGAGTAGTGTATATACATAGAAGGGACAACATTAGCAAAGTAACTATTGAGGGGGTTACTTTATAGCACAAAGAGACCTTAAAGAGGGGTATCACAATGTTCTTTGAGCAGCTCTATACGGAGACATGTTTTTAGAGACCTCTTCTTGATAATATGCCATTCAATACACTCAATGAGGAGGAGAAACTTGGTTTGGAGCAACACTTCACTGAAAAGGAAGTGGTGGCAGCTCTTAATTCCTGTAAGGGGATAAAGCTCTAGGCCCTAATGGATTTTCTATGGATTCTTTCAAGCATTGTTGGTTGGTTGTGTGTGATGACATAATGGAGGTTTTTTTTACTTCTTTTATGAGCATGGGACATTCGAACATAGCCTTAATGCTTCCATTATTGCGTTAGTTCCAAAAAAAGGAAGGGCAAAGGCATTAAGGACTTTAGGCGTATTAGCTTGGTGGGAGGGGTGTATAAGCTAATGGCCAAGGTCCTTTTGAATCCTTTAAGGCTTTCCTTTAGAAAGATTGCAGCTAGTGGTTTCAGAATCTTCCTTGCGCTAAGCGGTTGCGCTAAGTCTTCCTTGGCTCTCCTCTCCCTTATAGCTTTTGTTTGAGATGAGCTTCCGGCTTTAAGCACAGCCGGAAGCAAATACAAGATCAAAGAAAAAATTGTGTGGAAGTTAGATAGACAAACGGCATATGACCATGTGAATTGGCAATTTCTTTTGTATTTGCTTGAAAGAATGGGGTATGGGGTGAAGTAGATTCAAATGTGCATCTCCTTAGTTTCTTTCTTTGTACTTGTTAACGATTCAGTTGCAGGCTTTTCTAGAAGTTCGAGAGGGCTTAGGCAAGGGACCCTCTTTCCCCTTTCCTCTTTGTGATTGTGATGGAGGCCTTGAGTAAATTGTTGACTAGAGCAATGGAAGGTGGGCTTTTGAAAGGTTTTGTGGTGGGGGATCACGAGGACTTGATAGTGGAAATTATCCATCTTTTTGTCGATGATACCTTGATCTTTTGTAGGGTGAAACCTGACTTTGGTATTTGAGATGTGTACTCTTATGCTTAGAAATTGTTTCAAGACTTGAGAGTTAACTTGGGAAAAAGTGAGCTTATTCTGATAAGATATGTTGCTAAACTAGAGGAGTTAGCATGGAACCATCAGTGTACTTGGGGCTTCCTTTAGGAGTATCATTAAACTTTAAGGTGATTTGGGATCCGATGGTGGAAAGATTTCAAAGACAATTGGCAGGGTTGAAAAACAATCTCTCTAATAGGTTCAAGTTTACCTTGATTAAAAGCACGTTGGGGAGTCTTCATATGTATTTTATGTCTCTATTTCCTATGCCCGCTTCTGTGGAGAAATCCTTGGACAAGGTGCAAAGGAATTTCCTTTCGGGGAGGAGTGAAGGAGAAGTGAGGCGAGGGAGGGTTAGGGACAAAGGAGGGGAGGGTCTTCAATAGGGCACTTCGTGATAAGTGGCTTTGGCGTTTTGTGGAGGAGCCTCATGCAAAATGAAGGTTAGTAAATCTAAGGTGGGTTGTGATGATGGTAATTGGTCCTCTAAGGAGGTGGAGGATCCCTATTGGTTGGCCGAAAACTCATTAGATAAGGTGTAGATGAGTTTCTTAAATGCACCTCCTTTGAGATTGGAAATGGGATGAGACTTAAGTTTTGGAGGGATAAATGGTGTGGAGATATGGCTTTAGAGCAACACTTGCCCCACCTCTTCCAAATCTCTACTAACCAAGAAGCTTTGGTGGAATTTGGTCCCCATGTTTTCGAAGAAATCTCCGAGATTGAGAGGTAGATGAGGCCGTTTACTTAATGGCTCTTCTTTATTGTATATGGTTGGATAGAGAGAGAAAATTCTCTTGGGTGGATGATGGGTTCAATTGGAAAATTTTTGGTGAAGTCATTCTACATGCATTTGGCAAGAAGATGGGTGAAGGACTTTCCTTGAAAAGCTATTTGGTGCACTGAAGCCCCCACAAAGGTGGCTTTCTTTTCATGGATGGGGGTTTGGGGGGCCATTTTGACACTCGCTAACTAGCAAAGAAGAGGTTTTCTATTGGCAAATAGATGTTGTGTGTGTTTAATAGAAGAGTCTATTAGTCACTTATTCACCCATTACAAGGTTGGTAGGGGTGTATAGAACCTCATTCTTTCTCTTTTTGGCTAATCATGGGTGATGCCTTGGTTGATGATGGATTTAGTGAAGATGTGGCATGGTGCTCAGGTGAAGTGTAATGTTAAGAAAATGTGTAGTTTAGTTACACTTTGTATTTTTTGGTGCATTTTGAGGGAAAGAATTAGTAGGATTTTTGAAGGGGAAGTCACTCCCCTTTGTTGTTTTAAAAATAAAGTGCCCCTTTTGTGATTTTTTTGCCTATCTCAGAAGTGTTAATGATATCACACTAATCAAAAAATCTCCTGAAAAATCAATAACAGAGCCCACATATAAAGGACCCAATAGTATAATCAATGCAAAACCTGATCTTTAAAAAAAAAAAAAAAAAAGGAGGGCTGCGTCGGCCTCTCAAAATTTTGCCTATTTTTTTTCTCTCCAAATCAATCAATCAATTCGGCGCCAAATTCCACATTGAACAAACATCCTTCCTAACCCATCCTCCCGTCCAACTAAGAAGAAGCCCTTTCAACAAAGCTGGCAACACCCAAGCACAACCAAAAACACAGAGAACATGGTTCCAACAATCCCTTGCCATAGTAACAAGGAGATGATCGACAGTCTCCACATCCCCCTTACACGTGCTACTCCAATTGGCCATTAGGAATGCCCTCCTTTGAAGAATGTCTGCTGTTGAAATAGCTCCCAAGCCGCTTCTTAAGCAAAAAAATCGCCTTGTGGGGGGCTGTGGAATACCAAATCAATCGCCAAGAAAGTCCACCTCAAGTCCCAATCAGCTCCCTGTAATAGAATTGGGCTGAAAAACTGTTTATTATAAAAATGGCTGATGGGCCACTTGGCTTGATTGTTAATCAACTTTGCTTCTTTTATTGTACCTTGCCTAAGGTTTGGAATTTAACTTTATATTCCTAACACATGCTTTTGAGGATGAATTAAACAACTGATTGACTTCTATGCCTCTTGGAACTTCAATACAGGGAAAATATGAACAAGAATATGAACAATCAGAGGAATTTCAGCAGCAGCTAAAATTGAAGGTTCGAGAACTTTTAACAGAACGTGAATGGCGGAGAAGAAAAATGCAAATGAGGGTATACTGGAACTCACTTTTTTCATCATTTTCTTAGATGTTCTTGTTTAATGCTTAATATGTCCAAGAACTATTTTTCTTTTGGATGTCATATAGATATCAGAAGAGGAAGGTCGATTGAAGAAGGACGAGGAAGAAACAAAAGAGATGTGGAAAAGAAAGCGTGAGCATGAGGAGCAGTGGGAAGGAACAAGAGAACAGAGGGTTTGTTTTTCACATGTTAACATTTTCTAATATCATTTCTTATTATTTACTATTTGTGCATGCAATTGTGTTCATTAGAGTTGGTACCTTTGTTCCATGGACTTGGGCACACTTATTCGGTGTTGTAATTTTCATGGCTTTGGATTCTTCTTATCCATAAGGACTGGGGTTCACAACTGAATTTTTTTTACACTCTTGGTAAAATGAGTGTCTATTTGACATAGCAGGGCTTGCATCAGTAATTCTCTCTTTTTGAATTTCTATTTAATAGAGACATTAAAGAAAGTATTAATAGAGACAATTGTAAATACATTCTTCTTTATTAGAGAGCTTGTTGGGTACATGTCCCATTACAATTGTTTGGACCAATATTCTAAACCTTTACTGTAGTGAACTGTGTCCAACATAGGTGCTTCACACATTTACCATCTTTGAACTTTAATGGTTCTTTTTTAGTTTTTAATTTCTGATTCAATTGAATTTCTAATGGTTCTCAAGCAAATACTTGGTCGCTCATCCTTTGTTATTTTTTATGTATGTTGTTCTCTGATGATCTTTCCGAAGTGATATTATCCAAAAAGAAAAAAAATAAAGGAAATAAGGACAGAAAGACAGAAGAAAAGATATTACCCTATTGTTGTTCCCACTCCATAACTACTTTGTAGCTATTTGATGGTTTGGTGGCCCTTTTGATTTATACAGAATTACCTACCTGAAAACAAAATGTAACTCTTAGAAGTGTGACAATCTCTTAGGGTTGTTAGTTATAGTCACTTTTTGTTTTTGGTATTAGCTTTTCTAAAATTTATTTTGAGGTCAAATGAGAAAAGGGACAGGTTCTTAGTACAGTAGCCAGTTGGTTCAACCTATTAATAGAGAAAAAGAAGAAATAATAATTTGAAAATATAAAACTTTGATGAGAAATTTAACTGAGTTTTATTATCATTGATTCTTAGAATTAAGGAATTTTTATCATGTGTAAAAATGAGGAAATTAGAGAAGACTTGGACAAATTTAACGAGTCATGAGCCAATTAGGGCTCCAAGCCCCCAAATAATTCCTATTCCCTTCCTTTTGACCTTCGAACCCCACGGTTTTCCTACTTTATTAGTGGTGCTTTGCAGTTGATTGATGTAACAAGCATTCAAGATTTATCAGACTGTTGAAATTGATGGAAAACTTGTGCATAAATATAAAAGTGAGGGATGGTGCTGGGGTGCCGGCATATGGGCAAGAGTTATAGTCCAGGTGGGTTGGAAGACCTACAACCAACCAATGATGATAGTTGTTGGTATGTTTCGTCTTTCAGGCTTATTGAGAGAGGTTAATGGGTTGTCTGATAGATTTGTATGTGTGCTAAGGGCCTTCAATATTTGTGGTTTAATCACTAGGAAACCTATATGCTGCCACCGTATTTTAGTAATTGTACTAATAGGATGCCTAATGGGAATTAAATCTCTCTGTCTCTCATGATTGTTGATTGGCACATAATTTTATTTATTTTTTCCCAAACTTTTTATTGGAGTAAGAACAGTGCCGTTCTTAGCATTCAAGAACCTTGCATCCATTATATTGGAAGCATAAAAAAGTGCTCTTAAATCCTTATTTGCTAAGTGATTATTATCCTTTTATTTGTCATTATCGTGTTGATTATCTCTTTGCTTCATCATCAGGTTTCAAGCTGGAGAGACTTTATGAAGGGAGGAAAGAAGGTGAGATGATTTACTGATGTTGGTGTCAGTTTGTGAAGAGAAACTGGGTTGTATGTCTCATACAGTGAGCGAATAAGAATAAGGTGAGTAATAGTTTCCCACGTATATGTGCAGGTTAAAAAAGGAGAGATTCGACCCCCAAAGCTCAAGACAGAAGACCCGAACAAATCTTATGTTCAAAGGCCTGTGAAGCGTGGTTAAATGGGACAGCTGGGCTTTGTTTGATTGGTAACTGAATTGGTTCAAGTTTAACAAGATTTCCAAGGCAGGCTAAAATTTGTATCTAACTTTTATGCCTATGAAAAATACTGTATATTGGCTTTACTAATGAGTTAATAGTTACAATCAGCATTCTTGACGGGTTTGTTCATTGATTGTCCTGCGCAGAGGGTTACACTGGTTGTTGGCGTCAATGTCTGAGAGATATTGTGGAATAGAATATGCCTTGTTCTTCAGTAAAAGATTGATGATGTGATTGAAGAGGAGGGATCCTTGTGTTTTTGAAGATTAGATTACCCACTGTTCTTTTAAAAGCAAACTCTACTGAAGATTACCCACTGCTTTTTGGTTGCCTCTTCTTTGGTGAGTGGCGATTCCCCTAGTTTTGTTCCCTTCGTACCTAGTGAGATGCTGTGGATTCGTTGGGAATTTTCACTTGAATTGGATGGATTGCATCAAATTTTTGGGAGTTTCACTTGAATGGATGGATTGCATTAAAAAGGAGATACAAAAAGCAATAATAACCACCCTTTGCATTAAGGGGTCGTGATTATGAAATGAGCATATTTTATTAAAAATTATTTTGAATAATTTTTTATTTTATTTCATGAAATAATCATTTTTGTTTTTGTGGATTGAAACTATTACTTATTGCCCACCACTAACCCCTGAACCCCCATAGTATTGGCGGACAAGGATATTAATGTCTACATTTTATATCACGAATATAACTCTGGAAATTAAATTTAGGCCGCGGGTTGGCAATTTCATAGTGGCATAAATATGTCATTATAATGCTTTAATTTAAAATATATACATATCAAAATTTAATTTGCATAACCACATTTTTTTGCCTACCTTCTAACTTAAAAAGACTTTTTCCCCTAAAAAGCAAAGTTAATAGGAAAGTTTTATCCTCAAATGTCCCAATAAATGTCTCAAGTGACGTGGCACTAGACAATATGAAAATGGATAAAATAACAATAATAGCGACGCAAAAATTTTAAATAAACATGAACTCACCTCCACAAAAAAAAAAATACTACCCAAATTCCTATCTCAGAGAATTACATTAATTACATGAACTAAAGTATTACTAGTAATCATCTAATATCACATCATTTAGAATACAATTTTGAAAAGAATAACATTGCTAATTAAAAAAAAAAAGCTCCAACATTAATTGTTATTTTTCAAAAGAACACAATAATTAAAATAGAAATGAAAAGATAATGGTGCCCCAAAACTACTTCATTTTTAAGTTCTCAGGCCAAAAAGTTTCTCATCTTCACACCAAAGTTACATTGTACAATGCAGAAAGAAATTACACAAAGCAACGCCTTTATGTTACACGAACGACCTAGAAGACATTTTGACATTATATATCTCACCAATCACATTTGGGAACCTCATGTCCTTTTAAAAAGGGAGAAAAAAGAAAGAAAAAAAATAATATACCTAAAACAAGGATAAAAAAATATATATGTAGAACTGATGAGAAAAAGACCAAATACTACCCGCCAGACTGAAGAAACAACCAAACTGTTAACTTCTACTTGCCTATGGCTCAATGTACAAGGGACAACTTTTGGAGGACCCCGAATGCTTTTAGCATAGCAAATAAAGTAGCCAACCCGCCGCTGCAACTTGGTCTTCCAACTCATATCTTCATTGTCTGAAGGCTTACCAGTTTTGCAGCGAATAGTGTTCCAAGAGCCTTCGAAAACTCCAACAGGGAGTTTAGGAAATCCTCCATATGGCATCATGCTATATACAGAACACCTGAAATCCCAGGTGGTAGCACGAGCCTGGAATGAGTTATAGAGAAAGAAACAATCTGGAAGGATCAACTAAATCCAAGCGAGAGAACCCTGATCATTAGCAACTTGAGGACGGCCTCTAGTTGGTGTTGGCGGTCTGTTTGCATTAAGCTCCTAATCCCATAAAAGTTATAAAGAAAAAATAAATACAAGATCAATTCATGAACAATGTGTAAAATAGTCACAGTAAGGAAATTCACATCAGAACAAGAAAACAATTGAGAATACAGCAGCACCTGCATCCATGTATCTTCTATATGGCGTTCAGGTGATGTTTCCGGTGATGAAATTGCTGGTGGCAATGGATGAATGAGTTTTGGAACCACAACAAGATCTCTACCCAAAACTAAGATGGCACCCGCATTATTTGCAGTACCTGCAGAAGGGAAAAGGACATGCTTTGTCTATGCTCAACGAAAAGTGAAGCTAAGTCTATGAATAAGTAGAGGACAGGAACATACCACAGTAGTTGGTAGCTGAGAAAAGCGTAATTAAATGTCCCTGCGCAAAACGCTCAAAGCCATCCATCACGCATTCATGTGCACGAACAATCAATTGAAGATCATTGTTGTTGCAGAACTCCATCACACGATCAGGCTAACCAGAGAATCATGTTAGATAAGTAATTACATATAAAATCATACAGAAACCACCAATGGTCTTAACAGAATTTCCTTCCTGGTTATAGGCATACAAGAATACACGAAAGCAAGATAAATTTGGATCAACAATTGCAAGTATCTCCCTTGAATGGAAAAAATATAATGCTCACAAATCCAAAAGACCGTTACCCAACATTGGTCTCACCAATGTGGAGTGTTGGGAGGGCTGGACATAGACCACAATACTTTATAAACATCAGTCCCAGAACCGAGCCAATATTGTAACATTAAACTTTAGTTATTGTCAATGTTAGTACATACAACTTGACATAGAAAAACTCAAAAAATTTACACTCAAAATGTCCTTTTATTAGAATAACCTCTTATTAGAATAACCGCTACTTTAGGTTAAAAAAAAAAAAAAACACAATGATTCTACATTTTATGCAATTTCGACTAAAAATTGTAAAATTAAAATTTCTAACTTCCTAGTGATAAGCTAGATGTAATCTCATACTACAGAAAGAGATCTACAGCTGGTTCATTTTCCAATTGATATAGAGGTTTACAAAATTCTCTGTTCATATTTCTTTCATCAAGGCAGGCAATCAATTCTATTGCCGTGTTCATAAATCTACAGTTTGTGAACAGTGAACCTGACATCCAACTAAAACTAGGGTACCCCTGGGAACTGTGTTTTACAAATCTCAAGGAAGGCACTGACAAACCAATTGTGTAAAACTCAATATTGATGGGGTATCTCAGCAGACCTAGGTTACCTTTGGAGGCATGACACAAAGTATTCTCCAGGAACACTGGCCAAAGCTCAAACATAATTATAGGAATACGGGATCTTTGACAGGGTTTCATGGTAGTAAACAACCTAAAATAAACAATACTCCCTCCGTCCCGAATTAATAGTCCCTTTTGAAAAAACCAACTTTTTATTTTAGACAATCATTTAATGCTTTTACACTTGATTAAGAGGATAAATTTACAAAACTAACCTCCATTCACATTAAGTAGTACATTCACATTAAATTTGTAAGGATAATTTAGAAATTTCATAATTATTTATACATTGATTTTTTAAACAGGACTCTTATGGACATCTCAAAATGGAATAAGGGACTTTTAATTCAGGACGGATGGAGTATTATTATTGGACTTGATTTATTAATCAGCTGGAACCTTGAGTTCCAGTCAAAGATCACGAGTAATTTATAATCTCCCATAAACCAAAATCTCTTTTTGCTATAGTAAACGTGCAAAACAAATTTTAAAGATGATTCTTTCAAACCCTCATTTGGAGCAAACAAATAATGACACGTAGTTTGGCAATCTTTTAGCATGCCCAATTGGCTAGTTACAAATAAAAACCAATAAAGCAGACTGATAAAGGGGACTTCAGCTATGTTATATAACATATATTTTGGAATCTGTTGCTCTGTAATATGTAAATCATTTAAATTATCTTGTTTTTCCTTCTCAGAAAAGAAAGGAATAGGAAGAAAAAAAAACACATGGATGCCCTGAAGTCGGTGTCTTCATTAATTTCAATTGTTCATCAATTTTGAGTTGAGTGGGACAGATGAGGCAGCGAACAACTTCTACAGAACTGGCAATATACAAAATGCCAACACCAATGGAGCCTGTAGATGGGAGTTCCAAACCCAGATGGATACTCTAAACACACATTATGGATGCTTGGAGCATGCCCCGAGGCTGCTCACTCGGTGCTCCTGGTGCATTAAAGAACCAGAGGTGGTGACAACCAACACTGCACCTTCCCCTAAAGGTCAGTGTGAGCCTTTATGACTGGCAGGAAGAAAAGACAACCTGATCCAAAGAAGGATACCACCCTTTATAATTCCAACAAGCTTTGATTGCCATACCGCCAATATCCAAGAACTCTCCGTGACTCTTATGTAATTCTAAAACTAAAAAGAATAAATCATTTTCTTCCAAACCCAAGTTCTCAGCATCAACGAAAATACTGCACCCACAACTTAGTGCATGTCACCATGCCACAAATGATGGTGCAACCATTCTATCTCACTCAGCAGGATGAACTGCACAGTTCTCCATCCAAATGGCGCACATAGTGATCCCACAGTTATCCTCCAAGCCTCCAACTCTCCTTGAGCAGCCACCATGTCAAGCTAGTGTGCCACCTTCAGATGGCAATGTATCACTCAATCAGGTAGCCTGCTTGTACTCGGAAGGTTTGGTACTTTTTTAACTCAGGGTAGGCATATGAATGTAAAAGGCTATTTAAAAGAGAGTTGGACTAGGGGGACCAAGGACAACCCAAACCAGTGTACCACAATTCTCAGCCTTAACCTCCACTTTAACACACACACACAGAATCAAGATGATGCAGGGTACTTCGTTGGATATCGCTGACTAATAACAAAGGTGATCAGAACTATACTTTCAACTGTTCATTGCCTCCTTCAATCTTGCCAAAATCCATGCCAGTTGCAACCTGCTGTCCCTTGAGTTGACAATAAACATGTTGGATGATCTCACTGGCTCTCAAATTGCATTTGTTTAGTCCAACAAATAAAAATAAAATCCATAATATAAGAAAGAGAAGTTGCAAATCCAAAAAGAGACAAGAAATCAGATGTAAAAACTGAAATTGGCTCCAAAGTGACCACCTATTTCGGTTCAATCACTAAGCTTTTTGGCTTTACCTCTACTGAAGAAAGATTTGCTTAGAACTTAAAATTGAAGAAATCCAAGGTTGTTTCAATGTCTATTCAAAGCGATTTGATGAGAGAACAATTTCAACAAAAAAGTTCCTCAAATTTTAAACCAATTTTATTCTTTTTCTTCTTCAGAAAAACTAAAAAATAAAAATCTTTGAAACTACCATGCTAGAATGAAGGAGAGAGCCCACCATCACTGCTAACTAAAGTGGAAGTCATCAGAAAACCCTAAGTAAGATCAGACTAAGTTGAGCTTAAGCTAAGCAAGCATAAAATGAGATCAACCTGGACACAATTTCAATTTCATAACAGTAACAAACTTAGTTCAAGTCACAGCTCAAAATTTTCAAGCCAATAGAATAGTTGGCATTTAGCCAGCTCAACCCAATTTACAACCCAATATGGCACTTAATAATCTTCATTTTTTGAACCTCAACAATTCGATCATAGGGCAAGGGGCAATTCGATCATAATAGACTCTTTTAACCTTGCCTCACGTTTCTTATTATGAATTTTTTTTATTCAAAACAATATAGTTTATAACATGAACTAATGCGTAAAATTCTAAAAAATTTATTAGTTAATATATTAAGTTATTCTTATCAACAAAAATATATTATCATGCTACACAAACGAACAAATGAAATTGAATATCAAAAATGAAAATCACTCACCCCGAATGTAACCAAGCCAGGACCTCTAGCATTTGGTCGTAATCCTTCCACACTGTCATTTTCTGTAGGGTCAGACCTATAAACAGAAATTCATATAGAAATGTTACCTAGAAAATCAAACACAAAAACTTTATGATAAACACATTTGTGTGTATAGAGTATGGACATGCACTGACCACAACAAATCCATAAGAACAATTGAGCCTGCTTCCATCGTAATTGGACGTTGAAGGTTCTCAATTTGTTCCACGTGATTTATTGACCTTCCAATACCACCATGCATACAAATGATTTTTTTCTCAATTAGAGCTGCCAGAGGAAGCCAATTGAACAATCTGTTTATCCGATGCCATGCCCAAATTCCATCTCTCTCACCCTGTTTAGCATGTCATAAATCAAATGCTATCACTGGTGAAAGAAGAAAAGGTAAATATTTTAACATACCAAAAATACCATACCATGCGCTCAATGCACTCGATTCGAAAGCCAAAAAGAGCATTGATATCTGCAGCTTCGTGATTCCCACGAATTAAATGTATATTGTGGGGGTATTCAACCTATAATATTCATTGAATATACAGAAACACATCCCAACATATCTCAGCACAAAATAGGAGTGAGTTTAATATGATTAATCTTATGTGAAAATAGATCAGCAAAGTAATAGTACCTTCATAGCTAGCAGGAGAGTAATAGTTTCCAAGCTGTGCTGACCCCGATCAACATAATCTCCTAAGAAGAGATAATCGATATATCTGATAGTCATTTATGTAAAATTAGTATTATGGGGAAGGTGGAAAAAAAACTGTTTCTAACTGTAAAATAGTTCACATAATAACGGTTGATATGAATTCCAAGCAACAAAAACACTGAAGAGCAGCATTAAATTTTAGTTAATATAAGAAGAAACATAAAAATCTCTCTTCTATGGTAATGCCATAAGAAAATGAAATGGTAATACACAACAGCAACTATTCTCAAAAAACTTGGTGTGACAGAGAAAACCTGCCATCAAAATTTTTAGCAGAAATATGCCAAGTGAACAAGACTCTCAGATGGAGCCATGACCCTCTGGCAAAGATTTAAAATGGATTAAAAACTGAGACCAAACATGTCCTTATTTATTTTTATTTTTTTATCTTTGTTTATAGGTACAACACACCCATTTGTCTCAATTGGGACTTGAACCCTCAACCTCCTCTTTGGAAGGTAGAGGAGATAACACTTAAGCTAATGCTTGGTGGTACTTATTTAATTATTTATTTATTTTACAGATTTTCGAAGTGGAGTCATGTTGCCTGGTGGTGTAGTCAAATTTCTAAATCAAGTTGGAAGTGTAATCAAACCAAAAGAGAGGGAGGGGGGAGGGGGGCCAAGAAGAAGCAGCAGCAGCATGAAGGGTTGGGGAACTGGAACGGAATAGGAGGTCCTTTGATGTAATTGAACCCTCTATTTTTGCAATTAAGTTTACTCTGTTAAGCTTCCTTTTTTAAAAAAAAATCATGAGGAGCTCTAGCCTTTTGTTAGACTCTTTTATAGAGTTCCTTGGTGAGACGAGTATATCATTTTTTGTGCAGTTTGTGTATTCTTGCAGTGTACACAGGCACACCTCCCTTTGGTGCCTTTTAATGAAATTACTTTTTATTTAGTCAATCAAACAAACCAAAAAAAAAGGAAAAAAGAAGTAGAAGAAAGTTATAAGCCTATAAAGTTATTATGTTAAGCCCCACAATCAGAATGACTATACAGACCATGTGCAAATGTAATTAACATCTTAATCATATTTATACCTTTCAAAAAATTAATTATTTTGCTGAATGCTTTAAATTCATTAACATACTTTTTCAGTTTTAATTGTTTGTATCACTAAAATTAGCAACACCAAATTGTACATGAGCAAATTGATTCTGAGACCAGTAGTTTGAAGAATGTAAGAGCACAAATCGTAATTAAGGTACAGGTTTGTTGAAACATATAAAAAGGAATACACACACAAAAGATAAATTAGAGAGACTGATGTTGAGCCTAAGTGGAACTAGGAAAGGTAGGGCCAACATTAAATTTTTGCTGACAAAGGAGTTTTAGAAAGGAAACAATATGGACTAGAATGTGATATATGTAAAGGTAACGCATTAGTAAAAACACTTACGCTATGTCCCCAGCAGTTGAAGGGGAACCGTACTCATCAAATAGTCTCATAAGATCACCAAATTGCCCATGCAAATCACCAAAAATCTTGATGGGAGCCCTGAGCTGTAGAACACTTGGTTCACTTGAAAATATCCGTTCAGCACTATCACAAAGATCTGCAATCTCATTGCAATCCAAGAAAAATTGTCGGCGAACAGGAGGTTTCCAACCACGAGGCTTCAGAAGATGAGCTATCACCTGAAAAATGAAGGGCAGGAAAAATGAGGCAGTGCCATTAAAACAGAAACACAAAATTTAATCAGAAACAAAGAAGTTACTACTGACCAAATTTAATAGCCAAAGAACAGAGCAAAACAAGATAAATCCCAAAAGATAATTGCATTTGATGTTAATTAAATTGCAGAGGAAGGCAAAATTCAGATCTGCACTTGATGTTAATTGCCAAATGCCAAAAAGAAGTATATTCTTACTCTCATATACTTCTTGACAACAAAATTAGAAGTACGAAGGCACAAAAAAAAAAAAAGAAAAGGACACTAGTAGGAAACTTTTATTATCTAATGTAGAGGCGCTTGCTTGTGCTATCAGTATCTGCAACTGTTTGATAAGTGTAATATCATCCAATAAAGCCATGCAATTACAAATAGAAATGAAACTCCCTCCAAAGCAACTTAATATACTCAAAACTTTAAATTAAAAAAAAAAAACTATTTTGTGTTAGGTGCACAAGTCCTTTGTCAATGTTCCTCCATTATAAATGATGCAGATTTACCTCCATTATAAATGATGCAGATTTACCTATATTCCCAGACTACAATAATTTATTTTACTACAAGCATAAAATACAAACCCCTCCCCCCGGCCGCCAAAAAAAAAAAAAGGAAAAAACCTTTTTGGCAACACTGTTGATTGACATTTGCCGATCTAAAAGTTTCCTCGCCGCTGTTGCATTCTCTGGGGTTCCATAACTGACCCGCCGGCCTTCATTTTCAAATTGATCTATCGAAAGCTGTCTGACCATGCCACCTAAAGCTCCACCAGTCTCTGCGGCTACGACAACCTGTGAATGCATAGAGAAATGTACCCTCAGGAACACAGTTAAGTGTAAATAAGCATTTCAATGCCAAAATTGACTTAAAAATGTAGCATTCAAGATGGGAATCAAATTCTGATACTGACAGCCCTGTGATGCAGCCGAACTCCAGCTGGAGCAGAGTCATTTGAGACAGCAGAATCAGGCTTAATCAAGGTAGATATTTGTTTCCCACTAGGAGTAGCCTCTGCCCCACGATCCCTGTCGGGTAATTCAACTTCTCCATTAACTTGACGTGCTTTGGCGGCCGCCAACGTTGCACTAATAGCCTCAGCTTCTGCTGCTGAGGCCTCAACCAAGTACTCCACACCCTTGCTCAGTCTCCTGAAGAGCAAGCCAAATTTAGTAGCTCTCTAAATGAATAAAAAGCAATAGAAGTATCGTTGAACTACACAATATAAATAAATGTACATATGAAGTAACTAGCTCACCGGGAACCCTGGAGCAATGCATTTTCAGTGCTTATATCAGTATACATATCACCATTTATAGGGGGAGCAACGGGACTTCCCAACACAACTGCACCATCAGGAACTGCGTCAGGCATCGTTTGCCTCGTTCTTTCATCAGTAAACCCATACCTTCCAGCTAACCTCCCTGTCGGTACATTGGATGCAGCGGCTGCAGCGGCAGCATGTGAAGCTGCACTTGTAGTTTCAGCAGCAGCAAGATCTTCAGCGACAAGTAGGTCATCAAGCAACACCCCTACAGCACGGCCACATCACAATCAAAATTCTGCCTTAGACTCTGCCAACAGGTTGCTTAGCACACCAAACTTAAACTGAGATGTATTTTACTTAGATAAATTTCCTTGTTTTAACACATCTTCCTTGTAAGTGCCTGACAGTACTTTGAATATGAAATCAATACTACTTAGAAGTTTCAAAAATTTTAACACAAAAAGAAGGAAACTTAATCACTATTAGATCACATGTACAGTATTGGGTCCACCACTTTAAAAGATCCACAGAAAATATTGCTTTTGCAAAAAGTCAACATAGCCAAACAATCTGGTCAATGTTCCCATGAGTTTGGTAACGAGTTTGGTAACCACCAATATCTTCTATTCAGTCCTATCTCCACATTGTTGCCTTATCACATGGGACATGTATTCACCTCTAATATATATATAAAAAAAAAAAAGGGGCTAGCCCAATGCACAAATGACCTCTAATATACTCGAGCAAATTAATTTCTAGGTCAATCACATCTAAATAAAAAGATTTTTGTTTCCAAATGGTTCCATACTAAAAAAAGCATCCTGCCAAAAAAAAAACACGCGCGCGCTTTGCATTGCTGTTGTGCTTCAAAATGTTTCCATTTCCAGCCAAATGAAACTCAGCTCCAAGTGAAAATTTGAAAGATGTTAGTACCAGATATTTACAATCTTGGCCCTCAATCATATGTGTTGCCATCAAAGTTGTTAAAATCAAGATACTATGTTGGATCATTTTTGGGGTCCATAGAATTGGATCGAAGATCGTAAGACGGTGGTAGGGACTGACCATGGCCCTGACAGTGTCTTTGAAGGTAGTGTGCAGAGTCTTTCACAGGGTGATCATGGAGGTGCTTTCGACACTATTCCTAAATGAAATTTCACCATCAATTCTCCAGGTCCTGAGCTCGTAAATGACGTTGGTCTGGGAACAGTGGTGCCAGATAAGGCGGAGGATGGCCAACAGCTGAGCAATGGATCAGGGCAAGGTTCTGTTGAGGTGAGGAACACAGGTACTGAAGATAGGGATCCGTTGAAGGAGTTGTCTCTCAGTAACATTATCAATTGCAATAGGGGGACCAGATGTGCAGAGGTAATAGAGACTTAATTCTCTCTCAGGTGCAGGAGGTTGAGGAATCACTGGAATGTGCCCCGCTGGCAGGGGTAATGCCAAGACAGAGGAACCCAGTTATGAACGATTACAAGGAGAATCCTACAGTGGAAGTCTCAAGGTGGGTGTTGAAGAATGTCAGAAAGGTGAACAGAATTCTGGGGGTTACTTCTCACGGGTTTGAAGGAAGGTTGATGTGCCTGCTTACAGAAATTGAGGAAAACAACTTGTTGAGAGCTTGATATACATTTTTAACCCATTCTCTAACAGCTTAAGCTTTTAATGAGTTAGTGGTTTGATACGGTATCAGAGCCTTAGTTATGAGAGGTTTTGGATTCAAGTTTCTCCATTTGCATTTATTCTCCGTTGAATTTGTTTGTGAAAAAATTTCACTTTGTTATGTTTCGTGTTTGTGTGTGGTTTGTGTTTCTCCACGTGCGAGTTCAGGGTCGCACGTGAAGGGGAATGTTGAGAGCTTGATATACATTATCAGCCCATTCTCTAACAGCTTAAGCTTTTAGATGGGTTGGTGATTTAACACAACTTAAGGGGAAAGATTATGGTATAGAAGAAAGATCATAGCTCGGCAGAGGGGAGGTCGGCTAGGAAACTTAAAAGGGTTATGAAGAATCTGTTATCGACAGTGAACTACAATGGCAAGAGGGAGTGTGTAGGAGAAGCAGGAGCAGTGATTGTTGTGGTGCAGAATTTGTCATTGAAGATAGTATCCTGGAATGTGCGGGGTCTTAATGACCCAAACAAAAGGATGGTGGTGAAGGGCATTCTGAAGAAGTGGAATCCAAGGGTTGTAATTCTTCAAGAGACAAAAATGGAGATGACAGACCGTGTTGTTAGAAGTATTTGGGGCAACCATTGGGTTGAATGGAGATTTTTGCCAGCCAGAGGTGTGGCGGGGGCATTCTAACTATGTGGGATTATAGAATGATAAGGGAAGCAGATCACTTTTTTTTTTGGGGGGGGGGGGGGGGGGGGGGGGTGGGGTTGATTCTCGTTATCATGTAGATTATCTATGATAATGGGAAATGTGACATGGATATTCTCGGGTATGTATGGGCCAAATCAGGACCGAGAGAGGGAAAGCTTGTGGGAAGAGTTGTATCAGGTGGTGACTAGATGGTTTGACTTGTGGATCATAATGTTGTTCATTTTCCTTTGGAGAAGAGGGGCAAGATGCTGACTAGAGCCAATGAGAACTTTCTCAAAGTTCATCGACAAGAATAATTTGGTGGACTAGCCTTTGAAAGGAGGGAGCTTTACGTGGTGTAGTGGCAGGTAAAATCCGTCCATGTCCAAGTTGGATTGGTTCTTGGTCTCTTTGGGGTGGGAAGAGAGCTTTCCTAACACTACCCAATCTTGTTTACCAAGGCTGCTTTCAGATTATTCAACTATTATGTTGGATTGTGAAGGGGTTAAATGGGGGAAGAGTCCATTCCAATTTGAGAACATGTGGTTGAAGACACTGGGTTCAAAGAAAGGGTGGAGACGTGGTCGAACAACTCGCAATCCAAGCTTTACTTTTGCAAGAAAACTCAAGTTGCTCAAGGAAGATTTGAAGAAGTGGAACGATGAGGAATTTGGCATTGTACAAAGGAAGAAAGAAACTATTTTGCAAGAAAATCACCAGTTAGATAGCAAGGAGCAATGTACTCCTTTGAATGAAGAGGAAAAGAATCGTAGGAAAGGTTTGAAGGGGGAGATAGGGGGGCTTCTCAAGATGGAAGTAATATCGTGGAGGCAGAAGTCTAGGGTGTTGTAGCCACGGATTCAAATAATGGCCGATACATATTGTATCGGTTATTACGTATCGATTTTTTTACCCTCCGATACCAATACGGGCCGATATATCGATGAGACCAAAATTCACAATCGACACGAGACCGTTAACCGCTGTTTTTAGTTTTCTCTAAATTTTAATTTTAATTTTTTTGTAAAATCCTTATAATTTTTATTTTTGTGAGATTTAAATATAAGAGAGATACCTAACAAAAAAATCCAAAAAAAAAAATTGAAATGAATTACCAAAAAATTCAGACTAATATGAGATGGTATTTTCTAAGTAATTTAACTTAAAATATGCATATAAAATACTAAAACATCTTCCTAGGTATTATTTATGAGAAAAACATCTTTCTAAGTGTTAAAAAATTGAAAATTAATAGTAAAAAAATACTAAAATGTGATAAATTATTGTCAAAATATGAGTATCAACGACTTTTAAGAGATTTACTAATGTTTAAAAAGATTTATGATTGCAGTTTCTAATTCCCATTACGGATGGCCCGATACTTTCGATATCATTACACCACGACCATGTCATATCCTGCGACTGCGATTTAAATCCATGGTTGGGACTAAAGGAGGGAGATCGCAATACCGTAGGGTAGCTAATTCCCATAAGCAAAAGAACAACATCAACTCAATCTCGATTGGAGGTAGGGTGCTTCAAGAAGATACGAGAGAAGGAAGTCTTCCTAGAGTGTGGAAGTCGGATTTGGATGGCATGGATTCACATCTCTTTCGGCAGAGGAGGTAGTCTTGCTAGAGAGGCCCATCGAGGAGGAAGTGGTCGCGGCTCTTCACTCTTATGATGGGGATAAGGAGCTGGTTCTGGATGGTTTCACAATGGCTTTCTACAAAACATTGTTGGAAGGCGATTAGGAGGGATGTTATGGCAGTGTTTGGCCACTTCCATAATTTTGGGTCTTTTGAAAGAAGCTTAAATGCTTCTTTTATTGCTTTGATTCCAAAAGAGGGAGCCCTAAACAATAAGGATTTTAAGCCTATGCTGTTGGCCAAGGTCCTATATCTTACGTCTCTAAATGCTTATTGTGGTGGTGGGGCTCATTTTGGATAGTAAAAATATGTTTGCGGGAAGGAGACAGATTTTGGATGTTGTTTTCATTACTAATGAATGTTTGATACAAGAAAGAGAAGGGAGGAAGCATGTTTGATTTGCAAGTTGGAGATTGAGAAAGCTTATGATCATGTTAACTAGGGTTTCTTACTTTTCCTTCTTGCTAAGATGGGTTTTGGAGAGAGGTGGATTCAGACATGCATTTCCATTGTTTCTTACTCTATTTTGATCAATGGGTCGTCAGCGGGATTCTTTCAGGCTTCTCGGGGTTAGAGATAGGGTGATCCACTATCCCCTTTATTCACTAAGCAACATGCTGGACAGAGCAGTTGCAGGGGGTTTTCCTATGGACAGTGTTGAAGGTAGAAGGGTGGTTGTGTCTCATCTTTTGTTCGTCGATGATAATCTTATTTTGTGTGATGTTGGGGACCGACAACTTTACTTTCTGAGTTGTATTTTATTGTGCTTTGAGGTTGCATCAGGCTTGAGGATTAATTTGAAGAGCGTGATCACTCCAATCAATGTTATAGAGGAGGTGGAGGAGTTAACTCGAGGAGTCGAACGTAGGGTTGGAGTTTTGCCTACTTTATATTTGGGCCTTCCATTGGGAGCATCTTCAAAATCTATTGTTGTTTAGGATGCAGTGATCGAGAGATTTCAGCGGCAGCTTATTAGGTGGAAGGGATAATATCTCTCTAAGGGAAGGAAGGTTACGCTTATCAATAGTACCTTAGAGAATTTGCCCCCTTATTACATCGTTATTCTCGATGGCAATGTCACTGAAAAAGAAGTTGAAAAAGATTCGGAGGGATTTCCTGTAGGGAGGGAAGGAGGAAGATTCATCTTATTAGTTCGAATCAACTGAAGAGGTCGAAAGAGGAAGTTGGGTTGGAATTCAATGAACCTTTGTTGGGGAAGTAGCTCAGGCTGCGACAAAGGAGTCCTCTTTGTGGAAGAATGTGGTTATAACAAAATTTGGGTGTGAGACTAGGGGTTGATATGTGAAGGGGGTGAGGGGGGGCTCTTGGGGGGGAAGGAGCTAAGAAGCACATATACACGGATACGACAGTCTGACAGCTTGACACAGGATTTTTCAAAAGGACATGGACTCGTTGAATAATATATATTTATTTTTGTACATATGATCATGTAATTTAATTCTAACATTATTTCAATCAATTTCAAGACTACTTATCAAAAATTAATATTAATAATAAAAAATTTATTTTATGACATGTTTCGTTAAGTTGATTTATTAAAAATTAATATAATTTTTTTAAACTAATTTAGTAAGATAAAATAAGTATATTGGTGAAGTACACAAATTAAAAATTAAAAATATAAATTATTATTATTATTTGATCTAGCAAATAATAAAGATGAAATTAGTACCCAAAAAAAATTATTATTTTTAGAATTTTTAACAATGAAAATTTTTAAAAGTTAAATAAAAATTAAATTAATTTAACAAATTTTTTTAGTAACAATATAAATTAAAAGAATTCAATAAATGTTATAAAAAAAGCGTAACTTAAGAAAAGGGGGGAGGTGACACGTAATCAAGATGGGGGGGCTGGGCTTTGATGTGTCAAGATGGAGGAGGGGATGGGGGTGGGTTCTGTCAAAAATAGAAGAGGAAGGGGCATCGTAAAAAACAGGGGCCAGCTTCCAACGAAATATGAAGATCAAGAGAGCAAGACAGAGAGATCCATCGATCAACAAAGATTACATAGAGGAGGAGGAGGAGGATGAGGTAATACCTAACAGCCATCTCATATAACCAATAGGTTCTCTCTTTCTTTAAATTTTGATGATTCTTCAGTCTTTAATTATTTTTTTCTTCTTCTTCTTCTTATTCTTCTTTTTTTAAATATTCATCTTCCTTCACCATCTTCATGTCCGGTCGTGTCCGGGAGTGTCCAAAATTTAAATTAAATAAAAAATTGGATACTCAATTTTAACTAGTCAGACATGTATCTGTGTCCCAAGCATGTTGGACACCGGCAGTCTAGCCTCCCAAACATGTCTATGCTTCTTAGGGAGGGAGAATTATAGTAGGGTGGTTCAGTTTGACATTGGAAAGGGTGCGAGAGTGAGATTGTGGGAGGACCCGTGGTGTTGTGATACTCCTCTTAAGGAGAAGTTTCCAGCTTTGTACAACATTACTTCCAACAAAGAGGCGTTAGTAGGTGATCATATGTTGACAATGGAAGGCAATAGAGTATGGAGTCCTTGTTTTAGGAGGAACTTTCATGATTGAGAGTTGGTGGAGGTGGAGGGTTTAATGAAGTTGTTGGATAGATGCCATAGTGAATTTGATGATTGGATGATAAGGTGAGTAGTTGCAAGAAATTCTCAGTGTGGTCTTTCTATGACCATTTGATGGGAAAGCAGGAAGTTGCATTTCCATGGAAACTCATTTGGAAGTCAAAAATTCCAAAGAAAGTTGCGCTTTTTGTTGGGTGGCGTCTTGGGGTGCTATTCTCACGACGAACAATCTTCGGAAAAGGAGATTTCGTGTGATATATGTGGAAGGAGGACGAGGAAACGGTTGACCATCTTCTTGTACCTGCAAGGTGGCTGTAGATGTTTGAAATTTAGCGTTATCTCTTTTTGGTTGCACTTGGGTTCTGCCGGAAACAATTAGAGATGTTTTGTTGAGTTGGCGGTGTAGCCGTACCGTATAAGGCGGGACTTGTGCCCAGCTTGGCAGACTACTCCTCTATGTCTTTTGTGGTGTCTTTGGAGGGAGAGGGCCAATAGGATGTTTGAGGGTGTGGAGTCATCAAGATGGAAAATTAAAGACAAATATTTGAGATAGTTTTTCTTTTGATTGAAAGATATATTGCCCTCTGTATTTAGATAGCATTTTGGATTTTTTTGAGGGATTTAAGGCTTTAATTATTGTGGCCTTCCCTTTCTTTGTGCATGGGTGCGTCCCCTCGGGCGCCATGTTAATATATTATACTTTTACCGATCAAGAGAAAAAATAACACAACTTAACATTTTAAAGAAGTAAACTAAAAAAAAAAATCTCTAAAACAAATAAGTTCAACTTCCTGTGCCATGAAAACAGACACCGTATAGGAATTAAACATAAAAGATGAGCAATTAGGCACAACTCCAATTGGAAGATTACAGCTTCGAAGGTTCCACCCCTCATGTTATGACTTTTGCTCAAGTGGGATCAAAGTCGTATGACATTTCCGACATGGGCAGAGGTGGACAGGAACTATTTCAGGTCACCGAGCGAGGTCCGAGTGTGTTCCGGCGAGTATGGTTGACACGCACGGAGTTGGAATAGTTGTGTAATGTTCTGGTAGAGACATCGAAAGGGAAAAGAGGAGTGGTGTTCCGCAAAGCTCTTCACAGCAGAGGTAGAAGCCTATGGATATGGCGTCATGCTAATGAAGAGGGCTGCTATATCCATAGGCTTCATCCCAATGGTGAGTGTCGCCGACGGGTGGCTTTCGGTGGTGAAGGATTTTAGAAGGATGGGTCTTTCACAGCCAAGGGATAAAGGAAAGGCAGAGAGAACGTATAAGGAAGTGGCTACGATTGATAATTGGCCGGAGAAATCGGTTAGGGTTTTAAAAGGTCTTCGAGGGGATTGGGAAGACGTTGGGGTGGAGATGGGGGACTGCGAAGAGAGGATGGCATTGTTGAAGAGATGTCTCGTGGGAAGGATTGGGGATTGGCAATATCTCTAAGTGGGTCTTGTGGCAGGTTAAGTGGGTTAGCAGACGATTGGGGCTATCGTGCAATGGTTTTGATGGTAGGATGATGGCTTTGTTCAGAGACATTGAGGATGCAAACAGGTAAAACTCCAGCAACAGTGGCAAGGGTATTGCATTGGGCAAAGAGGAAATGTCAGAGAGAAGGCTAAGGAGAGTGTTGAAGAGTATAGCAAGCTCAGTGAACTATGATGGAAAGAAGGGGACTGGGGAAGAGAGTGTAGGTGGAGTAATCAGCTTAAATATTGTTAATGATGAGTGTTAAAATAATTTCTTGGAATGTGCGTGGTCTGAATGATCCGGATAAAAGAACAGTTGTGAAGAGGTGGTTGAGGCTTTGGAATCCTGTCGTTGCTTGCCTCCAGGAGATGAAGCTGGAAACTATGTCCAGGAGGGTGGTGAGTAATTTGTGGTGGTAAGTAATTTGTGGTTTTCTCAGAATGTGAAGTGGGCCAATCTTGATGCGATTGGGGTCTTGGTTCTGTGGAATGAGGGGGCTGTCAGATGTACTGATTACCAGGTGGGGAAATTCTCAGTTTTTTGCAGGTTTACTAGCCTTGAAAAAGGAAGGGGGGGGGGGGGGGAATGGGCCTTTGCATCTTTCTATGGTCCCCACTCAGTGGAGGGGGGTTGTGGGAGGAGATGCAGGATATGAGAAGGAAGTGGGAGGTTCCTTGGTGCATGGGGGTGACTTTAACGAGGGAGCGGGGGATGTCTTGACTAGGGGTATGAGGGAGTTTTCCTCTTTCATCAACTCAGGGGACTGGATGGACCTACCCCTTGCAGGTGGCTTGTTTACTTGGTTTCCCCTTGCAGGTGACTTGTTTACTTGGTTTCGGGGAGGGGGGGTGTTGGAGCAGTCTTAAGTCCAGACTGGATAGGTTTCTTATTACGCCAGATTGGGATGAGTTGTTTGGGGTGTTTCCCAGTTGTGCTTGCAGAGGATGGTTTCAGACCACTATCCTATTCTTCTTGAGGGTGGTAATTGCAATTACGGGAAGAGCCCCTTCCGTTTTGAGAATATGTGGCTTCTCTTTGAAGGCTTTAGGGAGTTGGTGGAGGAGTGGTGGGGAGGCTACAGTCCCCGAGCTTTGTTTTAGCTAGAAAACTGAAGTTGCTGAAGGAGGATCTGAAAAGGTGGAATAGGGATGTGTTCGGTAATGTTCAGTTTCAGATTTGCGAGAAACTCCTGGACATCAAGGATCTTGAGCTAAAAGAGCAAGGGGGAGGCATTTCAGAGGGAGATAGTCCGAGGAAGGAGGAGGTGAAGGGGGAGTTGGCCTTGCTTTTCAGAGCTGAGGAGATCTCCTGGAAGCAAAAGTCCAGGGCTCTTTGGTTGAAGGAGGGGGATAGGAACACGAAGTTTTTTCATAGGGTGGCGAGTACTCAGTTTCGGAGGAAGGGCATCTCTGTGATCAGGATCAGGGGGGAAACACTTAGTGACCCTCAACAAATCAGAGAAGGGATACCGGAATTCTGTAAGGAGTTGTATCAGGAATCTTGTGAGTGGAGGCCAGGGGTGGATGACTTGACTGTTTCTTCGCTGCACAGGTCTTCAGCTTCTGAGCTTGAAACTCCTTTCTCGGAGGAGGAGGTGGAGACAGCTCTTCAGTAATGCAACGGGGATAAAGCTTCAGGCCCGGTTGGGTTTAGCTTGGCTTTCTTTAAGCATTGGTGGGGAATTGTCAAATCAGATGTGATGGCCTTGTTTGACCACTTCCACAAGTTTGGGTGCTTTGAAAGGAGCCTCAATGCATCTTTTGTTGCTCTTATCCCTAAAAAGGAAGGAGCGGTGGACATTAAAGACTTCCAGCCTATCAGCCTAGTAGGCAGCATCTATAAGTTGTCGAAAGTCTTGTCGAGGAGACTTAGGTTGGTGGTGGATAAAGTTATCTCGAGGAGCCAGAATGCTTTTGTGGGGGGGAGACAGATTGTGGATGCGGCCCCTGTAGCCAATGAGTGTATTGATTGTGAGAAGGAAGATGGGTTTGAATAGAATTCTGTGTAAGTTGGATATTGTAAAAGCCTGTGATCATGTGAATTGAGAGTTTCTGATGTCTATGTCGAGAAAGATGGGTTTTTGGAAACCGATGGAGGAAATGGATTAAAGCTTACATCTCTACAATGTCGATGTTGGTGTTCGTTAATGGGTCATCGGCGGGATTTTTTCATACCTCCAGAGGGCTGAGACCGGGAGATCCTTTATCCTCCTTTCTGTTTGTGATTGTGATGGAGGTTGTTAGTGTTATGATGAGCAGGGCAGTGGAAGGGGGCTTGGTGAAGGGACTCAAGATGGGGAGCGAGGGCGTTAGGGTTGTGGAGGTTTCTCACTTGCTTTTTGCTGACAACACCTTCTTGTTTTGTGAAGTAAAGGAAAGGCATGTACGCTTCATTAGATGCATCTTGCTCTGTTTTTAGGCAGTCTCCGGCTTATAGGTGAATCTGGGGAAAAGTGAGATCTTTTCAATTTGGAAACGTGGTTGACATGGATGGATTGGCAGGAGTGCTAGGGTGCAGGGTGGGGACTTTACCTTCCACTTATTTGGGCTTACTGTTGGGAGCTTCTCCAAGATCAATTACAAGTTGGGATCCCGTTGTAGAGAGGTTTCGGAGGAGACTGGCAGGGTGGAAAGGGAAGTACCTGCCAAAGGGAGGGAAACTTATGTTGGTCAAGAGTGTTCTGGCCAATTTGTCAACTTACTATTTGTCATTGTGCTCTATTCCAACTACAGAAGCTAGGAGATTGGAAAAGATGCAAAGGGGTTTTTCGTGGGGGGGAGTGGAGGGCGAGAGGAAGTGTCATTTAGTGAAGTGGGATAAGGTTAAGTCTTCCTTTGGGAATGGGGGGTTGCGTGTGAAAGATTTGACTTTGTTCAATAGGGCTTTTCTTGGTAAGTGGTTGTGGAGGTTTGGGGTGGAGTGTGATCTGCTTTGGAAGGACGTTATGAGGGTGAAGTATGGGTACAACCAAAGGGAGCGGTTTCCAAGTGAGGTGGTGGGGCCTTTGGGGTGTGGGGTGTGGCAGCACATTCAAAAGGGTGTGGAGGACTTTAAGAGAGGGGTAAGCTTTCGGGTAGGGGAGGGGTCCAACGTGCACTTCCGGGAGGATGAGTGGCGTGTTAACAGGATTCTGAGGGAGGTCTTCCCTCATTTTTACCGTCATGCTTCTAGTTGTGATGCTTGGGTGGCAAATTATCTGGAAAGGGTTGGGAGGGAGGTAGACTGGACCCTGTCTTAGCTGGCATTTTTTTGAATGGGAAGTGGAAGAGGTGGGGGAATTGTTACCGAATATTTCTGATCAGAACCCGGTTCTAGGGAGGGAGGACATAGTTTGGTGGAAAGCAAACTCTCGGGCCCTTTTCTCAGTCAAATCCTATTATGGGATGTTGGATGGGGTTAGGGAAGGTTAGTTTTCGTGGCGGATGGTCTGGTATTCAGGTGTGCCATTAAAGGCGGCCTTTTTGTGTGGGTTGCTTCGTGGGGAGCAATCTTGATGGGGGACAACCTTCAAAAGAGGGGCTTTTAGCTGGCAAACATGCGTTATATGTGCAAAAAGTGGTTGGAATCCGTTGATCACCTCTTGATTCATTGCCTGCTACCTACTGATATGTAGAGTTTTGTTTTGGCTATTTTTGGCTTCTCGTGGGCAGTGCCGGCCAATCTTTAGCAGCTGCTTTCATGCTGGAAAGGGATGAGAGTGAGGAAGGAAAGTAGAGGTGTTTGGAGGATGTTGCCGCATTGCGTGGTGTGGTGTATTTGAAAAGAACGAAACAATCGTATTTTTGAAGGGAGTGAGAATGTCCCTTGTGTTCTGAAGGATTCCTTTTTGCGTATGTTATTTTTTTGGGCCAAAAAGACCCACCCCTCGTATGTAGGTGCATATGTCGAGTTTTTGGGGTCTTTGAGGCCGTGACTTGTATAGTTTTTCTTTTGTAATGCTGGTTGCGCCCCCCTTGGGTTCCTTTTTATACAATTTACTTATCAAAAAAATATATATGTGATACATGCCATTTCCAACACCGGAGCTATATGACAGCCCTATCACCAAGTTGATATAAAATCCCCCAAGAGAAGAAAAAAATTCCCGTAGGAGTTCATGTAGAATCAAAACAAAAACAAAGACGAATAAGAAAAAGAAGAAATCACAAAATGAAATTTAAAAAAAGAAAAAAAGGCTTCTTTTATTTTTCATTCATCACACACACAAAAAAAAGATGACAAATAATTAAATGAATGCACTGGTTTGTCATTTATCACAACAATAAAAAGAAGAAGACTGGTCTAGTTCAATCTTGGTCACCAGTGGTTCACTAGTTCCAAATTTCCATGACTCTTTCACGGCCAAAAGAAGAAAAAGAAACAAAATCAACTAAAAAAAACAAAGCTAAATGAAGCAATACTTGTCAAAATTTTAGTGTTGGGTGACTTTTTGTCCACCAAGTGAAAACGATCCCATTACAATCCTGATATAATCCCATTATGATCCTATACAATCCCATTACGATCCTACGATCTGTGTGGTTTTCATAAGATCCAGATCGATTTAGTAATATTGGATCATGAAATTGATCGATCCTACAATCCAAATCGCAAATTTGATAACCATGCTTGCTATGTCTACTAAAGATCTACACTGAATAATTTGGCATGCACAACAACTTGTTCCACCATATAAGGCTGTTCAAAGTCATGTTGTCTCAAGACGAAAACTCAATTCTCTTTCCACTGATTCACCCCATGTCAAAGTAGCCTCCTCTACCAACTTCATCAACCTTAATTCAAATAAACTTAAATCTTCTAATGGGAGCGATCATTACAATTTTTGCATGGCCCAAATTACTTCCAAGATGTACTCCATACCATCAGCAAGTACGGCAACTCAGTGTTCTAAGTGAATTTCATTGCTTCAAGTTTTTGCAGTAATCCATTCTGGGACAAACTTAACACAAAGATAAGAAAAATGAAAAAAATAAACAAACAAATGCCAATATGGAATATTTATTTTGAATTAGTACTTTTACGCTCTTCTGCATGGCATACTTGTTAAGAGAGAGAGAGAGAGAGAGAGAGGAGTAAATAGGATATATAATATACTGGTGAATAAGAGTATGAACAATCAATTATGCATTGTTGAAATCTACCTCATCGTACCAGAATCCCCATTTTCCTCTAAAAAAACCTAATCTATCAACACTTTGTGGTAATTTGTGCAGTTTGAAAGGTGTGTACATGGGAACACCTCCCTTTAGGAGCCTTTTTTTATAAAGTTTATGTTTACCTATCAAAATGTGTGTGTGTGTATGCATGCAGTTTGAAAGAGACACGTTGCTACATGAAAATCAGTACAGAAAGATTATGCTTCACAAAATGATGTAAGAAGCTAGTTGCTAGCTTATAATCTAAAACCAAATACAAAAATGCGACAAATGAATTGTTATGGTATATATTCATGTCTTACCACCACGTAGACCACCATAGATAAAGATCAAGTCACCAACAGCAGCAGCTGCATGCCTACAGCGCCTTGTCAGTTCAACTGCAGCATCCCCCCCAGCAGCATCAGCACTGTATCTTCCTGTTCTAGGACTAGTAACAACGGATTTTGTATCACACCAAACTCCTGCTGCAGTATCCAGAACTACACAGAGGAGAAACATGAGATAATTGTGAAGAAACTGCTTCTAGGAAATTAATAAAGGATACAACAACAACATAACCAAAAATCTTTAAGTTATTATTTGTTTATGATAAGTAACTTCATAATTTTTTTTCAGTAAGTAATTAATTTTCATACTTGACTAAGAAAAAAGAAAAAAGGGAAACTGCTAGAATTTTAGATGAAAATATACTTTTTTTTATAAGCAAGATAAATTATATTAAGATGCACCAAGGAGGTGCACCCATGTTCAGACAATAATATCTATAATCTCCTTGTATACAAAAGAGAAACAAATTATGTATAGGCATGGCCAAGCCCCCTGAGATCCAAAAGTAAAAGGTGCTCAACAAAATGGCCTACAAACTTCTTCCAAAAATTTGTGATTCCTTTGCTTGCAAATCATCCACCATAAGCACAAAGGAGCCATTCGCCACACCTCCCTAGCTCTTCTACGAACCAAGTTGCCTCTCCACATAGTCAACACCTCCGGGGTAGATCCCAGCATAATCTTATGGGCTCCAAAAAGGGCAAGCAGAAAAATCCAAACCATCCTAGAATGATTCACTGTCTCTTCCTTTGGTTTCACATACAGGATAATCAACCATTTTAAATGATAGAACTGTCCACAGCCAGAAGGTATCACTACAAAAAAAAAAAAATTAGGGAGATAGCCCTTTAAACTTAGTCTAATGCTACAGCATTCAACAATTCTTCTCGAAGGAAGGAGCAGTGAATTTGAGAGATTAAGGTTCCGTATATTTGGCAGAACGTGTGTCCAAGACTCTTGGTAAAGTCTTAGCACTGAGACTGAGTATGGAGGAAAGTATGGAGTGTTCAACTCAAAATGGCATTTGATTGTGATAGACAAGCATTGGATGTGGTGTTTACTGCATACTTTTGCTTGGGATCAAAATTAGAAATGGTTCCTGGAATTAATTTGCAAGAGTGGAAAAAGGTTGTGAGTATTTTTCCAGTTTATGTGAGAAATGTAAGTGTCATATCACTTATTGCATCTTGCTGGCGTCTTTCTTGATTTTGGACAAGCCCTTGTGGCTCTCTTCAGAAGTTCAAGGGATTAGGATGAGGAGATGAGAGATCCTTTCTCTGCACTTCACTGCCTGATGGAAGTGTTGAATACATTTCTTCAAACTGCCAATGAGAAGTTGAGAACCTTCAACTGAAGATTTTTGGGTGAAAAGGATGGAAACTTATTTTTCACTTGCTTCATGAAATGAGATTCACATTCAGCTTTTAAGGAGTGTTTTTGCCTTTCAGGAGGTTTTGGATCTTAAAATTAATTTGAGCGAGATGGGGGATGCGAGCGTGCTTTCAACTCTTCCATGGTGTGAAACGGAAATAATATTGTGGTTGTTTCTAAAGCAAAATTGTTCCAGATTCAACTATTGAGAGAATGAACAGCAGATTGAATGTCAAGAAAAATTCTTAGCTTTCCAAATGGGGACATTTAAGTTTGATTTTAAATACCTTGGTAAGTTTTCCTGCATTCTTTATCTCTAAGATTCTAGGGTTTTTATTTATTTTTTTGGTTTGTCAGATTCTAATTTTAGTTGTGCAGTAGCTGGAAAAGTTGCAACTAATTTGGGATGCACTGTTCATATTTGAGATTGTTTTTCAGATCTGCCTTTAAAGCAATAGCAGTTTGGGAATCAGTTGTGAAGAGGATGGAGAAGACATTGGCAGAATAGAAGAGGCAATATTTATTGAAAGAAAATTGACACTTTTATAAGTATTCCTTCTATCTCACCCGCCTACTATGTCTCTTTCTGCCATTCCAACTTCGGTTGAAGAAACTGCAAAGACAATTTTTATGGGGTGGAATGGGGAATGAATTCAAGTATCATCTTGTAGTCAAGGATAAGGTGTGTTCTCCCCTCGATTGTGGAGGTCTTCGAGCGCAGTCTTTTGGCTAATTTAAAAAGGAGATGCTTGGAAAATGGTTGTGGTTGTTTGCGGTAGAGTGTGATTGTGGTTGGCACAAGGTGGTGAAGGGAAAGTATGCTATAAGTCCCCAAATATGGAGCTTAGCTGAAGTGAAAAGTTCACATGGGGTGAGCTTGTGAAAAGGGATTCAAAAAAGGCTGGGGCGACTTTTTAAATAGATTCAGTGTGTGGTGGTTAGGGGGAACAAAGTCTGTTTTTGGTATGATGTGTGGTGCGGCAATATCCCATAGAAGAGAAGATTCCTAACCTTGTTTTGAAGATTCTCCTGTGTATAGGTTAAAAAAATAAAACTGTAGATACTTTTAATTTTCAGATCTCAGGAAATATCCTATTTCCCTGCTTCCATTTTTTTTTTTTTTTGGATTATCTAAATTGTAATGGAGATTCCCTTTAGGTTCCGTGGTATATTTGTATATGGTTGCACCCCCTTTGACGTTTTTGTTTATAATACTTTTACTCTCTTTTTTAAGAGAGAGGAGGAGAAGGGGGGGGGAGCGAGAGAGCAAGGTAGGGGTTTCAAGCTCCAACAAGGTGGTTTCGGTGGAAAGACATGATAATTTATGATGCTAAAAAATTAAAAATAAAAAAGGTGACACTTCAACCAACTTTTGGTTTGATGGTATGTTCGTAAATTAAGAATCAGTTTCTTGCTTCAGTTGAGGTCAGAATGGAATCATGATTTTGGGGTAACAGCTGCTTTTGGGGTAGTTCCCAGTTCCAGAAGGGCAGTCGGAGCTGGTCACTTCACCAGAGAATTGGAGAAAAAGATAGGTGATTCTCAAGTGCAGCAGGAGCATCATCACAAGGAAAAAGGAGAAGATAAGCTGTTGAAAGAGCAAGGCTCTAAGATCATGACTCGGATAATATTGCATACATGGAAACTTATTCAAATTTAAATGGGCAGGCACGTGAACAGTTTTAAAGGCCATGTGAGTTGGAGAATAGTGAAAGTAGTGGGCTAAAGGAGTCTTCTGGGCTTGCTGGAGTAGAACAGGAAAATTTTAAGCTTGATGACAGTAGGCTACGTAGTAGGGAAGTCCTTAATCGGGTGAGGCAGCCTAACCAGTCAAGTCGGACAAGGCCCGAATTGTGGGCTAGATGAGGAGATTTAATGGGCCAAAACAAAATAAGGCAAGAGCTGATCCAGTCCAATAGGTATAAATCTTTATCATCTTATAAGAAAATGATGTTGGGTTCAGTTAAAAGAGATGGACAGGGGGCTTTTCTCCTTATCATGCTCATGGTTATTAGTATCTTTCGATACGTTTTGATATGGGCATAAAACGAGATATATCTCATAGTTGTATCTTTTTGCACCATATTGCACGATACACAATACACATCCTATGACACGTGATATGCGCAATCAAAATCATAGCATCATTTGGCCTCTTTTTTGTTGTTTTGTTATATCCATGGAAACGATCTAATTTTTTGTTTTGTTTTATTTTATATTGTGTTCTTTGTAATGCTTAGAGATCTTTCTTCAAATAAATAAAAAAGCAAGTACTTTTAGAAGATGGGGATGGAGATGGGGATGAGGATGAGGAGTGAAGACATATAAGAAACTGAAGAAGAAAAATGAAGTGAAGAATAGTTGGCATCTAACGATGATGATATTGACACCATTAAAATTGGAGATTGAGATGAAAATGGGATGGAGTATAAAAATGAAGTATTTTGGATCTTGTCTTTAAATTCTGATACTGATGAACTATGTTAAAAACTTATATTATTAAATTTTGATTTGGGTCTTGCAGTATTTATAAATCTTGATTCTTGTATTATGTGGAATTCAAGTTGAATTTTTTTTTTTTTTTTTTGGGTGATAAGTGAGTTGAAATGTTATTTATATCATTTTAAATACTGTATATATAACATTATATATTTATAAATACATTTGAAAAAAAAATGAGAGTATCTTACAATACGCGATACAATATTTTTTTAAAACAATACGTCTTACGAATCTTATGATACATATTTTGACAATTATGACCACGCTTGTTTTAATCTAAGGAGGATGGATTTCAATGTGTTTTTTCGAGTGTCTATGGCCAGGGAGATAATGAGTTGAGGATGCAGTTCTGGGGGGAGCTTGCTTTGGTGCAACAACAATGGGATGTGCCAAGGTGCATTGGAGGTGACTTTAATATAGTTAGATACTTGGATCTCCAAATGAGAGATCAGGCTGCCATAGGGTTTCTAGAGCTATGGAGGCCTTTTCAGACTTAATCAATGATCTAGGCCTTATTGATTTCCCATTGTAAGGAGGCAAATACACTTGGTGCAATGGGAGGGATAATCCTAAGGGTGGATAGATCTGTTTCAACAGATTGGGAAAAAAACACTTTGCAGATGTATCTCAGGCAAGTCCTCCTCAGCCTACTGGTGGAAAAGGTAGATTGGGGTTCTCGTCTAGAGTTAACTAGTGAAGTTAGCTAGGGTTCAGCTGCACATGTTCATTGGATCAATAGGACATGACAATTTTTTATTTGTTGATTCATGTTGCGTACCTACCAATGGTGATACACAAGAAATTTCCACCAAGGTGGAGATTTGTTAAGTTTTTATTGGTAGAAATTTCATTGGTGAAGATCAAGTAGGTTTCTTTCATGGTTTTCTTGAATTTGTTGATAAATCATTAAGTGTTTAGGTTGTTGGGGAAGTGATAAGATTTGAAAACTAATTAGATTTGTAGGTTTCCTTATCTTGTAATATTTATAAATAGATACCTCCATGAAGAAAGAGGGAGTGAGACGAAGTGTCTCCGTGGGTTTTGAGGCATGATGTAACCACTGGGGTTCATGTTAAGGAACGAAAGGATTTTGTTGTTATACTATTGGTGGTTATGGGTATTCAGACATGGGATAGTGAGTTATCTGATGAGATTTTGAGAGTGTGGGTGTAGGTTTTGGTTTTAGTTTTGGTTTTGGATTTTTGGGAATTAACTCGGTGTATCTTCTACTGATTTCCCTCATACTGAAGAATGGTCTTCTCCTGCGGACGTAGGCAGTGATTTTGCCGAACCACGTAAAATCTTGTGTGTTCTTTCCTTTTCCATTTGTTGGTGTGCTCAAATCCTAACATGTGATCAAAGCTTGTAAGATGTGATGGGTGATTTCATAACAGCTTTGTCTTTTTGTCCTTCTCAACAAAGTGTTGTTCATCAAAAATAAATATATAGTGAATGAGTGTCAAAATAGGAGAGATTACAAATACAGTTGGGGCAACTATTCCCCAATTCTTAATATCAAAGTATTGGCTTTTGATTTTTCATTTAAGCCAGACAACTCAAGAGACCCCAACACAAGCTGCAAAATTGCCACCTTCCATCAATGGATAGAACACACAATAATTATTCACATGAAGAAGCAATGGGGAAGAAGAATACCTAATGGCATCGAAAGCAACAGATCTAGAGATGAAAATCCAATACCTAATGTTATTGTAGGGTAGGCATTGGGTTGTGAGGCAACCTTTCCCAGGACAGTAGCAGTCTCATAATAATCAACAGCTCTTCTTAGACTCATCTACAACTCAAGTGCCCAGTCAATACCCTCATAAAGAAAATTTGTGCCAACACCAAGTGGTGAGAATTCAAATCCAGCAGAAACCTCACAACCATTTTTTATCCAAAACATATTGGTTTTGTCTTCACATATTGACAAAGAGATTAAATGTGAATCCTAAAACTCAAAATCATTTTAAGTAGTGCAACAATTTTCTGATTCACAAATATCCAAATCATTAAATTGCAGGTTGAAATTTTAGTCCTCATTTTGCCAGCATTTGTTATGTTTTCATCTAATCTAGGATAAATTAGCCATCCGCCCAGCATATAAGGTTTTAACTGGAGAGCCTCATCTTCATTAGATTAAACTCCCAAAATGAAACTCGATTGTTGGTGGAAGTATACAAGCACAAGTTAAGAAAAGGTTCAGCAAATCATATTGAAAAGGGTAAAAGTAGAACAAATACATGAATATATTACATTTCAGCTACTAGCATTAAACGTATGCAAGCACAGCTACCAATACAGCAAACCGATTCAAGTAACACTTGGTAAACTAGGAACAAGTGTGTGATCTCCAAAAGTAAGGGAAACCGGAGAATAGGCCTATCAAATCCATTAACTTCACTTTGTTGGGAAAGTAGTTTTGGATATTCAGCCATTAAGTAAATAAAATTTGGAGGAGGGCCATTGTAGCAAAATATAAGCTTTTTTGTGATGAGTATAATCCACCAGAAGAGCCAAAAATGAGATTACACCCCATGAACATTAAAAGTATAATGCAGAGGCACACATGTACAATTCTCCTTGTGGTTTTAGACTACAGGAGAACGTGATGAAGAGTGGTCCTCGTTTAAACATGATGTAATGTGGTTAGAAATGGATCTTGATGGGACTTCGAGACGATGTGTGGGGACTAGGGAGGTCGATTTCTTATTAAACGGCTGACTAATACAGCACAGCAACTAACAAGGAAGCATGTAAGTATCTCTCAACCAGAGAAGGGGGACCATGTGGTCCCCCCATTTCAAGAAAAAAAATTGTGGGTTCTGGAGGAGATACATTAGAGTATGTTGCAAAGCTCACATATAGCATGAGGATGGATCCAACAAGTGTAGTTGTTAGAAGGTGGGTTCTAGTTAGTGTAGGCTTTCTTTGGAACCCAAAAAGAGCAAGTAAAAAAAAAAACAAACAATCAAACTATTTTTAGCATTCTCAAGCATTTACCTTTCCTTGCCCTAGAGAATTCCAAGTTGCATCCTCGTTGTCCTTAATGAATATTGGTGGACCTTTTTTTACCTCAAGTTTCATTTGAAAGTATCAATTCAGCACCTTCTAATGTGTCTTTTTAGTTAGGTTGGGAAAGATCTAGCCCATAACTATCTTTTGTTTCTTTCTTCTTTTTTTTAGGGCGCGGGGGAAGGGGTGGCCGTCCCCAGGCCCCTAACCTGTTGATGATCTCACCAAGTAGCATGCATTCTAAGATGATGAACTATCCCTTTGTTCCTTCCCTCTTCTCATCCAAAGTTTGGCACTGGTACCAGAGGAGTTTCCAGTTTATTGGGCTAAATCTCAAGCATTTACCTTTCCTTGCCCTAGTGAATTCCAAGTTGCATCCTCATTGTCCTTAATGAATATTGGTGGACCTTTTTTTTACCTCAAGTTTCATTTGGAAGTATCAATTCAGCACCTTCCAATGTGTCTTTTAGTTAGGTTGGGAACGATCTAGCCCATAACTATCTTTTGTTTCTTTCTTCTTTGTTTTAGGGCGCGGGGGAGGGGGTGGCCGTCCCCAGCCCCTAACCTGTTGATGATCTCACCAAGTAGCATGCATTCTAAGATGATGAACTATTCCTTTGTTCCTTCCCTCTTCTCATCCACAGTTTGGCATTGGTACCAGAGTAGCTTCCAGTTTATTGGGCTGTGTACTTATCCTTACAAATAGTTTGTGAATGAGTAGTATTGTGACATTCCAAAGGGTTGTGACCTTCATTTTTGCAGTTAATTAGTCCATAGGGAAAGAAAGGAACAGGATAAACTTCGGAGTTGAAGAGATCGACACGGTTAAAACCAGGGTTGTTAAACAAGTAGCTTTTTTTCTTGCGCACCATAATTCAGTCAATAGTCCACAACTGATTCCCATGGCTGCTGGCCTAGCTTGTATGCATAATTGAGGCTCTTTATTGGACTATGAAGTTTGGCATGCAATCCAATTATAACACTTGTACATCAACAGATTCAAAACATTTTAAGGATTTCAAAAATAATAATAATAAAAATAAATAAATAAATAATGAAGAAAGAGTACCAGCAACACTTGATGAGTCTTCCACCATGCGTCCACCACCAAGTGCTCCTCCAGACACATGAAGCCGTGCATTAACAAAAACCTAGAGAAGTGAAGTAAATGTAAATCATCGATTTTCTAGGCATATAAAGAGGAAACTAGAGAAGAAGAAAAACCCACTGCTGCATGTTGATATCTAGGAGATGGTGAGACACCAGGAGCAATCGCCCATTCCCAACGACCATCTCTATGTTTAGCAAGTCCATATGCACTTGCCAGTGGCTGCAAAAATCATTTATATAGAATGAAAAAGGTTAATAATATGTGATAGAACAGTGTATATTGCCTCTTGTTAGAATTAAGATATCATATAAAAAGATTATGATATCCTTGAAATATTAATAACAAACTGTAGGGAAGTGTTCATGAACAAAATATATATATATATGGTGGGAAGAACAAAAAAAATTATTCAAAATATATAGTCATGTACAAACATGGACAAGGCATACATCTGTGGAAGAGAATCAGACTAGAAAATAGAACCGCAACCAGCAAGGACAAAACCAATCAAATAACCCATATCCAAGGGGTATAATGATGACTGCTAACACACTCATACACTCTTACATAGGAAGTCTGACTCTCCATTGCCCAACTATAGATTAGTGGCCCAAGCATGCCTAAGTCCTTTGCACCTTCTTCACCCTATCTATACTATACTAACTCAATAATCCCCTTCAAGAAATGGCTCACTCCTGAAGAGACAGCCTCTGAGAGACATTCAAGCAGATGTAAAGATCCCCATCTTAATAGCAATCCTTTGCCGGTCCACTTCAACTAGTATAGCATAAGATCAACATAATCTCTAAAAAAATATGCACTCCAAGTTGTCCAAATCTCCAAGATAGCAATCATCAAAATTAAGTTTAACTAATCCAATAGGAGGCGGCTTCCATAAAATCAAGGGCTTAGCTTAACAACTATTATACAAAGGAGCCACAATATAAACTATTTGATACAACATAAGAGGAACACCTTCAAACTTCTGCATAACCAAAGACCAGGACGAAGCCAATAAGTCACTTTCTCTCAAAAATTTCAAATTCAAGGTTTTTTTTTGGTACAAGGTATATATTCATTAAATGAAGTGCCGAGGGGGCACAGCCCAAGTACATAAAATGTATTCAAGCACATAAACTAACTCCACATTATACAATTCAACTGACCCAAAAAACCTATAGATGCATAAAAAGAATCCAAGGAATCCACATAAATTCAAAATTGAAGAGTATCTAATAGAACTTTAACCTATATACTGGCATCTTACATCCTTAAAATTCCTCTTACTGCGTTCCTGAAATATACACCACATAAGAAATAAGGCCGCCCTCCATGCATCTTGAACCCTACCTTTAGGACATCCACCAGACCATGATGCCAATAAATGCACCAACTGCTCATGAGTCATGGCATAATCCATATAGAAAATAATAGGCACTATATATCCATGGCATAATCCATATAGAAAATAATAGGCACTATATATCCCTAGCAACCTCACAGTGAAGAAGCACATGATTAGTAGTTTCCTCAGCCTTCTTACAAATGTAGCACCAATTAGGTCAAAACATTCCTCTCTTTCCTAAATCATCCAAAGACAAGATAACCTCCAGTGCTGCAATCCATACAAGAAACCTTGGAATGTACTTTACTTTCAAAATGCTTTTCCAAGGGAAACAAATGGTATCACCATCAGATATCACCTGGTATTATAAACGAACAGAACATTTCCCATCTACTCAAAATTCATCTTAAAGCGTCCTCCCTTTCTCCACAAATAAAAGAAACTGCGAACCCATAAATCCACCGAATCAATCTCCCAAACCTGAAAATCACAAAAGAATCATGTTTACCACACCACGCCACTATCCCTGGAGCACACATAACCTACCACAAGAGCACCCCTATTCGAAGCAATCTTGAAAAGATTCTGAAATACCATCTTCAAAGGTGTATCACCACACCAAATATCACATCAAAACCTCACCCTCTGGCCATTCCCCACCAAAAGCATAAACAGTTAGAAGAATCCCCACCAACCCTTTCTCTGATACCCTTCCATAGCCCAATTCCGTAAGAACACAATACTTCCTTAAACCACCCTCCTCTAGTTTGTTTCCAAACTTGACCTCAATAACTTGTCTCCATGAAGAATATGACTCTATCACATACCTCTAAAGCCATTTCTCGAAGAGAGTTTATTCAAATTTAAGTTTTAACCTATTAGAGAACTACAACATTATAATTGTGGCATGCATGGAAACTTCATTGTCTATAGCCATACGCACCATTGAATTCACAACCAATGTTTTAAAAACCAGACCGGCCGGTTCAACCGGCTAAACAGAGGACCAGTCCAAGAAACAGTCCGAGTTGAACCGTTAAATCAGATAATTTCAAAAACCGGCTTAAAAATGGAAAACCGTGATAACCGAATGGTCAAACCGGAAAACCAGACCCGTTTCAACAGTCTAGACCGATTCTGTCTAAATTATATAAGGGGCTTTTTTCCTCATTCCATCGATTCTCTTTCTTTCGATTCAACGAGTAAGGTGTAGTAAGGACCTAGGGCTACTACTAGTGGGGTGAAAACCAAATCTCCGGCAGCTCTTTATCTCTCAGTTCCTCTCCAGCGCTAGCTCCAGCAAGTAGTTGGCAACATGACAGGTACATGATATCTAATCTCAATCTCAATTATCTTATCTCAAACTCAATCCCTCTATCTCTCCCTTCCTTTAATATCTTCTCTTCTTTGGACGGTTGGATCTCAACTTCTACCTCCAGCGTCCATCTCTGGCAGCCAGCCAACGACAAATGGATAGCATTCTTCCTAAGTTCCGATGTTCAGGTCCTTTCCTCTGCTAATCCATTGGTCTGGGAACTTCGGTAATTAGATTTAGTTATTGTTCCATTGTTTGCATATTGTTCATTTTAGTAAAAAATTTAACTTTTGGCAAATTAAGCACCAATTTTGATTTTGTTTAATGCTTTCCTTTCAAATTTAAGAAGTATTTCCTTACAAAGGCTTCTGTCATATGCCCTGGAGCCATTCCATTCATTCAATGATGCCATAGTTATTAGACCTTATGACAAAAGGGAAAAAGAAAAAAAAACAATATTTAATTGGAAGATTGTATAAAGCAGTGCGAATTGGAAAAATAACATAAAAAGGTTAAAAACAAAGCCCAGTAAGATGCAGAATATGTATGCTATTAGGTTGGTTTCTCAATCATTACATGTCAATACATGGAGTTGAGTTATTTGATTTTTTTATTTAGTCATTTCCTTCCTGTCAAGATAGTTCAAACAGTATCAAATACATAATTAATTGTATTATTACATAATTAATTGAGTTATTATGTTAAATTTGCTTTTGCATAAATGGTTATGATTCAATTATTGCATATGAAACTTCACATGTTTTAGTAGGAAAGTGTGAAAAAATTTAGATTTTTTTTTTTGTGATTTTTTCATATTTTTCCAAAGTTAAATTTTTATTAATATTTATTACAAACTTATGACATCGCGGTTCAATTCCGGTTGAACCAACTGTTGAACGCGTGACCCGGTCATTTTTACAGTTCAATGAACTGTCCAGTTTTTAAAACACTGTTCACAACCCAACTTCTAGAGAGAATCAAACCATCCAATGATATGCGCTCTTTCTTGTCCAATGATGTGGAGGAAAAATATGTTAATTTCCAAAGTCTACTTCTATCCATTTAGCCCCTTATAACTTTAAAAGGAAATAGGAAACACAAGCTAAACTAAGTTTCATCTAGAAGTCATTGGTGACATTGAGTTGATCGAATACATTCATATCAGTTCAGTTTCAACATGCGTTTGTATTTGTCCTATGCTTACATTAATCTAATATTGGAAATCTACCTGATCTTGACCATTAAAAAACATTTGTAAACTCTTCTCAAGGCCAGATAAGGATTTAACATCTTGTGCATCTAGCTTGATGATTCATCCCAAACAGTAGGGCATGCATAAATGGTGTGTAAAAAGTCTCAAAGTGACCAAGGAGGTAGTGATTAGAGTAATTTATGAGGGGAGAGAGAGAAGGTTTCTATAGTTGTTTGTACGTGTAGGTGTTTAAAGAAAATAATTGAGTGTACATAGATACATGCACAAAAATTTCCTACCAAAGATGGAAGACCGAGAGACCACCAAAGTGTGATAGACAACAATTCCAAATTGATCATTCATAAGAAAACCAAAAAGAGTAATTAGAATCCTCCGAGTTCCTCTCTTATCCAAGGAACCAAAACACATAAAGAGGAAGATCTTTCAAGAAGAACAGCTGGCACAGCTGGCCCAAGATATAAATTTATAAAACCAACCACCAACATTAGGGAGAATATATATATATATATATAAAAGCAAAGGATATATCCATTGTTCTGATAAGGGAAAAACATGTATAAATTAAAATAGCTAGCTTAAGTACATTTCTTAACAACCCTCCCCCCCCCTCCCCCCCAAACAAAAAAAAAAAACATACATTTCTTAAACAATCTCAAGCATTTCACAGCGGAAATCATGCAAGAGTGGATAAATAATAACTCACCACACTGTTTGCATCCCTGCCTCCACAAAGCAGAAGAAGACCATCAGAGCGTGCACTTGCAGTTGCATACCTACACAAAGTGACAGGAGCAGATGAGATATCAACTGAAAAATCTTCACAAGGTCAATGGAAACTAACAAAGACCATTAAACAAACTATAGTAGCAACCTAAATCACATATATAAAGAGGCAAAGAATGAAACTCAACGTTCTATTCAAACATAAGAATTCTATATAGTGCAACAAATCACTTTAATTACCCAAAACCAAAAGAACCAGAAAAGCTCACAAAAAAAAATATTCTATGATGGGCAGCATTAACCTGGTGCTTGCATAGGTGCTTGCAAACATATAGACCACTCCAAAATCAGAACAGGACTCGTAACTAGTTATGATTAAAACCATCAAACACCATACCTTTGCCACTCAAATGAAGAAGAATAGTATGGACACTGGATTTTTATCATTGAAAACTATCAAGATCGTGCAAGCACATGATCACACACACACACACACACACACACACACACACACACATTTAGTACATTGTCAAACAAGTAACAGCAGCAATTAACACTTAGAGAGAAAAGTAAAGTGTAATACGTATTATTAATAAGAAGTCCGAGGGGGGCTAACCCATGTACAAAAGAAGAAAGGAGGGGCTACAAAAATTAAGGCCCTAACTCCCCCAAAAAAGAGAGAAAAGTATCTAAAGTCATGGAAAATTCCTCTTTACACCAAAAAAGCCATGACTGCACAAAAGAGTCCTTAAGGCTCCACACAAAGAGCTTTGTCTTCAAAAGTACGCCAATTTTGCTCCCTCCAAATGCATCAAACTAGACATAACGGCACTATCCTGCAGATGGGCTTCAATTCTTTCCTCGTTCTACTAGCTCTCCAACTCAAAAACACCTTCCTTAGAGAGGCCGCTAGAACTAAGTAGTCTATGGTCTCCTCCTCGTTCTTGCACATGCAGCATCTACTAGGAAATAGAATCCCCTTTTCTTCAAGTTATCCAAGGTAAGAATCGCCCCTCAAGCCGCCAACCAAGAAAAAAAAAACCTACTTTCTTTGGAATTCTAGATTTTCAAATCAATTGCCACAGAAAAGTCTCCCCCTTTCTCCCAATCAAGAAATGATAAAAAGACTTCACCGAGAACTTCTTCTGCTTGTTAATCCTCCAGATCATAGAATCCTCCCTCCCCCTCCTCACCACATGGCTGCTCAACCAGGCCGTGGAATTAGCTCCTCCACCTCACCCATTTCCCAATCATGTAAATTTCTCCGAAAGTGAGGAATCCATACCACCTCACCACCTACAAACTCAACGCAATCTGCCACCAATGCATCCTTATTGGAAGCAAAAGCATAAAAACCTGGAAATTTGTCTTTTAACTTCATTTTCCCACACCACAAATCGTCCAAAAATCGCACCCTAACTCCCTAACCCACCTCAAAACCTAATATATTTTTGAAATCAACCCTCCCCTTTTAAATAACTTTCCAAATACCACACCCATAAACCTCCCAAATTTCATTATAAAGCCAACCCCCTCCCCTCACCATATTTAGTAGCAATGACTCTCCTCCACATTGCTCGATCTTCTGTAAAATATCTCCACATCCATTTGCCAAACAAATGCTTTATTAACCCTCATGTCTTTAAATCCCAAACCACCCTCATCCAACATCTCACAAGATGCATCTTCCTCTACCCTTCCTTTCCTTACCAAAGAAAATCTTGTTACAACTTCTTCAGTTTCTTCCCCATAGAAGCAGACATTGGAAACAAATACATCACATAAATGGGCAAATTGGCCGGCGCACTTTTGATGATCAAAATAAGAAATATATTTAAAATATATATATTTTTTACAAGTATTAAAAAAACATATAAAATTATAATGTCCCATAGATAAATAATTAAAGGGTGTACGGAATATAGATGATACTATAGTACTATACTTTTCTTGTGACAAGTATGGATGATACTATCCTTGCATTTTTATTTTTTTTTTACTTTTTATTTTTTTGGATGAGTATTCTTTCATGGTTTATCATAACATCAAATAAGTGTATGCTTTATTCAAAGAATTACTCATCTTACCAACACTCTCCATTTGCTAGCATAGAGGTGTTTTGTGGGATTGTGAAATTTGGAGAAAGATAATGAGCCCTTTACATAATTGGCTATATGGCTGACTATTTCCAAATAATATTATTTTAAGCTAATAAACAAAACAAACAAAATAGTATGGAAGTTTCACTTCACCTCAAACATTAATCACATATCTGTATAATAACCCATAACTTTGAACCACTAAATCATATAAACTGGTTGTACAAAAAGTAACAAAACCAAATGTTTCTAGCATAGTAGGTAACATGAAACCTTTAAGCAAAAAATGTGCCCAAGGCATAGGAGTTTCATATTGATGATTGGCAACAAATAGTTTGAAAACAATGATTGCAATCTTGCAAGGAAAGGATTTAATACAGTATACATTCTCATGAATGCCATTAGTGCAAAAGCTTGTCAATGCGAAACACAGAAAGTATGCATATAATTATGCTAATAAATATCAAACTTACAAAATGAATGTAAAAATTCTCACCAAAGCACAAGAGATGGCAACGTAGGAAACTTTTTATCAAAAATATACAAGGAAAAGGGGTAAAAATTTACATGCATGGAGGTGGGCCTTCCCCTTCTGGTTCCAATTTTCGCCATTCATATGGCTTGGCAGCGGTATCGAGGGCCCATACATCAGCCAAAGGTCGCTTTCCTATAAATTCATGCACCAAATTATTGATTATCTAAACTAATGAAAACTCTAAACCGAACAATATTCAGTCACACAAGATGAAGAATCTTTTCAAAAGGCTCACCATCATTTCCACCAATTGCCATGAGATATCTTTGCCCTACCAAGGCCATGACATGTCCATAACGTGGCCCTGGCCCAGGACCTTGGACCACAACCCTACAGGAAATTAACATTGCCTTCAACGGATATATACAAATATAGTATATCTGATATACTTGCGTGTTTCTGCAGTATTGTGGGTGTCAATGTATACATAAATGCACAAGCATGTCCTTCAAGGGTCTAACCTATGCCATCGGGGTCGTTGCTGTGTGAGATCAAGAACATGAAGATCCTCAGCCGACAAGCCAGCCGGACCAATTCCACCCTGTGTTGGATGGAAGAACTCCAGTGAGTAGTTAAATGTAAAACACTAAAGGGAAAGAATAGCAGAAGCACAGCATAGTAATGAAGATAAACTGCAGAAATATATAGGCGTCTACCAACCTGGATAACCACCATAGTGCCCACAGCAGTTGCCACATGTGCTGCCCTTGGTGTGGGTGGTTCTCCAAAGGGAGTAATTCTGCAGTAAGTTTATAAGAGCATGGAACCACATAACATCCATTATTGAATCAAGAGGAGTAACCAATAGATGAAAAGGCATAACATTACAGTATCATTTCTAGATCATCAATGATCATTGATCCCTGCTTACCTAGACCATTTATTTGTCATCACATCATAGCAGTGAACATCAGCAGTGGCCCCGGCTAACCCTGCAATCAAATACAACATTAAGGGTCACAAAAGTTTAAAACAGGAAACATTTCCATTCTGAAAATCCATAGAAATTCTCACATAATAAATAGAGTATCATCCTTCAGTTTACACAATTTCTTACATGTGGGTTAACAGAATATTAGAGGACATGTGTACACATTTATACACCCGCACACACTAATATACGTATATGATTGAAGGGCATGCCTAATGAATTCATATAGAACCAAACACATTCTTAGTGATGACATCTGGATTAGTAGACTTTCAGCAAAATTAGGGTTCTTTCCACCATACACAAACTATGAAAATAAATTACTTCTTCAAAACAAGAACAAAATATTCTGCACCATATGAACAAAACAACCTAAGTATGCAACTTCAGTAACTAGTGCTCAACTGAACAAAGCTTGAAATGCCACTTGAATCAGTTGAGAGTAAAAAAAGATGGACACGAAACAAAACAGCCAAAACGTAAGTCTAGAATTTCAACAATACTAGGGTTACTATGGCACTTGAATTTCAAGTTTTAATAACAATAACATAATTAACCTTATTAGCAACATCAAACCATAAAATGGCACTCAACTTGAGCTTAAACAACTCTACGTTTATATAATGAGAACACGAAGAACCCAAATGCGGAAATATTTAGATTGGAAAAGGTGGCAAAAGGGTAAAGCCAAAAACATACGTATTCCGGCATTTCCTGCAGAGGATGGAGTCCCCGAAGCCGCATAATTACCCTCGAGAGCGGTGGCGCCACCAAATAGAATAAGCCGCGGCCCAATGTAACCGGGCGTCCCTTCCTCCCCAACCGCCGCGACCGCAGTCAGCGTGTGACCACACCTAGGCCCCGGACCATCCTCCTTCTTCTCTAAGATGGCGTTCACCACGGAGTAAGTGGGCGCGTGCCTCGGCCCCGTCACCGGGCTCTGCTGCACCTGAGGCTGCTGCTGTTGTTGCTGCTGTTGAGGTGGCGGCTGCTGAAGTAGAGATCCCGAAGCCGCCGGAGACTGCTCAGGCCCTCCGAGCTGTTCGGACGCGGGGCCGTTGTGGCTCTGGGCCGTAGAATCGTGATCGGCCTCTGACACCATTGACGAATCAACATCCATCTCTTGAACCCTTCGTTTCCAACCTTATTATCGAGATCGGAGCTAGAACTCTCTCCGATTCGCATTTATGATCAACATATTGAATCCAATCACTTCAAACTTCAAGCTCTCGCCCTCCAACGATTCGAACAACAAAAATATTCAAATTCCGATAACTGCCCCCAAGCTCAGATGGTCCGATTCAATTCGGGAAATAGAAGCCCAAATTTAATGAGAAAATTATATATACGAAAGAAAATGTTAGGTTTCTTTTCTCTCTCTCTCTACCCTCGAGGCGGTCGAGGAATAGAAACGGGACGGGAGAAAATCTCAAAGCCAAAAGACACAAGTGTACCAATCCCTCTCCTTCTCTCTCTACCCATCCATCGCTTTCTCTCTCTAAAATCGATATCAGCTCCTCTACCGATTTCTCACTCTCTCCCCCAATATCTCTCCGCTCTCTCCCCCAATTTCTCTTTCTCTCTCTCCCAATATATATATATATATATATGTGTTTATATTTTCTCTATAAGTGAGACGCTAAATTGGTAGTAGTATTTGGTATTTTTCTCTTTATTTCTCTCTCTACTCTACGATTGGGAATGTATGTACGGCCCACGACTCCGACGAGTTCGCGAGACGCCGTCGGATGGACTCAGCGACGGGGCAAAAACGGAGTTCGGGTCTTTTTTTTAACCGGATTAACCGGGAACAAGTTCCGATTTTTAACGGTGATCACCGGTTCCTAGTTCTACGGAGCTTTGCCCATTGCCTCCCAATTAACAGTTTTTGAATAGGGAACGCGCTTTGGAGGAGCGTGGGAATCACAATCATCCGGCCTGACAAATACATATGGGGTGAGAGCTGGCTTTGGCTAGATATTGTATTAGTAGTAGTATTAAAATATTTAATTTTATATAATAATGATTAAAATAAAAAAAAATGGAATGTATTTTTTTATTTTGTTGGATAAAGAATAGCTATGTATTTTTTCTTAACAATTATTGATAATTTTTAAAGTGAAAAAATGCAAGCACACAATTTTAGTGGTAGCTGAGGTGGAACCAGTTGTATGTCGCCACTTGGACTATGCATTGGAAGATGGCCCACTTTATTTCACAAATTTGTTTGGACTTCTTTCATGCCAAAAGGAGGGTGAAAGGTGTTTTTTTTCTTTTTTTTCCACATCTTTGACCCCATTTTATAAAACAAAAAAGTGTTTTTATGATATTTTAAGAAATAATTTTCTAAAATTAAAATTATATTGGACATTTATGCTTACACTATTAAGAATTTTCTGGTAAATTAGACACTGTAAAAAGATAATTTTTGAAACTTACATAAAATTTACAATAAATGCTGAAATTATAGTTTTAGTATATCTTAATGTGATATTCAGTTAAGCCAATACAACACTGTCAATTTATGAAAGTAAACATTTTTAATCAAATATAAAGGTAAAACTAACATTAATCATCTCATAATATATTGTGTTTCTCATTTAGATTAATGAATGTAAGAGAAATATAAGTGTTTAACATAAATAAAGAAAAAGTATAGCTAATTTAAGAATTGATTGAGAATCTTGTTAAGTGTTATTTAATAGCATAAAAAAATCAATGAATTAAAAATTTGAATATTAAATTAGTAATGATAAAGACTAAAGTGGTTGTAAAATTACAGTTGTCTGAGTAAACTTAAAAAATCACACTTTCCTGAATGCATTTAAGTCAAAAGTATTAAGCAAAAAGTCAAATCTATTTGACAATTCAGATGAAAAGTTTCTTATAAATTATAACAAATTGCAATTACTATGTTAACAAGTGTACTTAATATAGAAAATAAATCACTAAGAATAATTTAATGTTAAGCCCTTAATTGGATTGAGTAACGAGTTTTGATGAGTCATGCATTCACAGACACGTTGGTACCATTTAAAATTTAAAAAAAAAGAAAAGCATTCTCAAATTATTTTAATTCCAACTAGTTGACTATTAATCAAATGTTGAAAATAATTGGTGAAAGCAAATATGGATTTTAGAAATTTAGGTATTATTTGATAAAACTTTTTTTAAGTACTTTTAATAACTAAAAAGGTAAATTTTGTAATTTTTACTAGAAGAAAAAAGGTAAAAAATAAAAATATATTAGATCATTATCACTTCAAAATAATTTGCAATTTTAATTTATTGATAGACCTATTAAAATAATTATTCAAAGTTAAAATATAAATATACATGCATATATACACCTATGCGTATGTGTATGTGTATAGGTACACATATATAAGTGTATATAGATATTTATCTTTATAAATATTATAACAAAACATATATAATTTAAGTATGTAGATATATAAATATGTATAGATATGCATAAAGAGATTTATAAGTACATAAAAATAAAAGGTTTTTTTAGGCATAAACCAAATTCTACTTTTTATCTATTTTTTTATTTAAAGAAGTGTTACCAAACAGAACATCGGCCCATGTGATCTTCCAATCAATAATTAGATGCACTCTCAAGAGTATAAGAAAATAAGTTCCTTAGTATGAAAAAGGATACCTAATATGGATAATTAAGATTCAATCACTTTTTTATGACATGATTAAGAATCAGTTAAGAGAAGTTCAATATTTTAAAAAACAAAAAAAGTATTTATAATTTTTTTGGTCAAAAACTACCTTTGGGTTTGAAAAATATTTATTTTTTGTCCATATTACACAACCTACTATATGTCTAGATATATATATACAAGCACACACTTTGTTTGTACCACATTTTTTACATTCACAAAGAAGTTCTTGCCCTAATGAGAAAACAGAATTTACATAGATGAAAAAGAAAATGTGAACGACTTAGGGTAATCTCATAGTTCTTCCTCATTCTCATCTCTTCCTCGTCTCTTTTCTCATTCAAACCGTAAATATACACAAACACACACTTTCACATATATAAAAACATTGTATGTGTGTGTATATATATACAGGCTACATATATATATACCTACACACACTCGGTATGATTTCGTACCTTGCATATATATTGTATACATAAACACACAAGTTACACTCTATGTAAATAACCTTTTTATTTGGAAACACAGGGATAACTAATTTACAAAAATATTATTATTGAGCTCATGTTGTTTGGTTTCTAATTGTATAAGTTAATGATTCATTGTAATATGAGTGGTACTTGAAGTTGTGGTTTGAATTTAATGTTTAAAAAATTAAAGTAGTTATGTTAAATATTTGAAATCTCATTTTTTCAACTCGTGTAGGGCTTTTTTTTTTCTGTAAATCAATAATTTAGTGTTATTTAAATTACACCAAACGTAATGAAAAATTTCACCTTACGTTATAAAGATTGTACCTAACGTTATAAGGTTTGCACTTATTTTAGAAAATAAATTTTAGTGCATACATTACATAACCTAATTCAGTTGAAAGAAACTAAGTTTATTTCTATTGGGAGGAAATAAAACTAACATAACCCAATTCAATTAGAAGGTTTGCATTTATTTGAGAAATTCTAGATCATACATATAATATATATATATATATATACACACATACATACACACACACACACACTACATATAGACATTTACAATTTTATTTTAATTTATATATATTAGTTTTTTTAAAAGATAATTACACTTACCTTCTATAGGTTTCTGACAATTGCAGAAACATCTCCTATAGTTTCTGAAATAACATTACGCCCCTTCCAGTTTCAATATCACTATTAGATTCTCCTATGTCGTCACTAACAAAGACGAAAAATGCTGATGTAAGTCATAATTTTTTTTTGAAATGCCTACTGTAGTAACCCGTATTTTTACTCAAGCTTAATACTTTATGTATTCGAATGAAATTAATTTTTTGAACTTATTGAAAATTAAATTGGATATTGATAGTAGTACGATTTAATATAAATATATAAATAAGGTTATATAATTAAATTAAATAATTCAGGTTGGAACTAAGTTAAAATACAAATAAATGTGTGACGCTAATATAATAATGAATTGTTTAATTTATTATAAATCTATGACCATAACAAACCCTAACTTTTGTCTTACGTATCTCAAATTCTACAGAGAGAGAGAGAGAGAGAGAGAGAGAGAGAGAGTATACTATGGAAAAGCAAAGAAATTTAATTTTGGAAGAAGGCATTAATGGAGATAAGTTTATGATTTTATCAAATTAGTATGACTATTTTATTGTTAGGATTTAGTAAGAAATTTTTGAATTAATTATTAATTTTTGAAATTATAATTTCTCATAATAAAAGGAATTATAGAACAATCAAGTTAGGGTTTGATTTTGAGTATGAATTTGATGGTCTTTGAATAAATTAGAAACGTAATTTTATTACCCATGAAATAAGGTTTAATTTGATATATTATGTGCCTACTATGGGATGCATTCAAAGAGATATAAAAGATCAAAATTTTGGAACAAAACATTGTAACCGCAGGCTTTGGGTTGAGTTTTCTTTCAAGTTTGAAATATTTAATCTAATTAAACTATATGGTTGGATAGATCTCGAAAATTAAAATGATCAAAATTCATAATTAACTTGCATTATTTGGATAAGAATTGAAGTGGAAATTTTAGGTCAAAATTTGAAAGAAAAACAAAAATGGTGAACTACTTTAATTACAGAATTTGGGTGTTAAAGTTGGGAAAGATGACTACTTTTTGCACAAGCTCACTCTAGGGCTAAGGTAAGTCAGGAAAATGTAGTTCAGCCCTAGTGTTAATTGGATGAAACAAGACTCTAAATTATAATACTTGAAGACCCCAACTAAGTAGTCCAAGTCCCGAACTCAAAAATTAATTATATAAATTATTATTAATTTTTAATTAATAAAATCTTACTAATTTATGAAAAAATAGTAAACAAGTTTCGAAAATTATAAAACTTGGTAGGAAGATCGTATTTGATATTATGAAACTATTGGGATAGGAGAGGCTCAAAGTAATACGAATAATTGAGATTTCACTAAAGTTATTGGTTTCCTAATTATTTAAATGTGTAATTAGGTAACTTAAATTATGATTATTATTTATAAGTAAATTTGAGTTATTAGAAGTGTTCTTGGATTAAATATAAGACTTTTGGATGATCAGAGAATCATGTTAGTTGCATGTTTGACCGTATGTTGTGAATTAAACTTAATCGATTTGATAGAATTCGAGAAAAATAGAAATTAATATTTAAAAATTACATAAAAATCATAGAATGCTGTAAGGTTATCATGTAGGTATTTTAAAGATACTTAGCCTTAATAAGTACCCATGACACTATACTAATTAAGACATGTATAGTTAAATCAAGTTTGGTAAATTGAACTAATTGATTAAATATGTTATTTTGAACTATTTTAGGATTGAAATGAGTTTGCAAAGGACATTTTTGAAATTCATTATGTGATTTGAAGACTTTGCTTTGAGGTAAAGGGAACATATATAATATATCTTATTTTTGAATAAAAGTCAAATAAATATTTTTTTCGTTCTATTCTTATAAAAATTGTTTATGCAAGTAAATGATTCAAATTGTTTTTAGTTCAAAATTTTGTTTTACAATATTCTAATTGCTTCATCATTGTTATTTGCGCCAAGAAAAATTGATTGTTTGTAAAATATTTTCTTTGCTCATTGATAAATCCATTCATGACAATTATTTCGTATATTGAAATAAATTGTTTTATCGATATAATCATTATTAGATATTTGAATTATTTTAGTGTGGGTGTGAGCTCTAGTTGGAGTCTGTTTTATATTAATAGTAGTTTACTACTATTGACAGTTTGTTTGCACTGATAGAATATTGTCGTAGTTTGACCCATGTTAACAGGAGTATAAATACTGTTGACTTCCAGTACTGGCGACGTCTGTAAGTCCCATTATGATTGGGCATCATATGTGATTGTTGTGACAACCAGGATAAATGCTTATGCAAATTCGAAAATATTATTTGTTATCACACTATTTGTTAATGATTTCTAAACTAAAAAATGATATCAGTTTTCATATTGTGAATATTGAAATACTTTCAAGTGATATAAAACTTTGCGAAATGCTTCGATTTATCAGCAACTGTTTTCTAAATTAATTGTGTTATTTGTTTAACCTATTCTAGTGTATATTATGATATACTACTTTACTGGACTCTTTGATCTTACCTTAATAAAGATCAGCTGTGGTATCTTTTAGTATAAGATGCAATGCAATGGACAACAATTGGAGATTAATATAATTTTATCTATTTGTGGTTAGAATTTATTTTAGTTAGATAGCTTCAAAACATGTAATAATTTTATTTTATAGGTTTTTTTTATCATTTGGGCATTTGGAGACAGATTATTTATTACTTATTTGTGGATAGTAAATAGTTAATTGATATTTCTTTAAACTTTTAAAAATAATCTGATTTACTTATTAGTATGCAAAAGAATTGAAGATAATTTTTATTACGAGTTTATTGATTTGAATGGTTTAGCTTTCAGTTTTAGGACGTGACACCCACTTTGCCCTTAAAAATAATAAAAAAACTATTTTACCCTTAAACCATCTCTCTCCCTCTCTCAAATTTTTCTCTTAACAACTAAACCATTAAATTCTTTCTCTAAAACTTCATCTCTTAACAGAATTCCAATATATATATATATATATATATATATATATATATAGTGTTGATGACTCCATGCAATCAACAAACTAATTTAAGCAATAACCAAAATATGAAAATAAAATGATAGATTTTCCATGCTCCAGTAGTATAATGACAATGCTAAAAAGAACAACTTTAAGCCATAGTTTTATATAAATTAATATGCAGTAACTACTAATTAGAAAAGGATTGAATCTCATGAAGTTTTCACATTTTAAGATGGGTTTTATAATCAAATCATAGCAGAGTCAGAGCAGCAATATAGGTTTAATATGCTGCCAACACATCCGTCAACAAGGAGGAAAGAAAAGAATGATGATTTGAGGTTGCTGTAAAGTGTTTCTATCAATAGTTCTTACAAAGTGCAACTCTAATGAGATAAATAATGGTGGCATCCCAAACTTTCGCTACAACAACCACGGTGCCTAGTTCACCGTCCTCCCTCCAATCAACCACAAAGGCTTTCACATCTCCTCCTCATCCTTACATACTAATCAAAATCAACACAATTACAAGTCATCACCACACAATCCGTAAACCCCCAAAAGGAGACAACCCACTCAGTAATCAAATTCTCTTGAGATAAAAAAACTTCTAATTTCTCCATGCCCCGAGTTTTTCCAGAACAATTTTTCCCAAATTATAAAATTAAAGACAACGTTATCAAATTCATTGATAATCTCTCTGACCAAACAAACAACACCACCTTGCAAAAATATATACAAAACCAATATCACAATCAACTAAAATTATGTGTACAGATAGACATAAAAGCTAAAATTAAAAAAGAGATTTCGACATACAGTCTGACGCGGAGAAACTTAAAAGAAGAAGAAGAAGCGTTGGGATCGATTTTGTCAACTGTCTTCAACGAAAACATCGGAAGTCTCGGGATGAGTTTGGTCCCTGCAAATGCACTTCAAAACAACTATGGCTGGCAAAATTACCCAGTCTATGCTAACCCTAACCTTAGATTTTTAGAGAGAAGGAGAATTTGAAGAGAAAAGGGGAATGAAGACGTTTAATAGATTGTTTGTTCATGGAAGGGCGTGGGTTTGTAGAAGACCAAGTTGTAGAGAGAGAGTGGATCTTGTGCTCTTGTCTTAGAGAGAGAGAGATTGAGAGAAAAGGGGAATGAAGACGTTTAATACATTATGTAGGGAGTCTTTTCTCTAATCTCTTTCCCTTCACTTGTAGGGAGTGATTTAGGTTTTTCATATTCTCTAGGAGCACGATAAAGAGATTCTTTGCAGCTCGAATTTTATAACTTGGCTTCCTTAAATGACTTGAGAACTCTTTTAGGGAGCCCCTGGAAGGTGCTCTAAGTCCATGCCACCATTAAGTATACACATAGTACTTAATATTCGCTTTGTTTGACAAGAAACATAGCACATTTCTAAATTTTCACTAATAATGTTGGTTTAACCAAATCTTCTAAATGCGTCCCATGCCATTTATGAGACTTTAGTTAAATAATTATGCTAAGGTACAGCATATCTCTGTCTCTCTCTCTCTCTCACACACAAAGTATGGATTCTGTTTCCATTCTAAATGCAATGCAGGAACCAGTCAATAATGACGTGCGGCATTTAAAAATGAAAAAAGATGATTTGAGGAGGACGATGGATGGCCAATCATTGTTTAACAAGAACTTCAACTATTGTTTTAAAATATTTAAATGCTGTGAAAATGTATTTTTTTAATAATATTTTTAAATAAAATATATGTATTTTTTTAATAATATTTTTAAATAAAATATATTACACATGTAGTGTGGTGTACCAAACACGCTAGACACACTGAAGAATATAGCCACCAACGGCAACTGGGCCTCTCCCACTTTCTGACCCATGCCATTGTTTTCACCTGATCTCTGCATCCCAATCATTAATTTGTGCAGATAAAGCATCCACCCTATTCAAGTGTTTTCATAGCAGAAAAGATTTCACAAGATGCCATGGCCGAAACGGACCCCTACTACTTGGATCTGCATTGAAATGATGGGGGCCAATATCTAATCAATCTGAGAAATTTTTCTTCGGTGTCAAGCACCTGATGGGACATGTTTCCAAAGTCAAGCCCTTATCCATTATTTCGCTCCAAAATGGGTTATCAACACTTGCCTCGTGTCACATCCACTGCTCTCCAAACTGTGCTTGTTTTCCCATTCATACTATAGGAGTTGGCCATGCCCGAAATCATTGCCCTAAAGACAAGGAGGGGGAATGCTCAAGACAGGACTAGCAAAACATCCGACCTCAAAATCTTTTTAAAGTTCATATTAGTCCCATCAAGCAAATGGAATTAGTTGACGTTCAAAACATCTATCAAACATATGAGGTCCACCTAAAGCATTTTTTTGGATATAGAAGCACTAAAATCCTGGCCCCATCACAGCGCCCTAAATCTTATGTTCTACAAGAAAAAGTAGGTGACCATTCCTAAGTTGCTTACAAGTTGGGACTTGGCACACTCAGATCATCTTTGCAACTACATAATTTCCACCACCATCTGCATAATCAATCCATTGATGGAAAATGTCCATATATTTTTAATTAATTCTAACATTAAGTCTTCCCATGCTCTCTAAAATATGTACTAGTTTCAGATTCTCCTTATGTGACAGCAGCATAATGCAATAATAATACAAAGCTATAAATTATTACCCAATTCATGTCATTAAATAAGTTCACAACGACGATAACACAACCAAATGCATCCATTCTCTAAGATGCATCCCGATGGCCCTTCCTTAATCTACACAAGTAGAAGCACCATACCAGTATCCAACTCAAAAAATGACAGCAGCGATGACTTTGAAAATTAGCATGGGCCAAATGGAGGAAATTGTTATCCCAGTAGTTTTGAACTTGGCCCTACCCACTTTTAAGTCTTTATCAGGCCCTGTATTCACTGGCTTCAAAATTAGCATGATCCAAATGAAGGAACCAGTTAATACCAGTAGTTTTCAACTTGGCCCTACCCAACTTTAACAGGACCTGTATTCACTGGCTTCTGGAAGACTCTTACTACTGCCATGCCATCACCATCATCATCCTGGACCCTCCATGAGCGGTCTTTTTTCCTCTGAGGCTTTTTGTGTTGCTTATGAGATCCATTTGCAGGCATTTTCTTAACAGGGACCTTCCTGGAAGCTAGTCCATTAGCCATGTCAAAAGAATTGAGATCACTCAGCACATGCTCCAGTCTAGGTGCACTATCACCTTCACTATTTGGAGGGTTTTCAGTATCCGATGAATCTGAATCATGCATCTCGGACAACCCAGGTGCAGCGGCATCCTCCATGTGAGCTTCATCATTTGATGGTCCAGGAGGCATTTCATAGTGGGGCACCTTTCCATCAATATAATCCTTCAGAATTTGGCGGGCAGCTCTAGTTTCATCTGGCAGTCCACCTGAGGCAACATATCCACGAGAAGCACAGTACGTTCTCAAAAGTTCTGATGCCAGAGGTGGGCGAGACTGCAGCTCATATGACTTGGGTTTTGGCAGAGTGATTTTGTAGACATCTTCAATTATGTGTCTAGGTACTCGATTTGCCACAACCTGTACAGCCTCCCTGTGTTCAGTCATTCGATCAATTGGCAGAACTCCAGAAGCAATCATCTCATATCTTGAGCTTGTGAAAGACGGGAATACTAATCCAGGGCAGTCACATAAGGTTAGTTTATCAGATATTATCAATGTCTGGAAATGTTTTGTCTTCCCTGGAGTTGAGGTGACACCTGTCCGCTTCTCGCCTACCAAAGCATTGATTGTTGAGCTTTTCCCCACATTAGGGTACCCCACAAATCCCACAATTACACTCCCAGAAGCTGTATTTCCTGCAATACTTTCACCAAGCAAATGAGTATTAGACGGGCCCACGCTACTGGAACCTGATTTCCTCATTGTGGCTATCTCCTCTGCCTCAGACTGTAAACGGGCCAAAAGCTCCTCCCTGTCATATATTTTCGTATCAGCACCATCTGATTCTTGCAGTTTATTTTGCATCTCCAGCTGAATGCTAAGCTTTTTCCCTTCAAGAGCTGCAGAAGCAGCCTTAGCTGACCAGAACAGGAAAAGAATCCCATGATGGCGAAAATATTTTGCCCATTTGTCTCTGCAAATAATACCAAGATAAAAAATTTTAAGGTAAAGAAAAACTGGATTGTTGATAGGTAGCAGCAGAAATATTGATAATTAAGAATTTAAGATACTAGCCTGACAGAAAATGGTAAAAGATCTGCCTTATTGATAAGAAGCAATGTCCTTTTGTGCTCATCAATTTCTCGTGCATACGCCTGCATTTGAAAAAAAACGAAGGTTGTATCCATATGGCTGGCTAGTCATGAAATCAACCCTAAGCAGAAGACTTACAAAAAGGCTGTCCCTCTTTTAGTATAGATAACTAACACTTTTTTTTTGGTAATGTTTAAATTATTTGGGACATATGCAGTTTGTTTTGTGAAAATCTAATCTAAGAAGTGGGTTTGAACTTTGACCTTTCCCCCATTTTTTTCATCTTCATCCTGACAGCGTTCCCATTTATTGTCAATACATATATATATATATATATATATCTGTAAAAAATCCTAATTATGAGAGTATAACCAACTTTTTAATAGTTCCTTGGGTATGCTACCGCTGTACATGGCCCTAATAAAATTTAATTTACTTATTGGAAAAAGGGAAGAAGAAGAAGAAGAAGCAGCAGCAGCAGCAGCTAGAAGAGGCATGTAACATTGTACATGTCAATATTAATTTTTTGGTTGTGAATTTCATCCAGAAACTATCATATTTAACAAATGAGAAGGGAAATCAGCGGATGTAAGGGAAGGAAATATCCCAAGCTTTAAGAAATATTGTAGTTTAGCAACAACTAATGACAAAAAAAGAATAAAAGATTACTTCTAATTTTAGTTTTTTTTTTCTTTTTTTTGGGGAGGGGGGGGGGGGTGTTTGACATGATAGAAAAGAAGGAAACACATAATGTGAAGAAATTTCATGATCTTCACATTGACAAACAATCAAAGAGCTTGTGTTGGGGTCAAATAAGATGCATCATGATACAAATGTATTTATTGTTATTTCTCAATAGAGACTTCCACTGCACGCAAATGCGGTTACAATTTTATCTTTTGAGATAATATTATATAGTCAACAATTAGTCAAGAAAGAACCCCCCCCCCCCCCCCTCCTCCAAAAAAAAAAGGTGCATGCTGCAACTGCATAATGAAGTCGTCAAATAAAAATTTGATACGAAGTTGAAAGATATTCAAAATATAGCAATAAGAAACAATTCTAGTGAAGTACATTTTGAAGTACCAAAGATTTGAAACATGCCCAATCTCTCTCCCCCTCCCTCTCTCTCTCTCTCTCCACATATACGTACATATATATTATAATGCTATTTCGCATTAATAATAACTCACATCCTCTAATCCTTTAGGAGGACTTTTTCAAGACTACTTTTATCTTTCAATGTAAGCAGTACTGTCTGAATGCCTTACCTCAAGATCAGGGCAGCGGTAGAAAAGTGGGTCTCGTGCATCAACAACCATCACAATCTGGGAAGAGACAGAGAGAGCATCATTTACATAAGGTCAATCTCAAAGCAGCATAAAAGGAAGCATTAAACCCCTTAGGTTCATAAAGCCGAAGTGTTCTTTTACTATAAAAATATGAATAACTACTTCAACTAGGCCACACAGGTATTAAGCTCATTCAAGAGGATTTCACCGTTCTCAACTTCAGATCAATTAAAAATATCAAGAATAAGTTTGATCTAAATATGTGCTTCATCTAAAAAATAACCAAAGATGTAAGAAAAAAAATGATATTTGCAAACATCTTTTAAGAAGAAGACAATAAATGCAATTTATAGAAAAGGGGTTTAATGGCTGATAGAAATTTGCATACATCTTTTAAGAGTAATTTAAAAGATGGGTCATCAGAATCCAACGTTTACATGTTATTTTATAAGGGGATCGCACAACTAATCCAATAAATGAAGAAAACAACTTGATATTTTCTATGCGAATCGCATATCTCGTCCAATAAATGGAGAAAACTACTTCACAGGTCATTGTCCATAACTACTAGATCACGAAGTGTGAGCAAAACATAGATAATGGAGCAAAGATGCAAAGTAGATGAGATCCACCTTTACAAATAATATAGCCTGAATAAATTACACCATTGCCAATATCCAGCCAGCACCTATGCTGGAATAAAATAGATTGGAGATCTCGCATATTATAACTTGTTCTGTAAGGACAAGGGAGTAAGTATGAACATGTTCTTAAAGGTGTGGCTAGAGAATTTTTAGTTGTGGCTACCTAACACAGCCTTCTTCAATTCTCTGGGCTAGGGCCATTTGTAGGAAGACACTATACCAAGAACAACCCAGGCAGAAAAGTAGCTGTGCAGTCTATCTCAAATGGTTAGGGCAAAGACTTCACTAACTTGAGTAGTAGACATGAGATGGATGAATGAAAGGGGGTAGGCAAGAAATGAAAAGGCATAGGCAGAAAAAAATTCAAAATTCCATGCTTCAAATGTGGGCTTCTTTTGAAAAATGGAATGGTAGAACAATATTCATCATTCATGCAACCAACCCGAAATTTAAAAAAAAACATATGCTGTGAGATTTTCGCCAGTGGATATCATTGTAACTAATCAAACTCCTTCCTTGGATGGGAAACTTTGCCACCGAGAAAAGGCGGGACCTCCATGTTATCCTGCTTCTTTTCTGTCATTATAATCTTGTCTACTGTCAGAAGCAAATATAAAAATATACATGGTGGAGATCACAATCAATCTACTGTAACATACACAGTCCATTGAACTATTAAAAGTTCTCCGTAAATTCCATGAAAACTGTTAGTACCAGGGGGATAACACCAAGATAAGAACCAAGTACATGCAAACAGCAAAATAATAATGTTCCAATTTACCATTTTATAGAAGTCTCTAAAGCCTCCTATCTTTTTCAATTTTTTTTTTTTTGTGTGATATGTTCTATAGCCTCCTATCTACAAATCCCGGATTTGCTAAATTATTCTTGGCTTAACCATTAAAATCAGTTCAAAAACAACATACACTTCATAATATTATTTGTTAATAATATCAATAGTAGATGCAATTTGAAACTGCAGAAAATTCCATAATGGTTGAAGATTGCTTAATCAAAATTCAAGCCTGTTTTCTATCCCCCATTACTGTAAAATTTTCTAAAGATTTTTAGCAAAGTTTGACCACCCGGTTCTGCTCATCATCCATTGATGGATGTGATTTAGTCGAATAACAAATAGTGCATCAAAATTGCCTTTTCTCTCTAAGATACAAGGTAAAATAGTCAAATATGATTTGTATCATCCTTCAAATTCATCTGTTAAACTGCCATATAAAAACAGAATGCACCTGAACGAAAGCAAACTTTTTAGGTGCAAAAAGAACAGTTCCCTAAAAGAGAACATGACATTACCAGATCACTACGTTCAACCACCCGCCAAAGCTGTCTCCAAATATCCAGGTTCTTTTCAAATGGAGTGAGAACAAGCTTCTCATTTTCCTCAAGACTGCAGGAAAAAATTTATATGAGAATATAAAATATAATAACATAAAAAAGAAGATAATGCTCAACAAATAGAAACCAAATGATCTGAAAAACTGACTCCTTAGATTATTAAAGTAGGGAAATCAAAAGGCAAAATCATTCAATTGGCATGCAGAATTGGGGCTTATAATTGGAAATTGTTCGACCCCAATTCTAACAGTTATGAGGGTCCAAATGAAATGGAATGTTATGAGGTCCACAAGAAATGGAACCATGATCTTGTGCTTTAATTTTCTAGAACTGGAAAATGGCCATGCCTCTCACATACCAGTTTTTCGGTATTCTTTCATAAGTAATTCAATTTGTTCATCCACATTCAGTTGGGGTGAGGTTTTCTCATCTCTTGATTACCCTTTTCCCAATTTGTCCATATAGTCGTGTATTATACACGAGATTCATTGACTGTTTTGTATTTCTTCCTAACCAATTTAAAACTAACTCATTAAAAAGTTGGATAAAAAAAAGTGCATACACCAAAATATTATAGCTGTCCAATCAACTGAATTATATAATTCCATCATAACTCCAACTCTGAACAAAATTGGGATTTGCAATTATAAATTCCTATCAATTCCAATTTTGAGGCCAATCAAATCCCTAAGTCGGGAAGCCAAAGAAGAAGAAAACGTTAATGATTTGAAATCATTAAATCCTAGAAAGAAAATATTTTTTTCCCAGAGAAACTTTCTTTAAAAAGAAAGTAAAAGAGAAGAAAATCAATTCAAATTGGTTCGTCCTCAGACAACACCCATCCTATACATGTTCCCCATTTTACTTTCCCCAACATATCTCATATTTTAATATAATCAAGTCTTTTTTGAAGAAAAAATTATTTTGGGAAAATGATCCTTTGACTAGTCACAGGTAGAATAATAAAATATCATTCCATCTTATAAAAATATATACATAATTTGCATTGACCTGTAGAAAAGCAAATAAATCAAAGATGAATTCATGAAATATTTTCTTATTTGCCTAAATTAGACATCACATGATTTAATGTCATAAACCTGACCTTGCAAGGTTCCGCCGCCAAACTAAAAAGGCTCGTCTTTCATTGGCATCAAGCTCTTCTGCAGACATTTTAGCATCCCAAGGTGGCCTGAAGAACAAGCAGAAAATTCAAGATTCTGACAATAGACCAAAAAGTTGGGTAAATATACATTAGCCATAGGAAAAACCGAAACCTGCGTGGAACATGGAGACTGCTAGCATGCAATGTCTCCTCTTTCTTCCGTTGCTCTCTCCTCTCCTCAGGTGTCATGCCACTGATGCTAGAGCTTGAATCCCTACTCCCATAAAATCAAGCCATGGGCATTAAAAAAGGATCCACAAACACACATATAGAGAGAGGAGGGTCGGGTGAGAGAGTGTGTCTAACTTGAACCAGTCAAAATTTGATAATAATGCTCTAAAATAATATTTTCTATAACATTAGGGTGTAAAATATAAGGGATCCAGACAAAATCAATATCAAATATCAATCTGCTCAATTTCAAAGAGTATAAGGCTTAATGAAATATGGAGGAAGATTTTTTTCCCCCAATATATAGGGTATGGGGAAGAAATTAGCAAGAAAAAAAAATAGATATCTCAATCATGTCTATAGAGAATTTTGTATCTTTTTTGGGTGTAGTCCCATATTACAGTAGTAACCAGTACCTCGGTGCACCCCCCTTGGTACTTTTCTATGAAAAACTTATTACATTTCCCCAAAAAACAAAAAACAAAAATTATCCCAGTCATGACATAATGTTCAAGCTACCAGATTAAAAATTACAACACACACACACAAGCAAGGGAGTTGACCATTTTGACAACAGAGTCTAATCACATTACTTTCGGTCTCATTTTCCTCAATGCAAAAGATAACAAAAAACTAACTTTGATAACATCCAAGAATATGGGTTTGAGCAACTCCAAAACTATCATCCGTATTATTCACACAGACAGGGTAATCCAGATCTATGTCAAATCGCATGTGTAAAGGGGACAACTGTATCTAAAAAAACTATGCAGTTCAAAGATGGTATGCACCACAAATTGTTCACCAAATTAATAAATATGACCTATGCTTTTGATCATAATAGAATGCCTATTTGGTTCCATATGCATCTCTATAGTTTTTGAAGGCTCTTGCGCCTTATGCCTGGAGATTAGCCTTGAGGTAAGGTTCAAAACAAAGCCTTAAGGACACACTTGATGCCTAGCGCCCCCCCCCCCCCCCCCCCCCCAAAAAAAAAAAAAAACAAAAAACAAAACAAAACCCCGGCGGCATCAACACCACCCCAAAAATCAGGGAAGAGAGAGGAGAAGAAGGGAAGGGAAATTTTTTAATCCCCTGTATCTTTGTTTAGGTCCTTTAAACGAGGAGAGAAAAGAAGAATAATGGGGGATAAGGGAAGAAAATCAAATACCCTAAACCTACCAATATTTTCACTGCAAAAGTAAATTGAATGAAGAGAAAACTAACTGGAATGAAAGCTCATTAGAGAATTAAATTAGATACATAAAAAAATGTAATTGCAGAAACTCGATGCGCAGACGAACAGTATTTGAGCAGTTGACAGATCCCTATCAATGAGAAAAATGGAGGAATTGTCTGATCATAGCATCACTGATCAATGCTCAGTGGCTACTGGCTGATCATAGCATCACTGGTCAATGCTCAGTGGCTACTGGCAATGTGGCATTGAATTTTATTAAAATGGACAGGTGATTCTCTCATTTGATGTGTGCCTAGTATTATAACCAATATAGGAGAGAGGTGGTCAGCCTCTGCCTCTGGCCTTTCAAGTATCAAGCAGTATATAATACATTAAGTATGAGATGTTACTATAAAACCTTTGCTGTCCACTGATTCAAAAAATAAAAACTTTGCCATCCACTAATTCAAAAAATAAAACCTTTGCTGTCCACAAAAGGGTGCAATTGAAGCTACTGTTTTCATACCGAATCTGCTTCATCGCAAGAATATAGAGCTCCTCATCAAATTATGTACACTAGTGCATTACACACTATGATGGTGTTGCCATCTAACAATTGCTGCCCATAAACAATGGAGTGGCATTGAAGCCACTGTTTGCATACCAAACCAACTTCATCGCCATTACTCCAATGCAAGAATATAGAGCCCCTCATGAAATTATGTACTATGTTAAGAGGAGAACATATAACACTCTGGAAGATTTAGAAAAAGGTTTTGAAGGAAAAGAATATATATTTTCAGAATCTCAATTTTTCATTTTCACGAAAAGAGTAAATAAACACTTCTACTCCATTAGATTTCATACAATTATATAATTTAGTTGTGACTTGCGAGAAATTTACCTAGTATCCAAAAAAACAAAAATAATGTGAATCATAAGATTCTAAATTTTATTTTATTTTATATATAAACACACAACCCTATATAAACGGAAATAAGGTAATATTGAAAATGAGCATGTCCAATTATAAACATAAATTGTAGTAAATTAAGAAGACAAAAGAATGAATTGGAAAGGCAATTGACATACGGATCAATGAGAAGGTTGGGAATAGGATTATCGAGGGAGAAGAGGCGTTCGGTCTCTTCTGCCTGTTCGATGATGGCATCGATGTCGCTGACGGCGGTGATTGATTCAAGCACCGTCTTTTGCTGGTTCTTATATAATCGACCCTTCTCTTTGGACTGTTGAATCATCTGGTTGTGGTGCTTCACTAGGGCCCTCCCTATCCCCGTTTTCTCGTTCTTCCCCATCTGTTCGTCTTCTCAACAAACCCTAAAACACCAATATTCCAAATATCTTCTCACACTCTAAAAATCCCCTACCTCTCTCTCTCTCTCTCTCTCTCGCTAAAAGCTTTCTGTCTGAATATATGATTCAATGGCGGTGTTAGGAGTGTGTTTGCAAGTCGCAAACGTTTCCAAGGGTTAAGAGGCGGATACCAAGTTGGAAACGGCCGCAAAAAATGAAATACTGTATCAAATTTTTATTCTCTCTCATTTATTTCGAAAACAATTTCAATTTCAGTAAAAGATAGAGACTTGTGACTCTTATTTTTATTAAATTGAATGAATTACAAAAGTAAACAATGTTTATAAAAATATCAATATTCATAAGTGTACATGGCAAGTGGAAGAAACACAATGACATAATTTGTATATAAAGTTATGGGCATTCCTTTTCTTTTTTTTTTTAAATGTATTTACTCAATTAATTAGTTGGGTTATTTATCATTTTCAATACCAAAATGATTGAAAATATGGCATAAAACTATAATGACATGGTGAAAATTTACTGGCATAAACATATTTTGGGGGGCTTGGGTTAAGAGTTTGATTTTTTATAATCGATCATGAAAACATGAACAAAGACATGCAATGTGCAAAAGAAATTATTAAAGAAGACCAATTCTAGATACAAGGCCAAAACAAAAAAGAAGAATGAGAAGAATAAAACTAGTGCATGCTTGCAAATTAATGATTACACGCTTATATATATTGTTTTATTTATATAATAATAGCAATATATTATATATATTAAAATATATATGTATATAATAGTCTATTTATTGATATGAAAAATATATTAAAAAATCTAAAACATATCAAAAAAATTTAACAACGAAAAAAGAAAAAATTTGATTTTTTAACTGGACTCTTCGACGTCTTTGTCCCTCTATATTGCATCGTTGTAATCTTTTTCATGACGTGGCATTTGTAAAGATTCGAAAATTTGGAATAGAATTTTTTTTTTTTTTTTGAACGCTATGTGAATGTCCTTAATTTCTAATTAATTTAATTTTGAAAAAAAAAATAATAATAGTAAAAATGACATAAGACGCGAACGGACACCCAGAGACGTCAAAACAAATAATACTGATATTGAGCTAGTTTTATACCAACTTTATTTACATTCAAAATTAATATATGAAAAATAAAATAAAATAAAAAAATAGAAATATGTGTAATAGTATACATGAAAAAAAAATATAAAGTAAGGTATAATATATATATATATATATGGGTGTGTGGTGGAAAATGAATAAAAGAGAAAAGAAGAAAAGAAGAGGGGCGGTGAACTGGTCGCGTGAAGAACAGGGGAAGAAGAAAAGAAAAGAGAGAAAAAGAGAAAAGGGAAAAAGAGAGAGGGAAGAAGAGAGAAGAAGAGGGGCGACGGTCGCGAGAGAGAAACGGACGGGGCTGCGGACGGCGGTGGTCGCGAGGGGGGAGATCTGGTCGACGGCCATCGCGTCTCGCGTGTCCAAGCTCGTGACGGATTTGCGACGGGTTTCGCGATGGTCGATTGGGGATGATGGCACGGGTGTATTGGCATGGACGAAGCTGCGATAGGTGGTATATGTGTATATATATATGAATAGGCGTGTAGATATGTGCGTGTTGGTGCTGTTTGGGTTTGACGCAGACAGGGGATGTGTATGTATATGTATATATGTACGTGTGTGGATGTTACGGTTTGCGGGATGGCTCTCGGTATGGTGCAGCGATGGAGTAGCAGTGGGTTTTGGATCCCTTGGGGCGATTGAAGCTGTGTGTTACGGATTGGAGGAACACGAGGCAGCAACGATTGGGACGGATCTGTAGAGGAGTTGTCGACTTTGGCCGTGTCATGGGATCGTGAGTTGAATTCGATTTTTTTTGCTTCACGTGGTGATGATTCAGTGGTCGTGGGTTGATTCAACGGAAACTTGGGGTTAGGATTCTGTGATTTGTGTTACGGTTGTGGTGTATGGCAGTGGTTCGGGATTGTGTGTGTGATGTTGCGGTTTTGTCGATGGCTGTCATGGGTGTTGAATTGGTTCGTTGGTTCGTCGGATTGAGAGTCAGTTGGGTTGGGATTGCTGGTTCGGTTGCACCCATGTTGGAGGAGATGTATATATATATATATATATATTGGGAATTGATTTGTGTTGGGGATGAAGAGGGACCAGTGCTTGCGGCTTAAGGAACCTGATGAAACTAAAGCAGAATAGGCTTCAGCCGTAGGTGGCATCAGGTGATTGGAAGCTTGTGCCGTTGTCTGATTGAGGGGTTGGGTTCGCATAAGGGGCCGACTGGTATTGTAAATTAATTGGGAGAGTTACAGTTGGGGGCAGCAGGTTTGGATGTTGTGTAGTTGAGGTTGGTTTGAATAGGACTAGGGATAGTATCTGTGACTGTTGAGCTACGTCCGTTAGGAGATTTGTGTGTTTAAAAATGGGGACAGACTGTTGGGCACATTTTAAAGCAACAGAGCAGCTTGTCGATGGGAGGAGGTTGCGACAAGAAGAAAGTGGTAGGGGTTTGTGGGTTGCGTTGGCCGTTGGATTACAAACTGCTGGCCGATTCGAATGAGTTAGGTTCAGGACCTACTGGTTTTGAGAGAGATCAAAGGGAGGAGACTCTGTTAGTGCATTCAGATGAGGTAGGAACTCCAGAAGCATACGGCAAGACGTGCCATCCATTTCTTTGTGTCGTGTTCATCCATTGATAAAGAGAAATGGGTGCTTCGGTCAGTTTAGGTGTTGGGTAGCATCAGATATGGGCCATTCAATTTTACAAGTAGGATTGCCTTGGCAGTGGATAACATCAGGTAGATTGGGGAACTCAGGAATTAGTAAGGCTGCATTGAATCTGATTGTTGGCAAGGGGTAGAGCAAGTGAGGAGCTACTTAGATATTTTGCAAGGAGGTTCAGTTTGCCACAGAGTTTCCGTAACATATGGGTTCTTGAAAGTGGTTGTAGTATTTCAGCGGCGATAATTGGGTATTAGGTCTCTTGTTCAGGTGGAGATGACTCACTCAATTTCAAGCAGAGAAGTTATTGTCCGTTCATCTAGAGAGTTGACTGAGCCTGGAACTTTATTCAAAAACTTAATGGCCATCCTTCAGGATGTTGTTATCTGTTATGATGGCACGGTGAGGAATGTACGTAGTACTTCGATTATCCAATTTAAGTATGGGGCCAAGGCTGAAGAAGCTGATGAAACTGGATTTAAAACGGTAGGCCGACTCGATCAACCTGCGGGTGTGTTTTCTTCAACTGCTGAACCTTGGACTGGAGAGCAACCTCAAACTCGGGATGCACGAGGGTTTGGTTCACGCTTGACTGCAAATTCTCCAAAGATTGGCTGAGTGGAGATAAGCATAAGCTTGACATGATTCCATTGGAGGACTAAGTTACCTAAGGGTTGTTTGGATTGCATAGTGGACACCGCTTAGTAGGGTTGTGACCAACCCTATCAGGTATGATATTTTATTAATGTGAGAAATGAGATTAAGCTTAGGAGTATTTGATAAGATGATTGAATGTTCTCTATGCGTAATTGCTATTAGGAAACCACTTAGAATTTGATTGTTTATATGCTTACGTGTTCTTTATGAATCTGTGGGTGTTATGATTTACTTCTTGAGTTGTCATCATATGTGATTTATGTTTTAGAAGGATCGCTGATATTGCGACATGTAGAATTGTATAAGTGTTGGGATTGATCGAGCATGACACGTAGATTTATGGATAAAATCTTGTAATTTAAATGCTATTGTTAATCTTAAATGTGATGCATTATTTAAAGCATGTTGCATATGCTTATGAAAGGGATGTTTCATTTGAACTATATTATTGCATTATGAAATCATGGCATATCGGCATCGTGTGATTTCTTGAAAGCATAGTGTGGGTCAGCACGAGGTGCTGGTGCATTATGAGGGTGCAGATCCTGTGGTGAAAAACCCAAAATCGGCCATTAGGTACTCGCCTGCCTGACGGGTTCCGGACCGTGAAGCGAGACATACAAGGTACTCATGCCGACGGGGAAGGACCGTATCATGAGACATGGGTGGGCATAGAGTTGCATGGGTGTGTCACGCATCCTGTTCATATATTGCATACTGTGTATAAACTGTCATCATGACATCGAATGCCATATAGAAATAACTGTACACTTGCACATGCCACGACCTTAGTTTTGTTCCTTGCATTAGTATTATATCATACCAGCATGTTGTCGCTGACCCATTCGTGGGCACAGGTTTCAGATAAAGCTCCTGGTACGCGGGACTTGATGAAATCTTGGAGAAAGGAGAGGAAATGAATTTGGAAGAATATTTGGGCCCTTGGGGCGTATTTAGATATTATAGAAGATTGGTGTGTTTCTGAAAAGAATAGAAATGACATTGTATATTGTAATAAATAATGAATTTGTGATCTTTTAGTTTAAATGTAGGAGTAGACGTGATGGATTGTATAAGTAGGCGATGTATATTTAACTTTGATAGAGTTGTGGCCATCGAGTGAGGATGGATTGTGACTGTTGTATATATACATGTTGTATTGTGTTTATCAGGGGGAAAAGGTTCGAAAAACAAAGGAGGTGCTGCCGAAATTTTTTAGAAAATTAAAGAACTCTATTTAATTTGTCGTAAATTCAGAAATCTGTTTAATTATCTTTTATTTTATTTACCTTCTGTTCGTCAGTCGCACCTCGGGTTTCGGTCAGAAATTCGGGGCGTGACAACATTATATTTTTATTCTTATAGGATGAGATAACTCTAATACTAGCACCTTCCTGAAATATAAATAATTCGGAATATAAGTACCTAATTCAATAGAAGACACCAAACATAAGATACATATCCAATCCTCATATCCCACCGTATAAACATGGTCTAATTGAGTCAAATAAAATCCTATTAAAGCATTACTGGATCGTAAAAGTTAATAAAAGAATTTCCCATTTAATCACAAGGCTCTTTAAGAGGCTTAACTCATATAATTGAACTCAGTCGACCCTCAACGGTCACCGGTAACCGACGTTGCAACACCACCCACCACCATCATCATTGGTACAACTACCACAACCTCATAGTGACTGTTGCGCTAGGATGATCATTGTTGGTGGTGGACCATGTGTTTTATTGCGGCGACAACTGATAGTTGATGCACGAGGGGAATTGCTGAAGTGGTGGAGTTGGTTTTCCGTGGTAATCATCGTGGGTGTTAGTTGATGAGTCATGGTTGTAATGTCTAGTGGTCAATGGTGTTGTTCGTGGTAGCTATAGTATAGAAAGCTGAACAAGGTTAGGGAAATTACCGTAAATAGAAAGCAAGAAAGAGAAAGAGGGATAAAGAATAAAATTTGGTGAAGAAAAAATATGACAATTTTGAGAAAATCTGAAAAACAGTTTTTGAATAACCTTTTCTGAATTTAGCTTGTCAAACGCATATTCTGTATTTTGGAATTGAAAATTTATTTTTAAAAATGTAACCAAACAAGGCCTAAGTATTTAATCCAATAGAAGATACATATCCAATCCTCATATCCCACCATCTAAACATGACCTAATTGAGTCAAATAAAATCCTATTAAAGCATTGTTGGATCTTAAAAGTTAATAAAAGAATTTCCCATTTAATCACAAGGCTCTCTAAAGAGGCTTAGCTCATATAATTGAACTTTTTATAGCTTATAAACCCCTCATTATAAACTTTTATTGCTATCATGAATGTTTTTTTTTTTCAAGTTTTCAGTGCCCAGTTAATTAGCTTTGTCTGATTTATGATGGTTGATTCAATAATGATAGTGTAATTGACCACATGAAATTTTATGGAATAAGCTTCTTTAATTAGATATGTTTTCTTGTAGTAACATATATAATTTTGAACCAAATAATCATATTTTTCAAAAAAAAAAAATTCCACAGTTCAATTTTCATATGGAAATTTGCAAAGCAAAAACAAAAAATATATATTTTAAAAATAAAACAAAATATACAAGCATGACATCAACTTTTCTAAAATAATTAAACAAGAACACATGGTATTTGTTTCTTCTTACCAAATTCTTTGAAACACAACAAATCTTTTGATACACCAAAAATATACTCCCAATTAGGACCCGACACGTATCCAGCTTGAATTATATAAACTTCTCAAAATAAGTATAAAGAGGTTACTTCGATACACTCGAACAAATAGCCTCGGGTGTTTGTTAAGACTACCGAAGTCACTACCATAGTATCTCGGAATACCGATGTCGTGATAGGACAACCGTTTATAAAAATTATTATGACGTATGCCGTCATGATGAAATTCTATGCCGCCTTGACAGACGGCAGAGTCTAGCTCTGACCAAAGACGAAATAAGTCTTAGTCCCTACATCGCTGTAACATCAATGATGAACAGTGACATAGAGATATCATTGCATCCACCGCTTAGCACAAAAAACAAAACCCCATTGACCTATAAATACACTAGAAAAGGTATGTATAAGGATCGGATTTTTGTTTACTTAAGTGAGAAAAAGAAGATATTATTAGATCAAGCAATTTTTCTTTACTTGATCTCATTGAACCATCGAAGCGGCTACCCACCGGAGCCATTCCCGGTGGCTTTTCATCTTATGTTTTTGCAGGTTCATTCGCAGTGACGGTCGTATCCTTGAGGAGCCAAAAATAGCTGCATCAGCTTGGCGCCGTCTGTGGGAAGTTTTATCGTTCTTCTTTGTATCATTTTCTTCGTTTAAAGTGTTTGGTAGTCATGGCGTCCAACCGTCGCTCTGCACCGTTATCAACTCAACCGTTGGTTCAGGATGAGGAAGTTGCAACCTCCGATCCTGTACAGCAACAACTTGATCAAATTCGAGCTCAGATGCAGAAACAGTCTGATCAGACTCAAGCTCAGCTATTAGCCATATCCCAAGTCTTGGCTTATTTAACTCAAAATCCATCGGTTCTCCCTCACTCAGGAGTTCCCAAAAATGGATATCCAATATTATATCCCCCTAAAGGGAGGCGATATGAAGAAGGCGGTCCTAGCGCTTGTCCCTTTTCTCCACCAGGTGTAGCTCCAGTTCGAGATGACATTCCGGGGGGCATGCCTAATGTTCAACCTAATATCATTAATTATAGCAGGGGCCGTGTTGTTAGCCCTGCGAATTTCGGAGCTAATTTGGCACAATCCGGACCACCACTTCAGCCGGCACCTGCTTCCTTTCAAAGACAATCCGAACATGCTATTCCTAGTCAAAATAATCCTCAACCCACTGGACTTGAGGTCGGCATTCCAGGATTTCAGCAGTTTGTTCCGTCCAGAGTACCGATGAGATCGGAAGAAATAGCGGATTCCATGGGGCAAGCAGCTCCTGCTCGAGAGGGAAATCAACCTCCTCAACATGATGAGATAGCAAGGCTTCTCGGTAGGTTTACTACGCCTTTTACGACAGCTATTTTGGCCGAGGAACGTCCTCGCAAATTCATTGTTCCAAAGTTCACCCCTTATGAAGGGCTAGATGATCCCGGTGATCATCTTTCCAATTATCAACATACGATGGCCCTTCATGGCGCCACCGATGCATTTCTGTGCAGAACATTAGTCACAAGTCTTAAAGGCGCAGCCCTTCGATGGTTCCACAACCTCCCTCCCAATTCAGTCCCCAATTTCTATGAGCTCAGTAGGCGTTTCCTCGATCGCTTTTTAACTAGCCGAAAACTCAGAAAGGGGCCAAAATTTCTATTATCCATCAAGCAACGAAAGGGAGAATCACTCCGGGATTATATCGCTCGATTTAATGCCGAGCTGACTGAGATCACTGACTGCGGTGCAGCCTTTTTGGTGGCCGCCTTACATGCGGGACTTTGGCCAGGGCGTTTTCATGACTCTTTGACAAAGAACCCCCCAGTAGACATGGCATCACTTATGGAAAGGGCGAGAAAGCATATTAACCTGGAGGACACCAGGACATCCCTTCGTCTTGCCAAGGAACAAGCTCAAATAGAGAGCAAGTCCCAAACACAGAATGCTGCTAGCAATACCAACAAAAGACCTAGGAGTCCCGATACAAGAACAACATCCCGAGGTCAAAACCAGCCAACCTCGGGATGATTCAAATCATATGCGCTTCTGAATGTGCCATTACCCCTCTTGACTGCTTCCATTGCTCAGATCTATCACCAGGTCCGGGCACATGAAAATTTCAAACGTCCAGAACCATTATATAGTGATCCGGATACTCGAGATCGTAGTAAGTACTGTGAGTTCCACCGAGATCACGGACATACTACAGAATTTTGCCGGCATCTCCAACAAGAAATTGATCAATTAATTCGGAGGGGTCGGCTGAAAGAGTTCGTGCAACGAGAGGCCGGACAAAATACGCAAAATCAGAAACCCCCACAACCTCGGCAGGACCCTAGGCCTCAGCCACAACGACAAGATCAGGGGTCTACTCCGGGAACAAGTCAAAGCCAACCGCCGCAAGCAAATAATCACGTTATCCTCGTCCTCCATGCTACCAATTCCATCTCTAGAATATCAAATCAGGCAAGAAAACGATATGCTCGAGAAGCTAAGGTAGCACCAATCCCCATTCGAGTCATGACACTTGAAAAGCGGTTGAAAACTTCACCACAAATCTAGTTCTCCGAGCTGGACTTGGCTGGCATACATTGTCCACATACTGATGCGCTTGTCATCACTCTTCGAGTCGCAAATTTTGACATTTCTAGAGTATTAGTAGATACGGGCAGCTCCGCTAATATTTTATTTTATGAGCCTTTCAAAAAGATAAAGCTCAATACGTTTGACCTCAAAGGCACCACGGCAATGATGGCTGGTTTTGATGGACACCTAAGTTCTCCCATGGGCAGTATTGACTTCCTAACAACTATAGGAGTCGGCGAAGAACAAAAAACCCTGATAGCTGAATATGTGATTGTGGATTGCCGATCTCCATACAACGTAATCATGTGAAGACCATGGCTCCATCAAATGGGGGCCGTCACATCCACCCTTCATCAAAGCCTCAAATACATACACAGCGATCAAGTCTGTACTATTCAAGGTTCCCAGTCGTCATCTCGGGAATGCCACGTTGTCGCACTAAAAGGCCAAACCCAGCAATAGCAATTACAGGCACCTCGGAAACTCATTGTTTCCGATCTCTCTGACCAAAGTGTGATTATGGAGTGTCCTACTGAAATCGATGAACCTTTGAGCCCGCGCAGTGTAGATAGCATAGCTACGCCAGTCCAAGAACCACTTAACATATCGGTGGGTTTGGAGGAAGAAGGGCATTACTTACACGTTGGTGTCGATCTATCTCCACCGGAACAGAAAGTGATAATAGAATTTCTGAAAACTCAGTTGTCGGTCTTTGTATGGGAAACTAAAGACATGAAAGGTATTGATCCGTCATGTATTTGCCACAAGCTAACGACAAATCCTGATTGCCACCCCGTGCGGCAAAAGAGACCAACATTTGCTCCAAAGAGACATAAGATAATCAATGACGAAGTTCAGAGGTTATTAACTGCAAAGTTAATCAGGGAGGTGTTTTACCCTGAATGGCTTGCTAACACCGTCCTTGTTAAAAAGAAGAATGGTAAATGGCGAGTCTACGTTGATTACACCGATCTTAACAAAGCCTACCCAAAAGATAGCTTCCCTATCCCGAGAATTGATTAACTTGTTGATGCCACTGCTGGTTATGAGTTAATGAGCTTCATGGATGCATACTCCGGATACAACCAGATTCAAATGTATCCTCCCGACCAAGAAAAAACCTCCTTCATCTCTGAACGAGGTTTGTATTGTTATAAAGTGATGCCTTTCGGCCTCAAAAACGCCGGAGCAACATATCAGCGCTTGGTTAATAAAATGTTTGCACCTCTGATCGGCGACACGATGGAGGTTTACATCGATGACATGCTAGTCAAGAGCCAGCAGAAGGAGGACCACGTTGAACATTTGAAGAAGACATTCGACATTTTGAACAAGCACAAGATGAAGTTGAACCCCTCCAAGTGTACCTTTGGGGTCAGCCGTGGAAAGTTTCTGGGTTTTCTTGTTTCACAGCGAGGCATCGAAGCCGACCCATCCCAGATTAAAGCTTTGGCAGAACTCGAGCCTCCAAGGTCCCGGAAGGAGATACAAACGTTAAATGGCCGAATTGCGGCATTGAATCGCTTCATCTCAAGGTCTACGGACCGCTGTCTTCCGTTCTTCAAAGCTTTGCGGGGGAATAAGGTCTTGGAATGGACCTCTGAATGCGACAAAGCTTTTATGGAACTTAAACAGTATATGGCATCTCCAGAGCTGTTATCCAAACCAAGGAAAGGAGAAAAGCTTCTCTTATATCTTGCGGTATCTGAAAATGCAGTAAGCTCTGCGTTACTTCGAGAAGAAAAAGGGATTCAAAAACCCATATTCTACGTAAGTAAAGCACTTCTTAGATCAGAAAAAAGATATCCTGAGGTAGAGAAGTTAGCCTTTGCACTAATTATATCCGCCAGAAAACTCAGGCCTTATTTTCAATCCCATTCAATTATAGTGCCAACCTCGTACCCCTTAAAAGCCATATTATACAAACCTGAAACTTCGGGTCGTCTTGTGAAATGGTCGATAGAACTGGGAGAATTCGACATAGCATACATACCTCGGACTGCCATTAAAGCTCAGGCTTTGGCAGATTTTATTGCCGAATTCGCCCCAGCTCTGAAACAAAAATTAGACGCTAACCCAACTATGGCTATGTGGCAACTATATGTGGATGGTTCTTCAACTGACAAAGGTTCTGGAGTTGGTATTATCCTCCGATCTCCTAATGGTATTACCACAGAAAATGCGATTACTTTGGGCTTCAGAGCTTCAAACAATAAAGCCGAGTACGAAGCATTAATCCTCGGCATGCAACTAGCCATAGAACATGAGGCTCACGACCTCGAAGCCTTCTCTGATTCACAATTAGTGGTGGGCCAAGTTCTAGGTGAATTTGCAGTGAAAGATGAAAGAATGATCAAATATGTTGATATGATAAACTCTCTAAAACAATCATTTGTTAATTTCTATATTCACAAAGTAGAGAAAAAACAGAACACGAGAGCGGATGCCTTAGCAAATATGGCCTCTCACCTCGGTACCAAAGGGGATTCAGAAGTATCTATCTTCTCCCAAGATAGCCCCAGTATTGACGAGGTTCAAAAACGTTTACATCTCGAAAGAGTGTCAGGACTAGAGGGCTCCTATCTTCAGGTATTTGAAAGAAGGGCAACTCCCGGACGACAGAAATCAAGCGCGAAAACTACGGATCAGATCAGATCGGTACCTAATTTTAAATGAGCAACTCTACCGTAGGTCATACACTCAACCCCTACTGAGGTGCCTATCTCCAGAAGAATCGGAGTATGTACTAGCCGAGATCCATGAAGAGATATGCGGCAATCATAATGGTGGCAGGACCATCTCACATCGAGCTTTAACCCATGGTTATTACTGGCCTGGTATGCTAAATCAAGCCAGAGAATATGTGAAAAAATGCGACAAATGTCAGCGTTTCGCTTCATATCAACATCTACCACAACAAGAGCTTATGCCCATTGCAAGTCCCTGGCCTTTTGCCCAATGGGGCATGGATATCGTAGGACCTTTGCCAAAGGCCCCTCAAAACAGGAAATATTTGTTGATCGCTATTGATTATTTTTCCAAATGGGCAAAAGCGGAACCATTGACTCACATTACCGAGGTAGATGTAAAGAATTTTACATGGAAAAACATCATTTGCAGGTTTGGAGTACCACGAATTATCATTTCAGACAACGGCACCTAGTTTACAGGAAAATATTTAGAAAGTTCTGTGAAGATCTCCATATCAATCACCATTTTTCCTCACCAGGACATCCACAGGCAAATGGGCAGGCCGAGGTGACTAATCGGACAATATTAAGTGGCATCAAACAGAGGTTAGAACGAGCAAAAGGAAAATGGATAGAAGAGCTCCCTGGTGTACTTTGGGCTTACCGTACAACAAGAAGAAGTGCCACCCAGGAAACGCCATTCTCACTTACATATGGTCCCGAGGCGGTCATTCCTGTAGAAATTGGCATGCCCATATTGAGAACGGAAGCTTTCAACCAGGAGGCTAATCATCTTCAACTAACTGAAAACCTCGACTTACTGGAAGGAAAAAGAGAACAGGCTGCACTCAGAATGGAAGAATGTCGTCGGAGGATGGCCAAAAGTTTTAATCAGAATGTAAAGCTTAAAACGTTCCAGTTAGGAGATTTAGTGCTACGAAGAATCTTTCCTAACATCAAGGAACCTACGATGGGAAAGCTATCACCAAATTGGGAAGGACCTTACAAGGTTATGAAAATAATTAGGCCTACAACTTATTGGCTAGAAGATATGATGGGAAAACCGGTTCCCAGACCCTGGAATATTGAACATCTGAGAAAGTACTATCAATGAAAGGCTCCTATCTTTCAGGAAATATATCTTTGCAACTCAAGGTGTCTACCGACTTGATCTCATGACCCCTACAAGCAAGATTGCTGTAGGAATGGTCCCAATTCATTGCTCAGGTCTACTGACCTGATCCATCTCAAGTGGCCCCTACAAGCAAGATTGCTGTAGGAATGGTCCCAAGTCATTACTCAGGTCTACTGACCTGATCCATCTCAAATGGCCCCTACAAGCAAGATTGCTGTAGGAATGGTCCCAATTCGATACTCGGATCTATTGATCTGATCTATCTCAAATGACCCCTACTAGCCATAGTGCTAAAGGAATGGTCCTAAGTCAATGTTCAGATATACCGACCTGACCCATCTCAAAACGGCCTCAGTACCCGTAAGTCCTATGGGTTTAATCCCTGTTCCGAAAAAATAACTCTCCAGATCTCCAGGCATATGAAGGCTATATTAGAAACTAACATTTTTATACAACTGAATATTTTTATTTTTGCAAGTTTGTCACCTCAGGACCTGGGGACATGATTCTTCACATCAGGTTGCAAAATCTTAATCTCAACTTGTGGAATACCAGGCTAACCTTGGTAAGTTTTTATTTAAAACATTTTGGTTTTCTTTTAGAAAACTTGCTCGGATTGACAAAAGTAAACAAAATATATAGTTGCCACCAAGTTTTACTTATATACCGACTTGACATGAAAAGAGAGCAAATTTCATATATAAAGTCAAAAATATACAAAGAAATCGTAACAATTACAAAACATATTCTCTACTTTGACTTAGGAGGAATAAAAGAAATAGGAGGAACAACCTCAATAAAACCCTCTACATCTGGAGGGTTGGGGGAACTCGGTAACGACTCTACTTCTACATCATCCAGGTGAGAAATATCCAAGTTTGGATACAACTTCTGGATTCTCCTTCTGCAAAGGATGTAACCGGAGTCCACGAGCTCTCTCCCCATTGAATTCACCAACTCCATCATCCCAGTTTTTGTTGCCTCCTTGGTAGCTTCCTTGACTTCCTCCAGTTTTTTAGCCATTGCTACCTCGGTATCTTGGAATTTCTTCTTTTGCTCATCCATCCTCCGACAGAATAGATCTCGTTGATCAATCATAACTCCCAGCTTCTGTCTTAAACTTATATTTTCTGCCTGAAATGCCTCGCATTTGGTCTCCAGAGCTGAGACACTGGCTTGAGCCGCTCCAAGTTCAGCATCAGCTACCTTCAGCTTAGCTTAAGTATGCTTCAGGTCCGATTGAGCAACCAGCAGCTCGGATTGATTTTTCTTGATTTCGGACTGAGCTGCCTTCAGATCGGTTTGCGCCTTCTTTAAGTCATCTTGAAGGGCTGACGCCTTCTTAGCCTCCGCAAACCGGTCCATCAGTAAACCAGTTGCCCCGATGCCCTACAAACAACATTGAAACATGTAAAAAAAAAAAAAGAAGAAGAAGAAGAAGAGAGAAGTATTACCCTTACATAGCCGGACATCAATTCCCCAAGAATCTGCCTCGTCCTTTTTTTGTTAAAACCAGAAGGCAGCCCCATCTTCAAAGCCACCTTTATGGCCTCTGAACTCGTAGGGGTGTCGGCGGGATTCAGGAGCACCGAGCTCGATCCCCCTTGAGCTCCAATCGGGCCTGGAGGCGTTGTTCTTGGGGCGGCTGAGGCAGCTTCAGTTGGTTGCCCTTGAGCCTCGGCAGGGGGTGGAACTTGAGCCTCGGTAGGCTGAGATGGTCCCGACTGATTCATCTTATCAGCCTCCTGCGTTGCAGCTTCGGCAGCCTCCCAAGCAGCCCTCGAAATTACCCTCCTCTTCTTTTGGGCTGGCTGAGGTACTTCTGATGACGTCGGTACCTCAGCTTGTACATGTATACCAGAGGTAGAACCCCCAGCCTTAGCTTTGCTGGATGGGCATATCCGGCCAAAATGGACTTCTTTACTTTGGCCCCATCTGCCTTAGTCAAACCTGCCGCCATCAGTTTTTTGGTGATAAAATTTGTAAATGATGACGGAAAGCAGGTTGAAGAAGTTGGTCGTATCTCTTCTCAATCTCGGGAGTAAAAGCCGACCTTTTCCACTTCCCTTTATCTGTAACAAGACCAAGAGCACATACTTATTATATATACCTCAAAGAGAAACAGATACATAAAAACACTACTATATACCAAATTGAGATCTAAAAAGACTCACCACTAGGGCCGGTATGCCGAGGAAAAAGACTCAGGTCGCCTTCATAGTCTTCTCGCTCCCAACCTCCCCCGACGAAAAAATACCATTTCTTCCATGTTTTGTTGGAAGATGGGACTGACGTCAGAGGTCGGTACTTCTGATCAAAACAGATATAATAAAGTCCTTTAGTAGAAAGGAACTTCATGTCCATTTTACTACGAATGAGGTCTAGATCTACTTGGACCTTATTCAAATGACCTAAAACTAAAAAACCTAATAGCTGTCTCCAGCTATTAACATTTAAATCGGCAGGACATATGTTAAAATAAGTAAAAAATTCCCTAAAAAGAGGATGAAAAGGTAGGCGTACGCCTAACTCGAACCATTCAAAATAAACGCAGATCTCCCCCCGTTTAATATCGGAAGGACGATCTGAAGGCTTAGGGACTCTACAAGACACATTCCTTGGAAACTGGTATTGCTTCCTAAGGGTTGACAACATCCCCTTCGTCATATGACTCTCACCCTTTTCCCTATGGGATGTGCTAGCCTCCCTATCTCTCGACTCTAGGGCCGACTCAGAAGATGAGAACGAAGAAGTAGAAGATGAAGATGGCGGATCGCCTTCACCCCCAATTTCTAGCTCAACCCTAACTTCTCCCATTTTTAAACCGGACATGATCAATACACAAAGAAATTTTGAGAAACCAGAAAGAAGAATAAAAAAGATGAAACCAAAAACAGAGCCAGAACGAAGAATAAAACGACGACGAGAAAAACAGCACTAGAAATAAGGAAGTTACCGGTCACACGTTTCAAATGTCAGATCACCGTCGCCAGAAATCGTCCTGAGTTCACCGGAGGTTACGCTTGAAAACAATGTTGAAACTGTTTTGAGAGGTGTAAATGGTTCTCGTAATACAGATCGTCCGGATTTCTAAAAACACAAACATTTCATTTTTATGATTTCACGAAACTGGGAACCGACACATTTCAAAAATCTTGAGAAAATCGAAATAAACGGCTGGCATAATAAATAGCTTCGATTCTCGAAATGACGGTCCGCGCATTAAATCTGCCATGACGGCTCATGCCTACTCCAAAATACCAAAACAACCATTAATGCGCGTGCACGTGATTTTATAAAAGACAATACGATACACGGAAACCCTAACCTCAGTCCTGCACGCATGATTCAGGACTCAGGTTTGGGGGGGAGTAGCTGATACACAAAAAATATACTCCCAATTAGGACCCGACACGTGTCCAGCTTGAATTATATAAACTTCTCAAAATAAGCATAAAGAGGTTACTTCGATACACTCGAACAAATAGCCTCGGATGTTTGTTAAGACTACCGAAGTCACTACCATAGTATCTCGGAATACCGATGTCGTGATAGGACAACCGTTTATAAAAATTATTATGACGTATGCCGTCATGATGAAATTCTATGCCGCCTGACAGACGGCAGAGTCTAACTCTGACCAAAAACGAAATAAGTCTTATCCCTACATCGCTGTAACATCAATGATGAACAGTGACATAAAGATATCATTGCATCCACTGCTTAGCACAAAAAACAAAACCCCATTGACCTATAAATACACTGGAAAAGGTATGTATAAGGATCGGATTTTTGTTTACTTAAGTGAGAAAAAGAAGATATTATTAGATCAAGCAATTTTTCTTTACTTGATCTCATTGAACTATCGGAGCGGCTACCCACCGGAGCCATTCCCGGTGGCTTTTCATCTTATGTTTTTGCAGGTTCATTCGCAGTGACGGTCGTATCCTTGACGAGCCAAAAATAGCTGCATCATCTTTGATCTCAAATCTCTAATACACGGCCACCTAAAATCTCTACTAAATTAGTTTGCGCCTCTACTTTCTACGTTGTTATCCTCAAAATACGCACGCTTTCAATGGTTAACATTTTTTGTTTTTAAAAATCCTAACAAAAAATAGCTGAACCTGAATGCTTGTACTTCATTATCTCAAGATAAATAAAAATATAGACTGAAATTTTTCAATATAAAATTCACTTTGGCAAGAAAAGGAAACCACTCAAATCTGGTTGCTGAGGAGGCCAACTGAGGTCACAGCATATTTTGCCTGCACAAATGGTGAAATTCATCAACAGGCCTCTTGATAATATGGTACTTTGTTTCACTCAATACACACTCATCACACACATAATTTTGAAAATTTATGATAGAAATATAAGATGAATATGAGTCATAGAATTATTATATCTATATTGCTCCTTTTCACCAAATCATGGTTTTTTAAATGGGAATAACTCCCAGTTGCCATTTTCTTGGTCATAGCCAAACAGTAAACCTTCTCTCGAAATCATCCATCTACATGCTGAAAAACACCTAGCATGATCCCTTTCAGCATCATAAGCATCAAAATGGTACCAATCTGAATCACCCCATTGAACATTGCAGTAAAACAACGTCGTCTCCCAAAAATTAACCGAAAAACTCCATGTTGTTTCATTGCTATCTTCCAGAGTGTGATGACCAAGATCATCATTTTTCGACCGGCAGTGTATGTTCAAGTACCTCCCATCTCCTAGCCTGTTAATTACATGGACATGAACTTTTGCATGAATGCGCGTTGCGAAAACAAACAGTAGAAGGAAGCCAAAGCTGCTGAAATTCTTCATTTTTTGACAGTTTTTATAGTTAGAGCTTTGCCAATGCCAAATGCTGCCCATTTGTGCTTCCTTTAATTATTTAATATATATATATATATATATATATATATATATATATAGATGGATAAGGCAAAGAACTAGGGCTCTTTAGCTCTAATTTAATATGTGAAACCAAAGAGACATGACTCTTTTTTTTTTCTTTCTGTTATTGCTGTTGGTGATGTTCTGATAATCCAAATAAAGAAGATGACCAGCTACCTCTCTTTCATTATTTCCTGTTTGTTACAGAATTAGATTTTGAGGACTACAAAAGTAGTTGTATCTTATAACCAAAGTCCAAGTAATATTAATGAAACCAAGTCCAAACAAACCAGCCAAATAGTAATTAACAACATATCATCATAATAATGTTTTTAAGTATTAGATTTTGTTCATTCTTGTTTTCTGTAAATATATCACTATCACACACATATATTTGCATAATATCATAAGATTTTAAGAAGCTTGAGAAAGAAGAATGTTGCAGAGAGATTGGCTGGCCTTCTTTGGAACATCCTGTCCCTATACCACATGACATAAAAAGAGAGTGGCATTCCACTTATCTATTCCCGTCCAATAATATAGGTCTTGATCAGTAGGATTTTGTCAAGTGGCACCTTTTTAAGACTTTGATGTCATTTGGCATGCATGACAATTCTGTTTCATTTAATGGCATTCATCTTAAGGATGGCATTGCGCTTTCATATGATGGAATAAAATAATTCCATATTCATTGTTTTTTGAAACTTTTTTTCATGAATATTTTCAGACATTTATTCAAACTTTCTCTAATTTTTCATCATGTTATGCCTAATTCCACCCTAATGGTTAAATAGAATTCCTTACCAAAATTCTAGGATTAGGAGGACCTAGAAGGTTCTGATTTTGAAGCTCATCATAAATAAAGTTATCACCAAAGATTAATGATCAACATAATCAGATGCCTTGTTTTTTTTTTTTTTCTTCCTACTTCTCCAGTTCAATAGTTATATGAGACAAAATATAAAAATTAGAATTTTAGAAAATTTCTTGTAAAAATATAATACTTTTTGGGAGAACAACTCCTATTTGTTTAAAAAAAAAAATTCTATAGAAAAGGGGATTAAAAAAAAGCATATATAGTTAAACAAAAATGTGCAAATTAAAAAAAATCCATAGATTTACTTCAGAATTTTTAATCCTTTTGCTTTATGCACACAAATCATTTGATCAGTAATATTAAAATAATCTAAAATTTATCAAAAGCCTCCAAAAATAAAATTGAATTCAAACAATACCCAAGTTGCATCATTGAGCAATTCAAGAAGCAAACAGTACTAGTCACACACCATAAAAGGTGTTACTTAACATAAAGGCTATGTTTGTTTAGGGAGAAAGAAATAGCAGAAAGCGAAGTGAATTTTTTTCCCCTATATTCATTTGATTATGGAGGGAAAATGTAAAAAGTTACAAGAAAATTAAATCCCCATTGTGTAATTGCATCTTAGACACTTCGGTATGCAAGAATAAAAACAAAATGAAATGGAAATGACATACAATAGAATAAAAATTATTTATCAAAGTCAAAAGAATATTTTGAATGGGTTTTAATGGAATACTCGTTTCATAAAATAGACGGTTTCAATCACACCAAACAAGAATAATGAATGAAAAAATTAGAATGAACATTCCTTAAATGCCTATTCCACTGTACCAAACATGACCTTATAGATTTCGCATGTAATCTGTCCTCACACTTAAGCAAATTTCTTGGTGGCTCCATGTTACTGATCAGGTGAGCATTTGCAAAGATATTTAGGTACTAAACTGTGGGTGTAACTGAGAAATTGATGGGAAGCAAATAATCAACATTTAATTATTATACGTAATTCATATATAAACATGGTTGGCCCTTGAAGTATGCCCTTTGTAGATTTGTTGTTTTGTGTCTTTAATAAACTTACCCAGAAAAAAAAACCTTTGTGCTTGAGAAATTTTTGAAATGTGGGGGTAATTTAAACATAAGAAATTATTGAAATGTTTAATATACAGAAACTAATTATTTTCTGTTTTTTGTTTTGCAAATCTACGATCTATTGGCTTTATGATGAAGACTCTATTTTGGGTTTTTTTTTTTTATATCAACTTGGCTTGTATTTGATACATTAAGATATGTAATAACAACATTTGAATTTAATATGCATAGTAGATTATTTGTACCGACAGGTTATTAATATAGCAAATTTTTCTGCAATTGGTGAATGCGAAAGAAGTGATAGAATTATGCAACTATGATTTCACGACCTTCGTGAATATACTGACGTTGTTGGGCTCAAGTCAAATCCACACTTTCCATTCTCTCCTTTATTATTATATTTTGTTTGCTTTGATTTATTCCAATATCTCCCTTATTTATTTGAATGCATGTCGACTGAGCCCTTTGATGTGGTACCTATTTACTAATCATATTTTAGGACATATTTATGCTTCTGGCAATTTTTCAGTGTATCGGCACGGGAAAGGGTAGGGGTGTCAATTTTTGACACGACACGATAACACGACTTGAATCCGACACGTAGTTAGCGGGTTTGGGTTGAGTTTATATGGGTTCGGGTCATAAACGGGTCAACCCGTTTAACACGATTATTAAACGTGTCGTGTTCGGGTTGTAATCGGGTTGATCTGTTTAACATGAAATGACCCATTTAATTATTCGTGTCAAACCCGTTTCATACAAAACCGCCTAACTCGTCTGACCCATTTATTACCCATATAAGTAAGGTTAGTTTTGTAAATTAATTTGACATCTTGAATGATGCTATGATATATGATTGTGTGGTGAATTTATTATTATTACTATAATGTGTTAAAAATGAATGAATTAGATTTTATTTAGTAATTTTATTATGAAAACATGTTATACAATTTAATTGGGTCGTGTTATCCGTGTCGTGTTTTAACATGACCTGTTTAATAAACGGATTATACGGGTTATGTCATGTCACCCGTATATTATACAGATCATGTTAGGGTTGAGCAAGTTGACACGATTAATTAATCGTGTCGTGTTCGGGTCGACCCATATAATATACTACTCTTACCTTGACACGACACGAACACGATACGACACGACACGATTGACACCCCTAGGAAAGGGTGACCAGCATCGACGACTCAATCAACAAGTTTATGGGTCGGTTGGTCAATGCTCGAGTCAACGGTCAAACTCGGGTTGGGTCTAGTCAAATGGGTCTGGTCAAACGGGGTTTCAGGGTTGGTCAACTAGGCTAATGACCTTAGGGGCTGTTTGGCTACGCATGTTTTGAAAATCTAATTTTTTTTGCTAAAGGTTTAAAATGAACTGGTTCAAAATTAAAAGATTCACTGTTGAAGTAGTTCAAAAGAAAAAATTACTAAAATGCCTTTCCTATTAATATAATGAAATTCAAATGCAAATTAAATGAAAAAATGGGATTTCTTTAGGTTTTGGGGCATTCCGGACTCAATGAGGGGGTCATTTTGGGCACTCAGGGACCTGGGATAGTCCTACATAATTATGTAAAATTTTGGAAATACCCCTAATGCCAATTTAAGTAATCTAAAGGCTAATTAAAAATTCAGAAAGGGCTATTCTAAAGTTTTTAGATGGTCGAAATTCAAATATGTGATCAGATTGGACAAATTGAGATTCGGTAATGATGCCATCTAATTGGTAAATTTACGATTATACCCCTATACTTATATTGAACAAAAGCCAAATTAAGATTCAAAAGAGGCGTTTCCAATATTTTTGAATACTAATAACTCAAATATGACATCAGATAAATGAAACAAGGACATGAGGCGGTCCCATATGAATATGTGAAATTATCATTATGCCCCTGGGCATGGAACAAATATGTAAAGGAGTTAATAAAATGTAAAGAGGACATCTTTAAGGTTTTTAGACATTATGGATTCAATTACAAGGTCGATTTTGTGAGATAGTGTCTCGGTAAACGTGTAACTTATTCGATAAATTATCAAAATGCCCTTATGAATTTAAAAGACATTCAAATAACTTGGAAACAATATGATAAGGCCTCTTTAAGATTTTGGGGTCTCGAGAGCATGCTTTTGATATTTGTTTGGACAAACGTGTACCCAATGTATAGGTTAATATGAAATTAGCAGTATAGAACATTAAAACTTGACAAGATACCTTAGTATTAAGAACTAGGGAGGTTTTGGGATGGAATAACGAATGTGTAAGGTGTTTGAGACATATTATGAATGACACATGTAGTTTCTCCTTGTAGAGGTCTTGACCTATTGACATGTATGCTTGTCATTGTTATTAGATACCTTATCATTTATTTATCAGTATGCTATGATCATTATTATAATTATCACGATGTTAGACTCTGCCTGATATTATAATGTGAATATGACTATCATGTTGATGGATACTATTGTTTACATTTTCGTGATAGATATATATATATATATATATATGATCACTGCTGCTTCTATGATTACTTTGGAATCAAATATCGTGTATTGCATTTATTTGTGATTATTGAAGACTTTAATGATATTGTTATTCATGCTGCAGAGCATACCTAAGTGTTTTGAAATTTGAGGGGATATGATGATATTGGACACTTGAGTGGTATGGATTTGAGATATTTGGGATCATGGAAATGGATACCTATGTGAAAAGGATTTGGGATAGAACTTAGCCATGTCTTTTGTGTACTCTTGAGCATGATGAAATTGCATTTTACCCAGAGTTTTATTTGTGATAGGGATGGTGTCTCCCATCAGCTTGTGAGCCGCAAATCCGGGTGGGTGGTCGTTTGTCTCCATTGAGTTAGTAGCCTATAAAACACTCAAGCTTACCGGGGGCCAAATTAGGTGGGTATTTATTGGGATTAGGATTATTGAGAGAATGGAACAAGTTGAATGAAGCCTTTATCTTTCTTGTCATGGATTGATAAAATTGAGATTGTTTTCCTTCTAATGATCAAATGATACATCCTTGTACTTGTTGATGAATTATATAATGATTGTTCATGATACTTGTTGCATTTGTGGCTAGTTACACATATGTTGGCTATATATATTGTTCTAGTGGCTTTGAATAGGAAATGGAGGTGCTTCATAGGGTTTATAAGGTCACACTCACACTTTGTGATTTGGTTATGTGTGTGTGTGTGTATATGTATATATATATATATATTATTCTTGTGGCGTAAATAGAGAATGGAACTGTGTTGTGGGGTTTGCATGAATATACTCACAATTTGTGTTTAATTTGATTTATATATGTTGATTGCTTGGTCATTACTGTTACACCACACGGAGTGGTGCCATATATTTTAACTGATATATTTTGGTCTATGATTGAGTAGATGTTGTTATTATGCGCTTGGTTATTACTTTCATACCACACAGATGTTGTCTCCATCGAGTTAGTATCTCATAAAGCACTCAGGCTCACCGGGGGCCAAATTAGGTGGGTACTTATTGGGATTAGGATTATTAAGAGAATGGAACAAGTTGAATGAAGCCTTTATCTTTCTTGTCATGGATTGATAGAATTGAGATTGTTTTCCTTCTGATGATGAAAGGATACACCCTTGTATTTGCTGATGGATTATATAATGCTTGTTAATGATACTTGTTGCATTTGTGGCTAGTTACATACATATTGGCTATATATATATATTGTTCTAGTGGCTTTGAATAGGAAATGGAGGTGCTTCATAGGGTTTATAAGGTCACATTTACACTTTGTGATTTGGTTATGTGTGTGTGTGTATATATATATATATATATATTATTCTCGTGGCCTAAATAGAGAATGGAATTGTGTTGTGGGGTTTGCATTAATATACTCGCACTTTGTGTTCAATTTGATTTATATATGTTGATTACTTAGTCATTACTGTCATACCACATGGAGTTGGGCCATATCTTTTAAATGATATATCTTGGAATATGATTGAGTAGATGTTGTTATTATGCATTTGTGATGCATATTGGACATTAGAGATTGTCCTCTTCGAACTTGAATTAGTTTTTACACGCTGCTTGCTTGTATATTTTGGAAAATTCTACTGAGCGTTATGGCTCACACCTACTGTTCATATGAATGTTAGGTAATAGATTGATAGATTGTAATCGTTGAAGCATTGTAAGATGGACTGAGGCTAGGGTAGCATTTAGTTTACCTTAATGTATTCCTTCAGTTATATTTATTAAGTGTGTTTATACCCTTCAAACAATTCATGTATATGTTATATACATAAGGACTGTTAGAGTCAACTCTGAACGTTACCATATTGTATACTATTGATGGATGACTTGCATAGTATTTTTGATAGTAGTCATTTTTATTTAATCCCGTTTCGGGACTTGAACAAGTCTAATTATGAGACCGAACCGAAACTAATTAAAGGAAATCAATTAAAAATGAGCTATATTTTATACACTTGACTAGGATGGTTAGTCCTATTATCTTCCTTTTGGGGTTCCAATGTCCTCTTAGTCCGACCTTCAAGGTTAGCGGCATGACATCATACATTATTGTGATGTCGTAATTTGATTAGAAAATGTGTGAGGTTTGGTAAGTGTATGCTTGTGACTGCATCTTGGACTTTAAGAAATGTCCTCATCAAACGTGCATTAGTGTTGCATCACTGCGTGCTTGTGTGTGATTTTGGGAAACGTGCATTAGTGTTGCATCACTGTATGCTTGTGTGATTTTGGGAAACCCTACTGAGTCTTATGGCTCACCTTTGCTATTTATGGAATTGGTAGGTACATGAAAGTTGGATGGCAGCCACGAGATCTGGGTAAAGTAACTAAAGACCATAGAGGCTTTTGTATCTCATTTTATGTATTTACTTCATTTGTTAAAAAATAGGTGCATGTTCCTTGAATTTTCTTATTTGTATATATGTATATTAAATGTTTTTATAATTGAATAGTATCATTGGAATGGACTCAAGCTAAAACTTGATTTATTACAGATGCCTCTTATACTAATTAAATTGGAAAAGAAATCCCACCATAGGACTTGAACAAGATGAGCTAAAGGAAATCAAACTAACTTAATTGAAGCAAGGATGAACTTGGACCTATTTATGACAAAGAACTAGGATGGTTCCTTAGATTGACCCACCGGTTTGGGGTTTAATGACCCTTTGGTCGCGGTTTCTGGGTTCAGGGCGTGACAAAAATATTATGTGTAAAAATAAACACATAGCAGTATATGAATAGAACATCATTCCATGTCAGCAGTCTGACATGGATAGATGGTCATTTCGAATAATTTTTTAGAAATTAGGCATTCTTTGTCTAATAAGTGGCATAAAATAGGGGAAAATAGAGGCAAATGTAGAGATAGAGGAAAACGATCATAAATTAAGTAAAGATCAAACTACTAAAAAGAACGATTACTTCGTTCGCCGTTTCATCATTTTGCCCCCCAAAAAGTCCTAACATTTCATCATCAGAATTAACAACCTAATATTTTCCATAATCGGACTCAAATTAGCACCAATTCCCGAAAGCGAGTCGCTTTCAGGGTTTAGGTTGGAAAGCTTCCTAGGGTATGTTCTTCCCTTGTTCTATTAATTTAATCTCCTTTAGTGTTCATATATGTGTTTAATATATATATATATATGTAGTGTTTATACACACATATACATATACATATATATGCACCAAATAAATTAGGGAAAAAAATCAAATAGGTGATTGAAATTCTCACTAGAATTGCCAAAGTAGAGCCAAAAATTCAAAGCCCCGTTTCTTGTATTCACAAGGATAACAGAAATATAGAGCTCTAGAACTTATATGATTGGCCTTATTAGAACCTCATTGCGTAATTGGTTAGTCTCTTTCTTATTCTAATCAATTTCTTTGTTCATTCACTTTTGGAACAAGTAAAGTTTTTTTCGATTTTAAGTTGTGTTTTTATCATGCAATTTAGGGCTTTTTAGATTATAAACAAGGGAATACTTCAAGTGATAGAGTGGATTTTGGGAAATGTCTTGATATTCATATTTGAGTATTGAGTTTGTGTGTATGTAATCTATGGATCAGTGTTTTGGGGGTAACTGCAAGGAAGAATGTTCCAATACCATGGGAAATTTCCCCTACTTTATGCACCTTAAAATTAGGTGTTGATTCCACTAAAAATAGGTGGTTGAAGAAAAAAATCTTGTAATAAAGTAATATCAATAAAATTTCATGATATATATATATATATATTAAGATCTGACATGTAAAATACATGATAACATCTAGATTGAACAATTTAAGTTGTAACGTGGCCTGGGAATTTTGAGTCACCACCTTGTATGGCTTAAACTTGAATTATTTTATGATGCCGCTTGAGCTAGGCTGTCACGCCCCGAATTTCCACAAACCCGGGGAGTGAGTGAAATGAATTAAGAAAAGAGAATAAAAGACAATTTTTAATAGATTCAATTGGATTTACATTCATTTCCTTCAACATATATATATACATGTGAGTCACATTCAATAAATATATCTTATATGTCATTTGGGCTTAAGCCCTTACATCACAAAATACGCCCCGAGGGCCAAATATACTTCAAGGTTCTTTTCCCCTCCTTCCTTCAAGACTTCATCAAGTCTCAAGTACCAAGAGCGTCATCTGTAATATGATATCCTACGAATGGGTCAGCGCAACTGCTGGTATGATATAATACTAATGCAAGGAACAAAATTAAGGTGTGGTATGTACAAGTATACATTTATATCTACATGACATTCAATTTATCAACACAATGCATTAACAATATGCGTGACACACCCATGCAACTCTATGCCACACACCCATGTCTTACTTTACGGTCCTTCCCCGCTGGCATGAGTACCAATCGTATGTCTCACTTTACGGTACGTCCCCGTTGGCATGAGTACGAATGGCCAATTTTGAATTTTTCACCACAGGATCTACACCCTCATAATGCACAACACCAAGTGCTAAACCCACACTATGTTTTCAAGGAATCACACCATGCCATAATGCAAGCTTAATGAAGCATTTTACCAACACATGAAGCATGCTTTAAATAATGCATTATACTTAAAGCAATAATAACATTTGAATCATACAACTCCTTCCACATGTATGCATGCTATACACAATCAATTTAAACACATGCTCAAGTTATACATTCACCATCTTAACAATTCTCGAAGAACATAAATTACATACTGTGCCAACACGTGGAATATACACAGTCATGGTTCACGTTTATCACTTTACCAAACTCCCCAAGAGTAACAAGAAACACATAAGCATATAAACAATCAACTCTAGATTTTTCAAAGCAACCATATCCTATGTGATTTTCTAACATCAAATAAACATATGAATTATTTAATTAACATGAAAATTACTTATAAACTTAATCATATTCCTTACTTAGCAAAATATCATACTTGGTAGGGTTTGTCTCAACTTTAGGGAGTTGTGTTTGCTACGCAGTCAAACTGACCGGTGATAACGCAATCCTCTTATTGTATCTGTCTAGAAGATCAAACCGCCTTCTCCTTTCCTTTCGGTGTTCCTAAGATTCACAAATATGTCTCAGTCTATCATTACATGAATTTATGCTATTCATTAAATTTTTATGTCTCTTTATTATTGGTATCTTTTTTACTTGAATAGAATCTATCAGTGAATCCGGAACGTTGAACAAAGTCGATTTAGGCTTTTGCGAAATTCAATTTGGACATCTGTACTAAAAAGGGCAAAACGGTCATTTTACACTTTTACGGGTTCTTACTTCTCGAGACCACTTTTTCGCAAATCAAACTCCACAGTTAAGTCCGGAATGCTCGAAATAAAATTTCACTAGTCTTTTATTTTATTCAGAGTTTGTTTGACTACTTTTTGACTTAGGGTCATTTTGGTAATTTCTCTCTTTTAAATTATTTAAATCAATATTATTTTATTACTTGGGTCAATTCACAATTAACCATAAATTTTGAAGGAAATCATAATTTCACAAGGTTTTATTTTAAATTAAATTACCCAATCAATAATTTAAATCTAACCTTTGACTGGCTGCAGTCAAGGGTCACAAGTGGGCGCTCAACACTCGTTTGAACCCCCGTTGCAGCTGCTGCCGCAACTGCTTCTCCAACAAGCTGCTCTAATTGAGGCTGATTTGCTAACATGCCCAACCTACTACAAAAATGGAACTGCTCACACTTGATGCTTCAAGAATCTATTATGAATCAATAAAATTAACATCCTCCAATTTCATCACAGCAGCCGCATCGGATCTTTCAAAATAGTCCCTGTTGCACTCGCGACACCACTAACTAAACTTAGCCCGTCCACTTGAAAGGCATGTGTTGCCACACCCCAACAACACCTAAAATCTGACTGTTTTTATTTATCATATGAACTCTCCAACAGCAGCTCCTGTCAACCTTTTCCCTCTCGACTGCTCTCAAGCCTGGTCATTTTATTTGGTTTCCCCTCAAACCACAAACCACGCACATATATGTATACTGAATCTACTAAAATCTCTCTCAGGAACCCAAATTAACTCTCTCCGTCGCTAGTACAGTCCTCTTACTACACGCCACACACACATAATTATATATGCTTATATAACCTCTTGCACCGCTGCTGCATTCCGTCCCTCTTTTACTTTCTCTCAATTTCTTCTTCATTTTCCTCCTCTGTAACGCTACCCAACACACACATATAGATATATACATATATAATATATATTTTGTTTCTCTATTGTAAGCCATCTTCCTTGCTCCAATTTCTTTCTTGTACCGCCACAACCACACACTTATATAAATATATATTTCTAAATATCCTTGCTGCACCGTCCCTTATTGTTTCTGTTCCCTTTTCTCTTTTCCTTTCTTTCACTTCATCTCCTGCTGCACGCCTCCTGTACACACATACACATGCACACTTATTCACTTACTGCACTTAAGTTACACAAACACACACGTATGCACCTACCACCTACTGCACCGCCACACACCACGTATAAATATATACACATATAATTTTCTCTTTCAGTTGCACTGCCCCCTTTTTCCCAAATCTCTTTTTTTCTCTTGTTGTACGCTATTAGCATTGCGCCTACTTCCTTGACTTTTCATTTCTTTTTTTAATTTTTTTATCCTGCTTTCCTTTCTTTCCTTTGATCATATATATATATATATATATTAAAATATACATATACACGTATCAGCACACTCTCAGCAGCACACTATGTGCTGCCAACACTAGCCCCTTTACTTGACTTTGCTTTCTCTTTTTTTCTTTTCTGATTTCTTTACTAATTTCTTTCTTTTCTTCCTGCTCTCATTTAATATTTTCTTGTATCGGGTGTCATATATATATATATATATTATATTACACACACACCACACATATAAGCCACTTCTTTTCCTTTTTCTGTTTTCTCTTTCTTTTCTTTTTCTTCTTCACTTGATACTATGTATATATATATATATTATATAATACATATCAAACATTCACTTACACTCACACATTGCTCTTTTTTCTTTTCTATTCTTTCTTTTTCTTTACTTGCATGCATTTGCATGCTCATGTCTATATATATATATATATATATAATAATTTGCATTATATATATACACACATTTATATTAAATACGTATATTCTTATAATACACATACATACTCAACCGTATATATATATATGTACTTTTATATAGTTTTATATATGCTTATATATATATATCTATTTATTATCTCATATATATTCTTGTATTTATTAAAATGTATTATGCACATATATCGAGGCATGTACTGGCTTACATACACGAGTCTCCGTACCGCTCAGGTTTTATTGTACGGTACTACTGGGTACTCGGGATTACTTGTAACTACTTCTCGTATATTTAAATATCGTGACTGCTCTATTGGTGACTTTCACTGCCCGTCTCGAACTACGTGCCCGTTACTATATATTACTCATTGCGATGCTTTAGTTATATTTTGGGATATATTATTCTCGGTCTGTTTTTGGTCTCGATTTATTTTCGGTACTTTGTTTATTGCTTGGTCATAGCTTGGTATTATTATTTGACTCTTTTAAGATATAAATGAATTTATTCTATTTTATTCGGAACTCATGTTCGGTTACAATTGGTATTACACCACTCGTCCCAACCTATCACGGTTTATGTGCTAACTCGGGTTAGGGTATTACGATGTGCATGAATAGTGTTCTACCGGCAAAACGAAAAATTTACTCTCATTTTTCAAGTCTCTACATAGGCGATGGGAAGCTTTAAGTCCATCATTGTTTTTAGGCCACAATAATTTATATTCTTTCTAAGACAATGACTACAGGTTGTTTGGCTAAATTTTCCCTCTTTCAATTTTGGGATACCTTTCAACTATACCACGATGAATATGAAAAAGAAAATAAGAAGAAAGAAAATGAGTCTAGGCCAATTTATGCAATTGAATGCTCAGCATATTCATTATTCAAAGATATAAGCAATCAATTATAGGAGGAACAAGTAGACTCTCAAGTTAGCCATATTGGTGTGCATTATTGCCACACAATAAGCACAGTCACTATTGAAACCAAGCTAATTTTGATCACATTAATTGTCACGACCCGAGACCCCACCCTATGCGGATCTCGTGTCGCGCACCCGATCCGACGCTGCTTGTCGAACCAAGGGTCTTAACTTGCAACACAATCAGTGCTACTAAAATGCAACAACTAAAATGCGGAAGAAAATAAATAAGAGCTGCATGTGATATATATATAATGTTTACAAAATGCGGAATATAAAATTTCTTAATACAACTGTTTATCCCCAAGACGTGGATAACATGGGAGAGCTATAAGACTGTCTGTACTAAGTATTACACTGCAACTTCAAAAATGAATGTCCACCTCTAGCTATCAGGCTCTATTATTTGTCCTCGATATCTATGCCTACAAAATGTTGTGTAGTATCTGATGAGCTATGAAAACTCAGTAAATAGTCCTTTACTCTGCCATGTGCACAAGGGTATAAAAGGATGCTAGCCAGTCAATGAATATATAACTCAATATCAAATGATAGAAGTCAAATGATAATGAAATGATTCTGCTATGCCAACAATGTCATACTACTACAGTCATGAGCTATATCAAGTATGAAATGTAAGCACTGTACTGAAAGCTGTAAAACCTCATGATCATTCAATAACAATATAACATGATCAAGCTATGAATATCAACAATAAAGGATAGTGATATCAAAACTGGGATGCTCTCGTGGGGCCCGGCTACCCCCTAGGCTCACATTCAGTGCTCTAGGCCTCGCTGAATGATATTGCTCTGAGCTCGTATTCGGTGCTCTAGGCCTCGCCGAATAATACTGCTCTGTGTATAATAAACGTTCCATTCGGAACCTAGACCCGAAGGTCATAAATAGCATTAGATGGAGATGTGACTGAGCACAAATCCGGCACTAATAATATATCAGGATCACGCTATCTTCCACGAGGAGTATAGTGGAATCATAACTGATTCTAGGCAATCTGACGTAACGATAGTTTTCGAGGCTACGGTTATTAGACTGCTTCGAATAAAATTGTCTGGCCCTCACGGCCCTAGGTACAAGTGTACATAAAGAAATCTGCACACAAGTGTACAATCATGATCGAGATATATATAAAAATCAATAACTGTCTCCCACATGATAGGGCAATATCAATGTGGCTAAATAAATATTGGTGTGTATATACAGAGTACGAAAGTAATATATGTACAAGAACTGTGACATGGCTTGGAATGTAACAGATGTAGAGATCGAATTTTACTTATCTCTTTCTGTATCTGTCTAGAAGGTCAAACCACCTTCTCCTTGTCTCTCGGTATTCTTATGATTCAGGAAACTCATCTCAGTCTATGTATACATATTTAACTCATGCTATTCATCAAATTTTATGCCTCTTTACTATTGGTATTCATTTTACTTGAATAGACTCTATTATTGAATCCGGAATATCGAACAAAGTCGATTTAGGCTTTCACGGAATTCAATTTGGACTTCTGTACTAAAAAGGGCAAAACGGTCATTTTACACTTTTAGGGGTCTTTAATTTTTTGGGACCTTTTCTTGCTAAACGGACCTCACCATTGGTCTTAGAATGTCCGAAATAGTTAAAATACACTATTCATACGTTTAATTTGGAAATCATTACTATAAAGGGTAAAATGGTAATTTATACTTTCACGGGTTCTCACTTCTCAAGACCTCTTTTCAAAAATTGGACTCCATGGTTGAGTCTGGAATGCTCGAAATAATAAAAATTTACTATTCTTTTATTTTAATCGGACTCCGTTTGACTACTTTTTGACTCAGTGGCATTTTCGTAATTTTTCATTATTTTAAATTAATTAATTAAATTAATATTTTAAATAATATTTTATTCTGGGGGGTCAAATCATAATAATTAACAGTTGGGGGGTCAATTTGCAAATTTCGTAACTTTTGGGTTCAATTGCAATTTCAGAAAATCCTATTCTAATTAAAGATAGCCAAACAGTGAATAGTGACAGAACAGGGATAGGATATCCCTATTCTCATTTCAATTCCAATTTTAATTCCTTAATCGTGTTACCAAACACTCCGAATTTGATTTAAAAATCTTTTAAACTTAAATGATACTACGTCGTTTCAGTCTACCCGTTTCTGTTTCGGTCGGGTCCCGACCCGAATCCGCCCTGCAGCCCACCCGACCTAAGGCCAAACAGTTTCCTTCTTCTCCGGCCATGCGCCGGTAGGGTTCCGGTGTGAACAGTAGTCTTCTCCGGCGATGGAGACACTGTTCCGATGGATTTTCCCCTATTTTTCAATACAGTTTTCTTCTAATTTTTACAAGGACTCCATATCTATCTTTGGTTTTCTATTTAGATCATTCTATCCTCATGAATATAAGGAACAATAGCTCCAGCCGATTTTCCGGCGAACCTAATTTCTCTATGATTTCTTCACTGTTTTGCCTCATTTCTTTTTCTAATTTCTTTCTGCACCTTACAGCAACTATTCTCTATCATCCATTTTAAGTTTAACACCTAAAATGTTGGAAACCTGATTATTCTCTAAAACCTGCAACTTAACATTTCTTACTCGTTTCTGAGCCGTTTCACTTGATTTAACTTGCAATAGACACCATTTTTCATGCTTGTTCAAACCTTCTACTTTAAATTGAACGAATCGTGCTAGAAAATTAAAACCAGAGCTTCAGTCACTCACCTGATTTTCTGTTTTCTTGGTTGGTTCCTGCTTCTTCCTCTCTATTTCAGCTCCTGAGTTACTCCTGAATATCCCCCAATACCCACAGTCTTTTCTCAGTTTTCTTTTCTCTTTTTCCTTCCATCTTACGCGACCCACACATATATATACAAAAATTTGCACCACACTCCACTGCATGGAATTTCTCTCTCTCTCTCTCTCTCTCTCTCTCTCTCTCTCTCTCTCTCTCTCTTTCGATCTCTCCCCCTTCTAAAGCCCTCAATCTTGACTTTAACTCTGATCTCTTTTACCCAAATGCAGCCTTGCATTTATGGTAAAAGAGATATTATATATATATATATATATATATCTATATATATATTATGTATCACACATACCAACACACACACACTAAAGCCAACCGACACACACATACACACTCCCCCCACTGCATGCATGCCCTTGGCATGCTTTCTTCCTTTTTCTTTTTATTATTTGTATATACATATATATGTATATGTATATAATACTATATTATGTACACACACATGTATAATACATATTGTATACATGCATATATATACTCAAATATACACATATATACTGGTTTTTAATGCCATGTACATACACTCATTTTAGATAGGCTAAGTGTGTGAGTATACTTATGCATGCATGGAAATATGTGCATGCACGCAATTCAAGACATAGTTTTGGATCGCTCGGGTGTTGCTCGACACTAGCTATATAACTGATACTATTCACTTTTCAAACCGCACAGTACATATGATATAATAACATAGAGCTTTAAACAGCTCGGTTTTCAACTAATAGTACACTACCCGACCCGGTCTACCTCAGTATACGTGCTAACCAGGGTCAGGGTATTACATAATTTTTAAGATATTATTCCTTCACATGGATAAACACTTATTTAAAGTCATTGTTTTATAATGCGCAATTAGAAGCATATAGATGCTAAAGTATACCTCTTGTAAGGGCCACAATATCCCTTTTATAAACCTTTGTTTCTGCACCTATTGAATAAAAAGGACAAAGCAGTTCAGAATCTATTTCACAAGAGAAAAAAGGATTAGAAAATATTTTAAAGAAAATTGTTTCTCATACCTTCAATCTCCAATGGTGGAGCTTTTAGCAAATTGTTAGAAAATTTGACAATTTATGTTAACAATTCTTTACCAAAAGATTGTAATTCTTAAACATGTATTTATTGAGTCATGGTTGAGTCAAATTGCTTATTTAAGGCCATGAAGTAAAGACTTAAGAAGTCTCGTAACTACATCAATGTCTAAAGAAATGTTCAGTTCAAGGTATGTGTTCATGCATTTTCATTAGGCACTACACATTAATTTTGTTTAAGTTTAGATATAAATTTTATTGTGGTTAAATTGACCTTAAGTATAAGTTAATTTTGACTATAGGTTAAGTTCTACTTGTTGGGAAATATTTTTTTTAGAAATTCAAATAATTAACTTTGGTATAAGTTTAGATATTGTTTAAGTTTAGATATGAACTTTATTGTGGTTAAATTGACCTTAAGTATGAGTTAATTTTGACTATAGGTTAAGTCTACTTTTGGGAAATATGTTTTAGAAAATTTCTAAACTTAATTTATTACCTTTTAGGGATAATTACACTTTCCTCCCTTAGGGTTTCTGACAATTGCATACAGTACCCCTATAATTTTTGAAATAGCACTGCACCCTTTTTAGTTCATGTGTTAGCCACAGATTCCTCCTCGCCGTTAGCTACCGTTACTAATAGAGATGGTGTGTTGACGATGTCAGACAATTTTTTTTATTAAATGTCCAAAATGCCCTTAAAAGTAAGAGAACGACTATATTAACCCCAATTGACAATGCAAAATGAAAAAATTGACCTTCAATAGAGTTTTGTAAAAGACTGTCCTGCCCTTGTATGACATGTAAATAGCTTGACATGGCATTATATATTATTTGCTTCATTCCTTTTTATCCCAAGTCACCAGTGCCCCACTCCAAAATTATCTCTTTAAATTTTATCTAAAATATATTTAAAATTAATTTTTCTCTATAAAACCTGTCTTTCTAACCCTTATTTATTAATTTCTCACTATAAAAAGCATTTTCTCTCTCTAAAAATACTTCCTTAAAAAATGTTATCTACAATATCTTTTAAATATCATTTCACCAAATTTGTCACTCTAAACCTTATTTAAAATATTTTTTAAATTAACTTCTCTACAAAAAATATTTTTTCTCTTTAAAAAATTATTATATAAAATATCTTTTAAACTCTCTCCATGACTAGCTCCACCACAAGGTGCTATCCCTACCAAACCTCCTTATCACCACTTTCTAAACACAACAAAACAACCATCCCTGCAGTAGACACCCACCCACCCAAAAAATACAAAAAAACTCTTATCTCCCAATCCCTTAACTTTTTGCGAGAAACACTATTACCTGAAATAGAACCCCAACCTCTTATCAAAACAGAGTATGTATTAAAATAGAACATGTATTAGTGTTCATCAACAAAATTGTTTACTAAATTCTTTATAAAATTCAAACAATATATATAAATATTCTGGAGCATATAACAATCCAAAGCCACAAAAATTCACAAATTACTCAATATAAACCTGAACATGGAAGTAACAAAAAAATAGAGATTTTTCCCCAAACGTTCTTCATGCATAGCAGTCATAGTTGAATAAAATCCGGTAAAATTACCTGCAAGATGAATAACTATAGCCTTGAAATATGTTTTGACTATCCTATGACATCGGACAACATTTTTTGTTTAGATGGAGATTTCACATGTCTGGAAACAACTCAATTATTCTTAATCCCAACTATTTGGAGTGGGCGTGTGATATATAGATATTTTCATGCCTTGAATTATCTTGAAATGATCATTTCTATTTTTAATTTTATTGTTTCCCTCAGTTTAATTTTTTATTTTTTTTTAATAAACTGGGTTTCATTTTTCTCTTTGCTAGAATGTGCGGTATTTGTACAGGGAGAATATTAAAATCTCAACTCCCTGCCTTAAAAAGTGACAAGCATGGTATTTTTTTTTCAAAAAAACAAACTTATGGAAAGGGTCAATAATAAATTCTCCAAAAATAAAATATATTTTCCCAAAATTGCAACGGATTAATAAAAAAAGAGAAAAATGGTATCTATACAAGCAGAACAGCCTTCAAAGTTGGAACAAAACCACAATAATGGCTAAAAATTAAAGGCCAAGACAAATAATAAAAAAATCATCATGAAACATAAAAGGTTCCCCATCCATATAGAAACAAATATTGTTGAGGTGAATATGGATCCAATAAAGACAACGCATCAAATCATAAACAAATCAACTTCCTTAACAAAAAGTAGAGTAAGGCAATATAATACATATCAATTTGGAAATTTCTAAAAAAGAAATCATCTATTTGAGACACACCCAAGAGAAAAGCACCGATGTCGGTGGCTTTGTTTTTGTTACAGTAATATACATATATGTATTCATTCCTCTTTAACCACCATTATAGAAAATTGCAAGATTACCTTCCTCTATTTTTAATTTCCTATAGTTTGGGAAAGAGAATGAGATTTCACCAGCTAAATTTTCTCCAAAAAATGACATCAATTAATCAACTTCATAAGGTATGGCAAGGCAAGTGGATGGCTTAGTTCAGAGTTTGTGTTTTCCCTCAAACAAATTGTATAAGGAAACAAAAAAAAAAATTGAAAAAAATAATAATATCAACCTCATGTAGAAAATCAAAAGAAAAATAAATAATAATGAAAGAAAATAATTGTGAAAATTTGGATTCTTCAAAGAAAAAAATCAAAATCGGACTCACACACAAATGATCTAACCCAAATTGTTTTCAAATTGAAAAAAATATGAAAACCTAACTCACAACCCCAATTCATTTTACAGATTCAACAAAAAATAATGCATACCTCTTCATTTGTGCTCCTTTAATCCTCAAACCTGATCCTTCTCTAGTTTACAATCGGTACAAAGTTTCAGTTTTTGCATGCTAAAGCAAACAATTGGTGTCAATTTTGGTTTAGATTGTGGGATTGTTTTGTGTTCAATTCTAATTTCAGAGAAATGAAATCTTTCTCTCAATTCTCTATAACTGGGATGGTTAGTTTTGACAGAAGCGAAGGGTCCCTTGACATAGGATGATATGTATCATTTTACATCAAGTTAAATTTTGACTTTATTTATAATATTTTATTCAATGTACAATTTGGTAATTTCATAACTATCGTTAACGACTGTTTACTCGACAACACTGTTCAGGGGGGACAATGTATTTCAGAAAGTATAGGGGTATTGTCTGCAGTTGCCAGAAACGGTAAGGGAGGTAAGTGTAATTATTCCTACTTGTTAAATTATTTTTTGAAACTTTGTGTTTATTCTGATTGTAAAAAGAAGGTTGTTTCCCAATAACCTTCCTATCCGAATAGAAAAGGCATTACCGTTCGAACGTGACTATGATTTTTTTGAACTGCTTTATTATGTCTTGCTTAATTCGTGCACAAATTTTTCACCAACTAGGTTAGGATACATACATGAGTATTTTTTAGTATAAATAGGGTGTTATGTTACACATAAAAAGAAAACTAGCCTCTTGAAGCACATAGTGATTGAGAAATCTTTTGTTTCATATTTTTATATAGTTAACCTTTGTTGCAAAGTTGCAGAACTTGTGGTTGTGCTTTTATATACCTAGAATTGAAACAATACACGTAGGAGCACATAGAGGATTGGAGCACAGACTTCCATTACATGAGACTTGCTCACTATGGAAGGTACTGGATCAACAGATCGTGGATATTGCTTGAATTGGATCGAAGTATAAAAGACTAATCAAAATTGAAGCATACAATGAGAAGTTGTAGACAGACTAGCAGTAAACCACTTGAAGTGTGGCAGGTTAGTTACTTGTATGTTGATAACTTTGTGGACTTGTATTGTCGCTCTTTTTTATTTGTGAGTCTTTTGCAACTTGCTTGTGGGTTTTATTCCAGATGTGAGTTCCCCACTTAGATCTTCACATCCTTCATATTTTTTATTATTTTGACTGTGATGCTTGGTATACTTGGATTCATTGTTTAAGTAATTTAATAAGAATATTTTTTAGGCAGTAATCAACCTTATACGATTGAGTTTTGTGATAAGTAAGACAACAATCATAATTAATTGAACCTATCTTTATTAGGTCTTGATTAATTAACTGGCATAATTTTGCACGTTAATTTTTGTATTTCACACAAATCTATCGCCCTTCTATAAAGTCCTTATTGATAAATATAGGAGCCACAAAACAATGTGTTGATTATTTGATCTTTACCTAATTTATGTTTGTTTTGTTTCTCTCTCTCTCTCTCTATATATATATATAGTTTATTTATTTATATTTGCCTGTGCTTCCTCTTGTTTTACACCCCTCTTATTAAACAAAGAATGCCTAATTTCTGAAGGGAATGAAGTGATGTAGGTTAAAATGGGTGGGAAAGAGATGGAAATTTACTATATTGCCATTAGTTTGGCTTGTGACATGCACGTGATGAGTTTCCATCCACAATAGCTGGTCAATAGCGACAAGGAGGACTTGATTAAAAAGGGACAAAAACTTGGAGGTTGACATTTTTGCAATTGAAAAAATAGGGACTAAAGTGAAATCAAGTGTCAACTTCATGAGTGAAAAGTGTAATTTATTTGAAGTATTTCCATAGTAGTATGAAGACTTCATGTTTACTCTATTAGGAAAAGTATAAACACATTCGCACAACATGCATTATATTCGTAAGATGAGTATGCACTTAATCTTTCATTACTAGTTCTCGTAGTGTTTTACATTTAGTGGCTACATGTATCATTGGTCTTTTTTAGTATTGACTATAGGTTAGAAAGATAGTTGGAATACATTAATTAACCTTTAGGTTGGTTTAATTTGTAAAATGAGGTTTTTGGAATTAGATAGCCTAATAGTATTGGTTGTTTGATTCGAACAAGTGCCTTATTTATCTGAGTAAGTGACCTATTTGTGATTAAAAGTTTTGAATTTGAGATAATAGAACATGTATCATCCGAATGTGACTAGTCCTGTCCAAATAAGAAAACTTCTTCAAACTTGAGAACACTCGTTTAAGTGCAAGTCTTGTAATGTGAGAATCTGATTAGTTAATCACTTTTAATTCGAGTAGGGTTTTCATTAGTCTATATAAATAATGTCATATTATTCATTATAGAGATTGATGGCATAGAGAAAAAAGAGGCATTAAACCCAAAAATTCGTTAAAAGAGATTTCTTTATCTTTGTGAGTAGATTCATCTTAGTCCCTTTCACAAAGGCTTTGTGAGGTTTTTGCTAATTTGTTGGAGAGCATCTTAGAACACACCTTAGATTTCTCCATAATCAATCTAATCAATCTACACACTAGTAGAGAAGATCTGTGAATATTTATCATAATCAAGGTTCAAGGTATTGTTGTGGTAAGCATAACAAGGCTAATAAAGGCAATTGATAGACAATAGTGAAATTGAAAAATATAATAGGAAAAATAGACTAATGGTAAACTACACAAGTTAGTGATTAGTTTGTCGTGTTGTCTTGTAACAAATTGATTTATTAATGGATTTGTTTTTTGCAACAATGGGATTTTCCACCCTTTGAGGGTTTTTCCCACTTAAATCTTGTGTTTCATGCATGCCTATTTTATTATATTTTACTTATTTATTGTATAATTATTAATTAACTGATTAAGAATCTTACTTAATCTATAGATTACTTGGTATAACCACGTAATATTATTGATTCTTTTCACATCTCCACACCCCTACCTTGTGCGAAATGCAAGGTTGAGACTAACTTGTAAAAACGGAAGGGACCAATTGGTAAAATGACATAGAACTCATAAAAGTAGGTTTCGAGGACTGTTTGAAAACAGCTTGGAACTGCGTAGAAAATCATGGATTGCCAACTTTTGTGGGCTACAAACTCAATTTTAGGCTCAAATAAGCCCCCGCCAAACACCCTAAGTTAAAAATTAGCAACTTTCACAAAGTGTTGTTGACCTTGATCCCACTTGGAATACAATTTTGCAAAAATAAAAATAAAAATAAAAATAAAAGGCATTTGAGTACTTTTGGACACTTAGATTAATATTTTATTAACTTTAATTTTTTTTCACATATCAATATAGAACAAAAATATAGTGCCACACCTTCATCCAAGTTGTGGAGGTTTAATGGGTAAGGAAAATACTAAACCTATTATGTAGCAAAATCATTTTAAAAAGGACAATGCTTGGCTCTACAATGGGCAAATGAACCTCCTCCTCCTCCTTACTTATGTGTCATTATTACAATTTATCACATATGCATTACACATGTGTTTTTTAATTTTATATTTTTAGTTAAAATTAAACAGTTACATGATATACATGTGATTGCATGTGTGGCACAATAACATCGTGACACGTATGTAGGTAGAAATAGATTCCTCCTACCCAATGTAGAACCAAACAGCAGTCCTTTAAAAAATAACGATAAACATAAATAAGTAATGGATATTTGAAGAATTACGTATCTAAAATTTGGTATTAAAAAACAAAAAAGAAGCTAATGTTAGCATCATGAGTTTCGTAAAGGAAAACATTGCCTTAGGGCATCTCCAAGTGCTATTTCCCTATATCAAATTTAAATTTGAGTTGGAATACACAGAAATGGCCCTCCAACTTTTAGACTCAAACTCAAACCAAATAGTTTTTACTCAAATCCAAACCTAAATCAATGCATTACTGTTCACAAAACCAAATGACTACTTTTTTCCCCCTACCTAGCCTCACCTCAGATGGAAAGTGAAAGGAGAAGGCAAGGAAAAGAAATGGACAGAAAAACAAGAAAAGGAAAGTGACAAAATTTTGGGGAGAGCTTACAGTGGTTGATCTTCTTCCCTTTTCTTTCACTCTCTTCTTCTTCTTCCCTTGATTTACTCTTTGAGCTAGGGTCTCTTTTGTACTGTGAAACACACAGTCACACACAGCACACACACCCTGGCCTTCCATGGCCTTCCCACCGAGAGAGAAAGATGAGAATGAGAGAAGAGAGAGAGCAATATGGCTGAAATGGGAAGGGCTTCCATTTTTATTCCTTATTTCTTTCTTTTTCTTTAATCTCCACCACACATTTTCTTTTCACACACACACACGCATATACATAAATACACAGTATTACACTAACACACACAATTATCTCTCCTAACCACCAAACAATGGACAAGTGCTCCTATTTAAAATTGAAGACCACCCAATACTAGATAAGTGTCTTAAAACTAAAAATTTGGGAGGGAATGAAAATTAAGAGTGAAAGAGGTTTGGAAGGAAAAAGAAGGAAAATGATTTTTGAAGGGAAACTGATATAAAGTAACTTTTGGGATAATGTGAGAATTTTTAAAAAAGATTTGAGTAAAAACTTAAGTGATCATTGGAGAATATCAAATTCAAATTTACCTTTTACTTAAGTGAAATTTGGTTTTGAGTTTAAGTCATTACTGATGATGGCCTTAGAAGACTAAAAAACATCAATTTTGGGACTCATTAGTTTATGGAACGAATAAGCCTTATGAGGCCAAAATATTACATAAATACACTTCTTTCTTTTATTGTATGGTCCAAATCTCCATTAAAACACATTATACAAGGATTTCCTAAATTTTCTTTCCTTCCACAAATTTTTTCTAAAGTACATATGTACAAAAATTTCCTAGGCTTAAGGAATGATTCACTTAAAAAAAGTGGAACAAAAGTACCTATAAAGGCCTTGGCCTTAGTAAACATTTGTAATGTCAATTACCATAATTTATTTGGATATGAAACCTTAAATTAATTTATATGACTATTCTAAGAAGTATAAAGAAAATAAAAAAATCTTATTTATATGACTATTGTAGAAATCTTTATTTGTTGAACAAGAAGACTAGTCAAGAATAAGAATAGTTATAATTTTTTTTTATATAAGTATTATAGAATAAGAATTAATTTTTTTTATAGATACAATATGTCTAAATTATGTGCAATTTTTTTTTTAAATTTTTTTTGTCTCATTAATTATTTCAATTATTTATTTATTTATTTTGTCAATAAAAAATGAGTTTCTCAAATCTAGACATATTTTTACTGCTAATTCTTATAATAAGTTCGTGAAAAGTAAAATTAGAATTCCATAAACTCATTTTTAATATAAATCATGAATTATCAACCGGAGATATGCGCCAATTCACGTTGAAATATTAGGGTTACTTAGTAATAAATATAAATAATTTTTATAAATTTATACAATCAAATGTAATTATATTCGCAAGTTTTAAATTGTCCATACTCAGACACAATCAATCCTCCGCTCCCACATGCAATCAAATACAAATCAAGAACGAAAGGGATAACTTTCGAATGAGCCAAACAGTTGCCAAAACCTCGCACGCCAAGCATCGGCCCTCTCTCTCCCGTCTTCTCAAACATTCTCCGTTACGTTCTGTGTCGATCGATTGGTACCCCCAATAAGAACAATTGAAACTTCTATATTTGCAGTTCGATAAGTACATTTTGAATGGTGGAAAAAGTAATGGGATGGGAGCTCAGAAGAGCATCCATGCCGGCAAAGGTCTGTTTCTTTCTTTTTAGTCCTAAAACACAACCCACGGCTGTGAATTCAAGTCTGTCCCCACACACACACACATATATATTACAATATAGCTGCTTTAGTATAAATGACTATTAGTTCTTTCTTTATGCCATTGATAATGATAATGATTGATGATTGGTTTGTACAGCCAAGATAGACTTCAATGTTGATTTCACCCACAAGCTATGTACTGCTTTGATGCTCAGTCCTTTCAGGTTTTCTTTACCGTGTACCTTTTGCTTCATATGTTTACCCTTTTCTATCTCTAAAACTCATCCTTCCACTCTCTCTCACACACTCTCTGTGAAACAGGAATTCTAGCGGTCCACTTTCGCTAATTATTGGGAGGTAGGGTTCTCAAACTTTTTTTTTTCTTCTTTAATTTTTATTTATTTTTGTTGAGGTTTTTCGGTTTGATAAGTAATTGGGTTTTGCTATAATAGTTGGTTGAAAATCTTTGTTGCAGTCTTTGCATCAAACACCCTAATTTATTCGGTAGGAGTGAGAAGCTTGATGTATTGTGGGATAAGGGGCTTCATGATTCCAATGTATTGATAGCTTTTCGGAAGCCGAGGCCTGAATGGCTTGCTCAACAGTCTTTTGTCATTCAGGTATGTTACTAGATGGAGCCAACACTTTGTGAATATCGCTAAAATGGGATTTGGTCTGACCTGTGGAATCAGTTCAACCCAAATTCTGAAACCGATTGTGAGAAGAAATATACTGAAGTATAAGTTTAAATTACACGATAACTGTATACTTATTAAAAATTATTTTAAAATGGACTTGATAGAAATTTTTCTATGCAAAATTTGAAAACCTGATTGAGAATAAAGAGTACAAGCTTGATTTTGAGGAAAAATTTGCACATTTTTTAAATCTAATTTGAGTAATTATATGGGCCACCACTCAATTTTGCTGAACCGATTGGAAAAGGGTACTTCATCAGGATTGATAGGAATTTTTTGAACCTATTAACCAAATTTAGAATTTGAAGAAACAAATTTATTTTAAAGAAAAAATTGTAGGTATTTTGTAGCATCTAATTTGAATTAACTTTGCTGCCCAGCACACTATTTCACCAGAGATTGGGGTCCACGGTCTGCCTGTTGACAACTTCTCCCGTTCAGGGAGTGGAGGTGTAAATCTGTGTCGCATCTCAGCTGGGCTTGATCTGAATGAGCCTGCAAGTTCCCACTGGAGCAGCACAACCAGTATAAAATTTGAGGTGGGTAAGTCTTATTACAATCATCAGGACCTAGTCGAGCATGTGTGCACCTTTTGTATATTCTATTTAGTGTTTGTCAAAGGCGATCGGGAGAGACGATTTCATCCTTATCGCCTAACATGTACCTGGACTGAATGCCTTCAAAGAGGTGACACCTAGGCTGATCGTGTTAAATAAGGCGAGAGGCGACTAGGCAGTGACCTTTTTAATTGTAACGTATTTTATTTGTATGTCCTTATAGTTTATAGTGTTTTGTGTACTTGTTTAATAACTTATGTAAGAGACATATCAATATAAAAGAACATAGTTGTAGTCTAGATTGATTATTGTCCAATCTATTATATTAATATAAGTATTATTATCAAATTTTAGCATAAAATTAGCCTAATAAACATTTAAATATTTGAGATGTTGACAAAAATTAAAATTCAACATGTTAAAAATTTTAAGTAGTGATTTGCATTTCATCTTCTACAATCAACAAACTATCATCATTCTTCACAAAATTTAAGCCTGCCCACAATAAAACATCTTCCCTCCATCGACCAAATTAATCACCTATATTGAGAAGTTTTCCCAACATAGGTCTGATTTTAAAAATTAGTTTAGATGTCTAGGAGATTGGCCCTATCATATTTTGCATATTATTAAGACTAACAAATTCACAAAAAATTATTCTATATAGGACTTAGAAAGATAACAAAACTTTTTTCTTTTATATAAGACTTAGAAAGATAACAAAACTTTGAATATTAATTTAGAAAAAAACGCTAAAGCTTAAAATGGTTATATAATTTAAATATGTCATATGCTAAGCTTAAAATGGTTATATCACTTAAATACGTCGTATGTAACTTTTAGATTGAACTTTTTAGTGTTATATGATAATTATTATAATGATAAGATATTATTTAACTTAGAATGAATTAACTTTTAATGTATAATATAATTTTTTTTGATTATTTTTATTAGTTAGCGCCTTGCTTCACTTAGGCTAGCGCTTTTTTGTCGTTTCAGCTTTTTCGGGCAACATGAGATGTTAGCGCCTTAAGAGCACCTTTCACTTTTAACTACACTGGTCCTTTTATGAGCTATATGCCTGAAATTAATCATTGTGTATCATGCAGCATGTCCGCCCAATCAATGATGATGGCCGCTCGATAAGTAGAGATCTTGATGGGTTCCCAGTGACCTGCAGGTAGTCAAGTCATTTTTGATCCAGTTCTCCAACAAGCTGGCAAATTGATTTTGAATGTTGTGTGCAATATTCTTGTTATGCAGTGGTGGTAATCATGACAGTATGGTAGTATTGAAGCAGGAATCTCGATTTGCAAAGGCAAATGATTGTACCTTCACTCGAGTAATGTATCTTTACTTTAGCCATAAATAAAAATGAAACATTCTTAATACAAATTTTATGCATAATTTTAAGTACAGGTATGTTGTATTTCTTTAACTCCGATTTTCTCTTGTATTCAGTTGAGTTTGCAAATAGAACAAGGAATTCCTGTTCTATCTGAGTGGTTAATGTTCAACCGGTTCAAGTTTGTTGCATCAAAAGGAGTTAAACTTGGGCCAGCATTTCTCTTGACAAGGTGAGGAGTATTTTCTATGAGGTATTGAACAGGTAAATCGAGCTTATTATAGTGTGGATAGTATAAAGCAAAATTTAGAACTTGGGGGTACTTATCTGGAAGCATGAAGCATCATGTCAGTTAAGTGAACATGTGAGGAGCATTAGTAGAAGCATATAGGAAGTGAATAAGGTTATAGGAAGCATAAGAAAATGCTTTATAGAAGTGTATGTGGAAGATTTGTTAAATTTTTGAGGAGTATGCAAAAACTGTCCAGAGCCAATGTAACAGGATAGGGACTTGGAATTTTGAAAGGAGGACGACAAAAAAGAAGAAGAATATTATACCAAAGAAGTACAACTAAAATTAAAGAAAAAATAATTCTCAAAAATTAGAATTGTGTTTATAAAAAGAAGTGCTTCCTGTGAAAGATGTAATGCATGATTCTAAACATGGGAAGCATGAGCTAAGATATTGAGGGAACACTTCTGAAGTATGATTCCTAGACCACTTTATGAACTTTGTAAGCGTTGTCAGGAAGTGTGGTGTGCTTCCTACAGTTCCCTATGTAATTCTCATATATATATATATATATTTTGGGATAAGTTCTATAATCTTCCTACCATCCCTATTTGATTCCTACTATTTTTACTTTTATTTTTTGATAAGTCCTATGTGATTCCTACTATTAATAAATGATCTAATCAATTCTTTCTTTTACTGCTCTATTTACATCATTCTTACCCTTTTCTCTGACAGCCTGACAGGTGGTTCCATTGTAGGGGACATAGCTCCTTATCAAGCGTTTGCGATTGGGGGGCTTGGTAGTGTGCGAGGGTATGGTGAGGGTGCAGTTGGATCTGGTAGATCTTGTCTGGTTGCCAACAGTGAATTAACATTCCCTTTGGTATGTAGTGACTTAATCATTGCATTAATGCCCCAAGTTCTTAAATTGAAACCCCAATTTATGTCTCTAGGTGATGTCCCACAAATTGCATGTTTCTGAATATTTGGTATATTGACTGCACAGGTCTTCTTTTACACACTTTAATCATTGGTCAAAACCTCTGGACTCTCTCAATAATCTTGGTTTCGAGTTGTTTTTTTTTTTTTGAACTTAATTATGAATAGGGGAGTTCTTATAGTGGTCACTTTTATTGCGCCATTTGCAACTTGATTCAAGTATTACATTTAAGCCATGACATTGATGACTTTGTTGGAGTCTAGATGAAGGGTAGGAGCTGCTATGTATGCTTAGAAGAAAGGTCTAACAGAAAAGGTTTGAGCTAGATGTTTGGAATGTTTTTGTGCTAGATAAGGATGCCTTTTTCTAGTTAAGTACTAGATGTTAGTCAATCTTAAGGAACTGCTTGTGCACTTAATTTATTTTTATAACCCCAATGTCCTTCCTAATGTGCATGTGTTTCAATCCTGATCACGTACACACGCAGGAGTGCAACACCTACACTGATGTTCGCCTTTTTGGTAAGTAATATATCTTAACTATCACTTTGACATTTTCAGTATGTTTAACATAGTGGGGATTTTGACTGTTACATTGGTCGAATATCATGGGTATTGGTATCCGAGATATGCAAAAGGCATACATGACATGAGAAGTAACCCTCCGTGACCCTCTAGAAAGCAAATGTGGCCACTGGGACATGATTAGTTCCCTTCTATGTTGTTAAAGAGTTTGAAGCTGTCATGCTTATCATAGAACTAGAAGCCACTGTGACGTAATAGTTCTCACTCTTCTTAAAGAGATTGAAGCTAATTACCCTTATCCTAGGAGTAGACTTCGTAAAGAAAATGGAAGCTTATCAGGAAGGATGCTTGCACTACTGGTTATTAGCCCAGTTGAAAACATCAAGGTCTTGCACAGTAAGATCACTGATCTAAGTTATGGATGCTGCTAGTGTACTTGTGATCTTGCAAAATTATGGTCGTTAGAAGTTTCAAATTTTATTTAATGGTTGCCAAAGTGGACCTCTGTGCATAATGAGAACCATTATTTGTCTTATCATATTCCATTTTTTTCTGAATTGCTGAGAGGGACCATGGTTTACAAACTCTCTGTTTAAAATTGTGGAATTCTTTTCTAAAAGTAAATGGAGCACCCTCTTGGTGCCATTAGTAATACACATACACATTACTTATCAAAAAAAGAAAAAGAAAAAACTTCATGATATTGTCTTATAAGTATTTCAAAATTATAAATTAGGCAAAATATAATTGAATACAGCAAAATTTTAAGTAGTCTGTTTGCCAAAATTCTGCTAGTAATTTCTTAAATCAAGAAATCTGAAGTTAGTTTTGCCCAAAATTTGAAAAATAAAAAATGAGGGGAAGAAGCTTTTTGGTACATTCTTTGTCTGAAGTTACACGTAATACAAGTTGGAAGTATTCATTAAACTAGAAATTTACTTGATGAGTAACCCTAATATAGCAGACAAACAAACAAACAACAACTTTAGTATATATGAAGCACTGACACTCTATTTTGGCTCACGCGTCAGTGTCGGACAAGTGTCAGACATGGACACGCTTGGACGCGTGTTGGATATGTGACAAAAAGTGTCCAAACTTTTTGGCTGTGTTTGGCTATCAATTCAAAAACAAATTTTTCAAAAACAAATTTTAAAAACTTGTTTGTTTAGTCAACCAAAAAACAAAATGCAAAACTTAATCTTAAATTCAAACAATGGTTCAAATTCCAAGAAATTAATTATCAAATTAAATTTTATTTGATTTGATAATAATATTAATATATATTATATTTTATAAAATATTATATTATAATTTATATTATACATATAAAATATTATTTTATAATATGCCAAACTTATGATATATAACTTTAATTTTAAAAATATTATATAATTTAATAATTAATATATGTTAATTAATTAATCGAATTTGTTAAATCTTGTTATTTTTATTAAATTAATTATTAGATTTGAATAAAATTAAATTTTTTATATCATATTTAATTAAATGTATTAAATTCCGATCACATTTTTTAGAATATTAAAAATTGTGAAAATGTAATTCAGATATAATTTGTTTCAAAATATTGATTTTTTAAAAATTGTGAAAATATATTTAGATATGATAATCTGAATTATAAAATAGTAAAAAAATTTAAAATTAATAGTTTGTCAATAGCGCATCCCACCTTTTAAAATTAAAAATTTATTTTTTAAAATCTAAACAAATAAAGGGGGGCAAGTTTTTATTTTTAAAAAATATTATAATAAAATAATAAAAAATATAAATTTCATATATTTAAAAAATAAATACTCACCCCAAGCGAATAAGACATTGATCTTAAATCCGTCAACGGTCTTATTCGTTGAGAAAATAGTTGATCTTCCTAAATAAAGATCATGTAAGCCATGCCTTTTATTGGATGACCGTTTCCTATAAAAAAAATAATAATAATCAAGGCTTTCCAGTATATAATAGTAATTTTGAAAAAAAAAAAGAATTTGAATGGCTTGTCAATGGATCAATGTTGGATGTTTACCTGATAGTAATTTAGATAAAATTTTTTGAAAAATATTTTAAAAAATTTTGTAATTAATTTTTTAAAAATTATAAAAATGTATTTCAATATGATAATCTAAATTTAAAAAAAAAAAAAATTAATTTCAAAACACATCTTGTAATTTGAAATTAAAAATCTTATTTAAAAACATAACCAAATATAACCTACTTTTTTTTATCTTTTTTCAAATTAATCAATCCAAACAATGGTTCAAATTCTAAGAAATTACTTTTCAAAACACTTCTCAAAAAATTTCTTAAAACTCTAACTCTCAAAAGCTATCCAAACATACCCTTTTGATTTTTATTTTTTGAATTTCGGACATGTTAGGACATGTTTTCTTTTGGATTTTTTTCCCTCTTTTCTCCTATTCTCATTTAAGTTTTTTTTTTTTTCCAAGTTATATACACACATATATATGTTCTATGTAGTAGTTAGTAGTAAATTTTCTTTGGAACTTGAATTTTGGATGTTGATGATAATCTAAGGATCAAAATTTTATTTTTTTTTCCATCAAAACGGTCAAAACATTTCTGTTTCTTGGTGAACCAAAACAAAACATTAGTGGATTACCAAAATTCACATGTTTTTATGGAACAAAAGTTGTTTTCGTGGAAACATACCAAAACAGTAGAAACATACCGAGACGGTAGAAATATTTTTTCATATCAACAATAATTCTAGAAGTTGGTAAAAGATAATATCCATTTGTATCTCAAATAAAGCAAGAGATTGAAGGATTAAGACCCAAAATTACAATAAAATATTTCTATTTTTTTTCCAAAAATGGTAAATAAACTGATAAAGAAAAGTAGAAGTAGTGGAAATGAAATGTAGATGACCAATTTATTTAAATACTTAGTTACTACTTATAATAGGTTTAAATAGCTATTTGATTTACTTATTACTTTATACGTAACTTGTGTCAATTTTCTAATTTTTGATTATTACATGATATTATATTTAATTATAATAATTTTACATATTTTATAACAAATATATAATAATTTTATATTACATAAAAAATTAGTTCTAAATTGTTATACTATTTTTTAATTAGTAAAAAGATATTTGGTATTAATGACTAATTTATATTTTTTTTTTCAATTTCATCCTAATATATTCTTGAGTGGATGGACATGTATCCTAAAACATTTTCGATTAATTAATTATAATATTTATATTCACACATTCATATATTTTACTTTATATTTTCAATTGTTTCTACACATTTTAATTTTTTTCATCGTTTTTGCTATGCTTTCGAAATGTTTCCTTTTTTTGAGTGACCGAAACAATACTAGGAAACGAAATTTTGATCATTGATGATTAAATGAAGAAATTCTTGAATTTTTATTTAATAGATTTTTATTATGATATCTTAATAATATTTTTGTGATTTGTGTGTTTCTATACCAATTTTGATTGAAATAATATTAGTTTTTTATTATACAGTCATATAAAAAATACATGTATATCTTACTTATAAAAAAAGTATATTCAACATGTCCCAAACATATCTGTGTTCTGTTTTTTTGAGAAATGTCATGTTTACATGTTTGTGTCGTGTCGTATCCGTGTCTCATGTTCGTATTAGTGCTTCTTAGTTTGGTATTAATTTATAATACATCTTTAATTCCTTGTGAATGGCTTTTTGGGTACTTTTTGCTGCTTCTCCTTCCCGTTTTACCTCAACTTTTGTTATTGCCCTCTCACACAAGGGAATCTAGCCTACTCATAAGAAGAAAGAGGTGGTTGTAGGGGTATTTTCTCTTTCTTGTAGGTTTTCCTTTGTCGAGGATGGTTCCCTTGAGGAAGTCTTAGGAGTTAAATGTCCCAGTAGATGATGGGATAGAAGAAAGCTGAGGGGAAAATTGATGGGGTTAAGAGAAAGGTGGGTGCACCCATGGGGTCTGTGTTGTTTTGGGGAGGGGGGGGGAGAATTGGGGCCATGAGGGAGTTCTCAAATTTCATTGAATATTAGAATCTCATGGGTTTTCCATTAGTGGGAGGCCAACTTACTTGGTCTAGCTAAAGGGAAGTTTTAATTTTGTTAAGACTAGATCATTTCCTGTTATCTACATATTGGTGATATAAGTTCTCTAGAGCAATCTAAATGGTGTATAGTCGCAGATTATATCCAATATTTCCATCGTGATGGATAGCGGCAGTTTAAGAAGGGGAAAGGGGACCTTTTAGGTTTGGAAACATGTGGCTTAAGGAGGAGGGCGTCTAGGAGTTGGTGAAAGGATGGTGGCAAGATTATAGGGATTCATGGCAATCCGAGCTTCATTTTAGCAAAAAATGTTGAAGATGTTAAAGGGGGATTTAAGGAATTGGAGGTCAGAAGTGTTTGAGAACTTGGAGCGGAGGAAAGAAAGATTTATGCAAGAGATTAGAGCATTAGATGGGAAAGAGCAATTAATATATTTGAGTGAGTAGCAGGTAGAAGTTGGGAAAATTCCCTTGGTTGAGGAGATTTGTTGGAAGCAGAAGTTTAGAGCTCTCTGGTTAAAGTAAGGGGGCAAGAATACTAAATATTATTTTTGCTTATCTAGAAAGAAAACCAAGTTTTTTCATAGATTGGTGAAATCTCATAAAGGGATGAACCATGGAGGCAAGGTTAGAGTTGATAAGAGTTAGTGAAGAAGTGAAGATTTATGAAGCATGGACACTCTATTTTGGGTCACGTGTCTGTGTCAGACACTGACACTCTCGGACACTTCTCGGAGACGTGTCGGACACTTGAATCATGAATGTTGATGATTAAATGAAGAAGTTTTTAAATTTTTATTTAATGACTTTGTTATTTTAATATCTTAATTTTTTTTGTGATTTGTATGTTTTTATGCCAATTTTAATTGAAATAACGTTAAGTTTTTATTATATGGTTATAAAAAATATAATTTTTTTTTTTTATATATTCAATGTATTCGTATCCGTATCCTACTTTTTTGAGAAATATTTGCGTGTCCATGTTATGTTATACAATGTCCCGTGTCTGTATTTGTGCTTCTTAGGTGAAGATAAAGGAGGGGATAGTGCATTTTTATGAAGATTTTTGCACGGAGCTCTCATTGAAGGTCGTTGATGGATGGGATGGAGAGAGTCCTGTTTCAGAAGAAGAGGTGGTAGAGGCTTTGAGGAGCTATAATGGAGATAAGGTGCTTGGACTAGATTGCTTGGCAATGGCTTTCCTTTATAGTGCTTGGGAAACAATGAGAGGGGATGTGATGGCATGTTCCTCGAATTTTTTGAGACGGTGGATTTGAAATGTGTCTCAATACTTATTTTATTAGCTTTGGTTCCCAATTTATTTATTTATTTTTTTTTGGGGGGGAAGGATCATGGATCTCAAGGATTTTAGGTCGATTAGCTTGTTAGGATGTATCTACAAGCTTATAGCAAAGGTATTATCCTTCGAATTTTAAAAGGTAGTGGGGAAGGTCATTTTGGATTCACAACAGTGTTTTCTGTGGAAGGTCATTAGATTTTGGATGCGGATTTAATTGCTAATGAATTCTTTCTTTTTTGAGGTAAAGAAGTAATATATAAATAAGGACGCCCAAGGGGGGCATGCCCGAACAAAACAAAAGGAAAAGGCTACAAGCCTATAATAATTACAGCCTTGAGTCCTCCAAAAAGTCTATAAAGCTTTCTAAATACATGTTAGCTCTCCTCTTTCAACCAAAAAACAAAAAAGACTGCAAAAAATTATCCTCGAGCTTCCAAGAAGACAAATCATCTCCCTCAAAAATCCTCTTCATACGCTCCCTCCAAAGGCACCAAAGAAGGCATAGAGGAGCAATCTTCCAAGCTGTCTTCACGTCCTTTCTGATTCGACATTGCTACGGACTTTATTGGCATCATCCAAGCTACACCCAAAAAGGGAGAGAACCATGTTTCCAAATATCCCTAGCTGCCTTGCAATGCAAGAGAAGGTGGTCCGACTGTTTCTTCATCAATCTAGCATATGCAGCAATACAAAGCGGTGGAATTCAAATGGTGATAAGCGGCCTGGGATGGCTGGGTCTTGGGCCTGGGCTGAAGATTGGACAGATGGCAGTGGGCTTCAGCGGGCCTCGATTAATGGGATGTGGGGAGGCTCGATGTGCAACTCCCTATTGGACTTACCCAGCTAATTGTGGGGAGGTTCAGTATGGTGAGTGGGGCCATAAACAATTTATGGTGTTGGGCCAGCCTGTGGATTGGGCCTGGAATTACCAAGGACAGGGATGTTGAGAGAGTTCAAGCTAATGAATTCTTAGACTCGAATGTGAGAAAAAGTGGGGCAGGCTTTTTATGTAAGGCTGAATATTGAGAAAGCTTATGATCATGCCAACTAGGGCTTTTTGCTTGCTTTTTTTTTGTGTTGGAGAGGATGGGTTTTGGACTTAAGGGGAGAAAGTGGGTTGAGTTCTATATCTCAACAGTGGGGTTCTCAATCCTCGTAAATGGCACACTGGCTGGGTTGTTTGTTTTTGATTCTAGAGGTTTTAGGCAGGGGGCCGTTTATTCCCTTTCCTTTTTAATGTGGTGATGGAATCCTATAATTAATTGATGGGTGAGGTGGTAGAGACTAGGAAGTTGAGGGGCTTTAAGATAGGGTTGGGTAGTAGGAACCAGTTGAAGTTTTCTCGTTTTTTGTTTGCAATCAACACCATTATATTTTTTGAGGCTTTGATCGACTAGCTCAGGTTTTGTGATGCATTCTTTTATGTTTTCAAGCAACATCAGGTCTAAAAGTGAATTTGGCTAAAAGTGAGCTCATTATAATTGGGGAGTAGAGCAGGTGCAGGAGATGGTGTATATTTTGGGTTGTAAAGTGGTGACACAGCCAGCTTATTGTCTCGGTCACCCTTGGGTTTGTCTTGTAGTTATCAGGAGGTAGGAATCTAGACTATGATAAAGTGATAGAAGAGGAGAGTGCCTGGTTGGAAGAGACTTTTTCTATCGGATGGTGGAGGTTTACTCATTAAGAGCACACTGTCAAGCTTGCCTTCTTTATGACTCTATTCACAATTCCATTTTCTATGGTAAAGCATTTAGAGAAGCTTCAAAGAAACTTTCTATTTGGTGGTCTAGGGGAGGAGTTCAAGTATCATTTGGTAGATTGGAAGATGATTTGTAAACTAAAGCAGTATGGGATTTAGGGGTCAGAAATCGGAAGTTGTTCAACAAGGCATTGTTGATGCAATCGAGGGAGGTAACATATGGAAGAGGTGGCGGAAGGAAAGTATGCTAGAAAATTTGGGGGGTGGGGGGACTGGTGCTCAAAAGAAGTTCAAATTTCTCATTGGATTGGGTTAGGGAAGAGTATTGGGAAGGAGTGAGATTACTTTTTCGAAAAATCTCACATTTAGGTTAGAGAATGGTCAGAGGATAAAGTTTTGATATGACTAGTTGTGTGGTGATATCCCTTTGGGAAGTCTTTTTTGAGTCTCTTGAGTCTTTTTTGTGTGGTGACGTCACTTAACAATTATCAGAATTCTACTCTTCATATTCTTTACTATCCAAGGATTAAACAAGATAAATTGTAATTTCTTTTTAGCACTCGAAGCAACTCCTATAGCTTGTGCCCACAACAAATAATTAGATCCATTCAATTTTACTGAACTGATATGCATATTTATTGAATCTAAAACCATCTTAAGACAACTGGATTGTGTCATGATTACTATCGAGAATTAAGGGTTGCCTCGTAGGAACAAACACAAACAACTAGAACAACACCAACAATGAACATCAAACACCAACAAAACAGTACCCAACCTTCTCAACAATAAATTAAAAACAATCAACCAGCACATGTAATGATGCATACCAAATTGAATGAGACAAACAAATGGCTACCATCCTAAACATAACAAATCCAGGAGATCTACAGAAAATTAGGGTTTTGGTGGATTCGGATGCTTCAAAGCCTAAAACTAGAACCCAAACAACACACTGGCATACCATCATTGCATGACACTAGAGGAACCCACCTGAGGGTATCCGTATGACTGTACGAATGTCTGTTCGATCCATAGTCTGTATGGCCTGACTCATCTTGCTTCTCTTGTCACTGTTCTGACACTATTTTGGGCCAAATTTGGTCTTTGTTTCCTCTTCTTTTTCTTTTTGGTGAAATAGTGAAGAAAGAAGAAGAGAGAAGAGAGAAGAGAGAGGAAGAGAGAAGAGAGAAGAGAGAAGAGAGAAGAGAGAAAGCCTAGTGCTTTGATACCGTGCTAGCAATGCTAGGGTTTTAGGAAAATAAGAAAGAGAGGAAGAGAGGGAAAGACAGATAAGAGAGAATTACAGGAGAAGAGAAAGCATCACACGTAGAATAGGCTGCTCCTCATATTTATATTACATAGGTTTTGAAAATGTTAAAAAAAATCCCTTAACCTACATAGAGTGCCGATCAGTACTCTTGGGTTACCATTCAGCATTTAATGAACCAAAAATACCCTTTTGGATTGCTGAACCAACATTTCTGTTTTACTATTAAACACATGAAGCATGTTATAAAAATTGCATCAATAAATGTCCCTACTGGTAAAGAGTGGAAAAAAGATATAGAATTGGTCTGCACAATCCAGATATATGGTTTTGCATTTCCCATCTACTTCTAATTCTAGATTGGATTACACCAACCAACAAGAGATCTGTTATCCATGAATAAAGTAACATCTTCTCTTAAAAAAATTAAATACCTATGAACATCTAAAATTCATGCCCATCTACTTCTAATTCTAAATTGGATTACACCAACCAACAAGAGATCTGTTATCCATGAATAAAGTAACATCTTCTCTTAAAAAAATTATATACCTATGAGCATCTAAAATGCATGTTTTGTTCTCTATGTAACAGTTTGAAATATGCTTTTCTATTGACCGGAAAGGACCTTTGATAACCTTTTTTTTTTTACTTCCAATTGTTTTTTCAGAAATAATCTATTAGTCTCAATAAAGTTTCTATACATCTTAAACTTTATGGAAACCAAGAAGATTTTAATTTTCTCTCTCCCCCCCCCCCCCCCCAAAAAAAAAAAAAAAAGAAGAAAGCTACCAAGGATGGTGGGGAATTTAGCAAGATGCCTACCAGTTTATTATGCAGCATAACAAAAGTACAGAATCAGAGGGGAACAAACAATAAGGCATTAGGAGAATGCCCAAAAGGATACAGAGGGGACATAAAAGAAAATATTTTCAAAACCAATCATCTAGCAGTACAAGGAAATTGCGATCAGGTGGCCAAAATTATTCCTTCATTGAAAAAGGAGGAATTTCTTACTTTAGAAACAGAACATACTGCCATTGTATTAGTAAGGAAAATAGAACTCTAGTTAAATCGAAAATTTTCACACCAATGAGAACTTTTGGTTGTAACTCATGGGGAATCATTCTTGATGAATTTCTATAAGAAAATTCCAAACGAAGCTTCTAAAGGAAGATTGCATATAGAAATCACTGAAGTATCCAAAGTGTACAGTCAATTGTCCTACGGTTATTTTTACAGATATTTTCCATTTAATTGATTCCAGGTTTTTATGAGCTTCTCTAGTAGGTCATCATTCTTATCAACAGGCAAAATGATTAGAGATTTCCTTCTATTGTCAATTGTCCTGCCCCAAATGGTGTGCTCTCTTGCTCTCCCTCCTTGTTCACGCCTTTTTTGTTTTTTTTTTGGGGGGGGGGGGTGCTTCGGTACTATTTAAATGTACTTTTGATATACGTTATTCATGTTCAGATGTACTTATTGAATCATGGTATTGATGTTCTGTAGGGAATTGATTGCATGACTTCATTTTTCTAGTACACAAATGCCATTACCATCTTTACTTTCTTGGCCATTGCAATTCTTGGGCACTTCTATGATGTGCTTTACGACATGCTTCCAATAATTTGTTTGGCTTGTGAAGAAATCACACAACTACTGCATTCTCTCACAGCTATGCTTGCTATATTCAGAATCAGATGTTTGAAGGTGCTGTTTTCTTGGACTGTGGTACTGATTTGGGCTCTGGTCATCATGTTCCTGGTTAGTTCTGTCATCCTCATATGGCTTATTGCGTTTATCCTTGAAAATTTTCCTACCCATTAAATTTTACTTGGTAAAGTTTCACTCAAAATCTTCTGGATTAGAAGAAAAGTTATTGGTTCTAAGAGCATCTCCAGCAGTGAACCAAAGCTAGGCCCAAATTTAAATTTCAGTCAAAAACCTAAAAAAATTCTCTCCAGTAGTAAACTCAAACTCAAACCCATACCAAATTTATTTTTACTCAAACTCAAACCCAAATTTGCACAAGACTATTTACAACCTCAAAGATGCAACGGTCACTGAACTTTCTCTAGAAAACTCCTCAACGGATGGAAAGGGGAAAGAAAAGAAATGGAAAAGAAAAGCCCAAACTGCGACCTCCAATGGTCGTCGATGGGCGGTCATCAATGTGGTTTCATGAAGTAGGAAAAAGTCGGCGATTGACTAGAGGAAGGACATCGGCGATCGGAATTAGAGAGGATTCCGGCAATGGAGCAGGGAGAGGATTTCACGATGCAGGGGTGGAGGATTTTGCGACGGAGTCAAGCAGGGAGATGATTTAGATGTCTCAGAAGTCATGATGGATACAATGCAGATTTTAGAATCACCTTGCAGTTGGTTAGATACTAATGACATATTTGACTGTCTCATCCTTTTTCTGATCCTACAAGTAAACTTTTTTAAACTGCCTAAACTTCTTTCAAATTAAGCAGCATGCTTGTATTTTATTATGCTTTCCCCCATGAAAATATAGGAAAATAAAAGAAAAGTAACTAAATTAATGTAATTTTTTAGACAATCTTATGCTTGAGGCTTCCTGGACTGAAGGAAATTGTGAATCACCGCTACTGATTTTTGGTCTTTGGTTTGTGGTTTTTTTTCTTCTTGGGATTGTCAATGTTGCTTGGGACTTTGCCCTTCTCTTTTGTCCCAAGTGCCAACCAACCCTCAACCCTCCCCCTTCCCTCTCTTTCCTGTTGCTTAATCATATCCGCATATATTGCTTCGATAATTTCCAGAATGGTAGGCATAGAATGCTGAAAAGAAGAAAAAAAAAATTTACAAAACATTGAATGACAATGAGGCATTGATTATGTTGCTCTTTAAGATGCTTTGCACTTTCATTCTCTACTCAGTAGAGGACACCCGGGCCTCATCTATATACTATTGTCCGTTAAAAATCAAGATTTGCGATCTTATCTAAGAAGCACGGATATGGACATGGGACACAGATACGACGCAACGTGGACACTTTCACATGGAATTTTTTTTAAAAAAACTAGGAACACAGACACGTTGGTGACACATTGAATAATGTATATGATCAAATAATCCATTTCTAACTTTATTTCAATTAAATTAGGAGTGAAAAATACACAGATCATCAAGTGAGAGGCTTGCAACCTCAAGCACCCAATGTTTCACATCATAAAGTCATAAAATTAAAATTAAAGTACCAAACAAATCAATAGATCAAATGTTATTATAAGCATCCAACACCTTATAACTACTAGTCACACAAAAGATGAAAGTGGGCCTAAACAAACATTAAAAAGGCCCAATAGAGATTTATGCAAATTCACTTTAAACATGAAAATAAATTAAATGTATAATAGTTGGACTCTAAATCTCATTGAAATTACTGTTGACTAATAAATTAAACAAAATAAAGATATAAATTTATTTTTATTATCAATTTTTTTGATCAAGCAAAGATTAAAAACTAATTGACCCCAATAAGAGATTTATGTTATAAAGTACTTAATGAAAAAAGGTAAAGAAAAGAATTAGGTTAAATACAGATTAGACAAGTGTTAAAGGATTAAAAAAACAAATAAATTTTGATGAAAAAAAGGAGATAAATAGAAAGACCCATTCATGAGGGGTCTGCCCACTTTTGTGGGTACTGGCCACATCAGTATTAAGAAAACCAAAAATAAAAAATTGGGTGGCCAAATGAACCCAGACCTTCTGGGTCTTTCTTGATGTATGTGAGAGGGAGAGGGAGAGAGAGAGCCAGTGGGCAGCAGCACATCACATTGGTCGAAAATCTAATCAGCTTTCTGAAAATGTGAAAATTTAGGGACAAGTGCTATCGCGTTGACGAGAGAAAAATAAGGAAGTACCTGGACAGATTACAGATCTGGTCAAGATCGATGCACCCTCAATAGCCACTAGAAAGATCAATCTATGTGGTGTCTGCCCACTTTCGTGTGTATAGGCCACATCAGTGTTAAAAAACCCAAAAATAAAAAATTGGGGAGCCAAATGAACCCAGACCTTTTGGGTCTTTCTTCACAAGAGAGAGAGAGAGAGAGAGAGAGCCAGTGGGCAGCAACACATCAGTGGTTGAAGATCTAAGCAACTTTCAGGAAATGTTTGAAAATTTAGGGACAAGTGCTATGGTGTTGGGAGAAAAAGAAGGAAGTACCTCGACAGATCACAGATCTGGTCGTAGATCGATCGCACCCCCATAGCTGCAGCAACAAGTCTTTTCTCCTCATTTTTTCTTCACTTCATTTTGGGCAAAGTCTATAGATGGTCTGATGTTCTCTTATTCTCTACAAGAATCTCTCCTTTTCTATTAGAAAAATCTGAAATTTTTTTTTTTTTTCTTTGGGTGAAACATGTCCCTGCGTGTCCCAAAGAGTCCAAAATTTTAGGGAACAAATCAAATACTCATTTTATTGTATCGTACATGTGTTCGAGTGTATCCGTGTCTAACACCGATACTCTTACATCAGAGAGGTGTGTGTTCTGTGCTTCATAGTTATGGAGTGATATGAAAATGGAAGAGAAGATTTTAAGGGTAGATAGCAAGGGATTTTGATCCTACAAACAAATAGGGCTATAAGACATACAAATCAACTTAAGCTTGGCTTAAGTTTGGTTTGGTTAAAGGCCCACTCGAGATCACTCATGTGATAAACAAGCCAAGATCAATAAACTGGGCTCAAATTCAGCTTGCTAAACTAAGTGAATTAGTACTTTTATAAATTAAAAAAATATTTTATAGATAGCTGCCAGAGTAGAAAATGCTCTGAATCAAAAAAATTGAGTTTGTTAAACCACTAACTCATCTAAAAGCTTAAGTTATTAGAGAGGGTTGTAACTTAAGTATTTAATACTCTAACATGTCCCCTCATGTGTGACCCAATTCTTTGTTATGAGTGAGGTCAACATGTACATGAATTATAATTATTAGGGTAGGCAGTGAGGTTTGAACCCAGGACCTTTGAATGCTCTGATATCATGTTAAATTACCAACTCATCTAAAAGCTTTAGGCCTATTAGGGAGGGTGTAACTTAAGTATTTAATAGAGTTTTTTTTTGAATAGTTAAGAAGAGTTGGTTAGTTTCTTCTATCACTTCAAGAAATCGAGTAACTAATAATTACAAATATGTATGACATAATGAAGAAATGAAATAGTGGGAGGGGGGCTCTTCCTTCATCGAAACATACAATCTTATCCTTTAAAAAAAAGAAAAAAGATTGTGCATGTTAGAATTAGAAGCACTTAGACATTGTTTTTATGGAATGCATATATCTTATTTTTGGTTTAGTTATCGGTTTTGTCAATTTTTAGTTGGTGACTTCCGAATTGTGGAAATTGGATTTACTCTCATGTTGAAATCATTATTTCTAGTAGGTGGAGTGTAATGTACTCTAGTCATATACCTTAAAGGGCTAATGTTTAGAGATTATCTTAGGATATTAGAGAGTTCTTCGGTGCGGATGTCAGTTTTATTAGCCCCTTCCAAGATTGGGGGATGGAGGAGGTTATGGAGTTTTATTCTTTTTGGTACAGGATTCCTCTTTCTAATTCGGGGGATGATATTCTTTGTTGGGTGTACATGGGATTGATTTTTCTGTGAATACATATTATGATATATATGCTTTTGCGGGGAGAGAATGGTCGGCGATTTCCATGGAAAGCTAGTCGGATATCGAAAGCCCTCTTTGAAGGTGGCATGGGGAATAATTCTCACTCTGGACAATTTGATAAAAAGAGGCCAAATAGTGGTTGACTGATGCTTCCTTTACAAATGCCAAGAGGAATCAGTGAATCATCTCCTCAATACATTGTCCATTTACTTGGGCCATTTGGAGGCTTTTGATCGGTTTGTTTGGGATTGTTTGGAGTAATGCCGCAGTCTAAATCGGCTGTTCTTACCTCTTTGAGGGGGATATTTCCCTCTACAAGGGTTAGAAAAGCGTGGTACATGACCCCTCTTTATATTTGGTGGATCATATGGTGGGGGAGGAACAGTAAGGTTTGTATAGGTGTTGAGGCCACTTTATGGGTTGTTAAAGCTTTGGTTTTAAGCTCCCTCTTTTTTTCTCTTAAACTTCTAAAATAGAGAAGGTATAGAAAATTTCTAGGCAATGAAAGCCTTATTCTATTCATTATAAAAGTTCTTTGATTATTGGTGGCAAAAGGACGAGCATAGATTTGGTACTCTCTTTTGGCACCATAGTTTCAAAGAAAAGATATCCTCTTGTCAGTGTGTTAGAAACATAGAATGGGCTTATAGTGCTCACTCATTGTGAGCAGAACTTTGGTTTTCTTACAAAAAATATTTTGGTGCCTCTAATTTCTTAAGGTACTCCTTTGGTCTTGAAAGTTGGTTTAATTGCCTAAGGTACTCCCTTGGTCTTGAGAGGTGGTGAAGCAAAATTCCATACTATTTGTTCAAAATTTCTCACTTTTTGTTATTTCATCAATTCTGATGAGTGAGAAGCAGTTAATTGAATTTCTATAAAAAGATTCTAAAAAAGGTACAAAATAATTTGAAATATAGTCTTACTAAACCTATCCATGATTGATCTTCATAATTAGAATTAAACCATTCAGACAAAAACTGGAACCCAGCAAATAAAGGGAACCTGGACAATGAAACATCAAATTAACACACAACTCTAAAAGTTTTGAAAAAAATGAAAAAAAGAATAATTTTTTGAATTTTAAACAACAAAAGAAAACTAATAGGCTGACATTTTGCCCAATGTGGTAATTGAAAAAAAGTGTAGATCCAAAAAGCTGGGAAGCTCCAAAGTGTGTGGTATGTGGTTTTGGACACATACCATCCTTGGTGGGGATGACTTTTGTTATAGTGTGTGGTAAATCCTCTAAAACCCATATTGAACACCCACAACTTTGGTCTTCCTGAAAAGAGATTGCTGTAATGGTTGGTGATTCTCCAACCAATGAAACCATGGCACCACCTTTGCTTCTTCTGTTCCAGAAGCAAGAAACAGAACAATGGAGAAAGTTTCTTTTATTACATCTTTTTAAAGTCTTGGCCCACTCACTATTCAGGCTTCTTTTATTCATTTCTTTCCCTCCACTGAAACCTCCAAGGTCCATATATAGAACAGTTTATCAGCTTCTTCAAAGGTTTTGTTTTTTGGTTAAAAAAAAAAAAAATAATTGTTTCTGTCTGCACTTGTATAAAAACATTATCGTTGCTGTTCCCCTTCTGTTTAGTTTACTTTATTTGTTTTTTTATTTCTTAGTTGAAGCCGATGACTGTTAAGTCGTACTTATTACCTTATGGATGCATTTACTCTCGTTTTGGCAACTTCTGGTCCCTATTTCATTTAATACTTACGTTTTTATATACTGAATCCTAGGTTATGGTCCTTGTGAAAACAAATGATGTTATCATTTTAAAGCCCTTAAAGTTTGGATCAAATTACATATAGATGGTTGCAAGGACAGAGCCAGTTAAGGCTGCCCATGGGGTAATCTCCCCCTTCCCCTGGGCAGCCCCCTCTATTTTTGTATTTGAATTTTTTTTTTTACTTTTCAAAAGATTTTCAAATATATCCCTTTAATTTATGTTTTATTACTCACTAGATTGAAAGTTTTCATTACTTACCCTTACCTTAATTTCAATTTGACCTCCCAACTTCCAAGAGTAAATTCCTGGCTACGTCCCTAGTGGGATGAAGTCAATTGAAGGGTTCGGGCAAAGATCAAGGTTGTGTTGATCTCTTTTGAGGAGGTAAACATCATTTAAGCTGTAATGCCTCTTTTTTTTTTTTTTGGAGTGTACAGGAAGAGAGAAATATGGGATTGTTTGATTGGGCAGAGATGTTGTTCTCTAGGCAGGAGCGTGTTCTTTTTTTTATTCTTTTTTTATTTTGTGAGGGGGGGTATTAAGGAGGCTTAACCAATTGTTTGGAGAGATTTAGTTGGCTTCTTTCTCTGTGTGTGTATTATATATGAACATATATACACATACATGCATATATATATATATATATACACACATACACATACATACATATATACATATACATATACAGATACATGTACATTTCAAGGTGGTTTAGACCTAGCCTTATTTTTGTTCCATGTATTTGAATTGTGTACATGGCTCGGTGAATATTTGATTTGCTTATCAAAAAAAGGGTCAGGATTGTATTGACCTCGTAGAAAATTTGTATACTTAAGGCTGTGTTTGGTTGAGTCATTGACTCTGCTGGACCAAGCTTGAAGCGACTTTCCTGGAGGTAAAAGTTTTTAAAAAATTCTTCTAATCCCAGCACAGAGCATTTAAGATATTTTTACAGTTACACATTGTCTCAGTAGTCTTGTTCAAGGAATTTTATGCTTTTGTTGTGGTAATGATGCAAATGATGTGCCAGGTAGATTTGGAAAATATTACTAGGGAAGGGGAAAACTAGATTTGAAGGCAAACATAGTTATTTGGCAAGATTCTTATTTAGAACTTGCCTAATAGATTAATTATGTTCAATTTTTTTTAACCATTTTTTTTTCCATGTATGTTAAGTTATTACACTACTTTTTATTTTTGGTTGCAATTTTGCTTATGGGCTGTATAATGGGCTCCCGTGTTAGGCTTTTAATTGTGGGCTTATTTATTTATTTCAGATTTGGTAGGTCTAGTGGGCGTATCAAGGTCCAAGTATTATACTCGAATATGGCCATAAAGGTGTTCAAATTCAAACACGGGCATGAAGTTCCCTTGGTCTCCAAATTCTACCTCTTTCTATAAAGAGTTTTATTAGCCTTGTTTTGAAGCATGAAATGAAGAAATATGTAAAGCCCTCTATTTTGATGCATGATGCATCTTCTCTTAGTTGTGATTGCCTAGACCGTTTTCTTCTTCTTCTTCTTCTTCTCACTAATTTTCTGCACTTTATTCCTTAGATAAGACTTTGTCCACCACTCCTTCATAGCTTAAACCATTCCTTCCCTCAAGCTTTAAACTAACTAGTAAGAACCAACAAACCCCTATAAAATTGAACCATGATTCGAACAGCCACTGAACCACCTCTAAAACCTTATTCTCCTAAGTCGAAAATCTTACCCACCATTTCTTATTCAATCCATAACCTTTCTACACTTGAACGCGAAAGGTTATAATCCTAAGTAGTGCTCTCCTAGATGTTGTCTAGCAGTGTAACCTTGACCTAGAAGGGTTGAATGGGTCAAATAGACCAATTTTGCAATTTTAACCAATTCAAATTTTATGTTCGATTCAAATCGATTGATTATGCAAACTACCCTAAGTTCCAAAGTGCGTGCAATAGTAATTAAGTGAATTAATAATCAAAGCAATTAAAGAGCAATCACACATTAAACACAAGGAATATTTTACTTGGAAAACCCTTGCGGGAATAAAACCACAGAATCTAGTCCAGCATAACACAGTCCACCATGAAGAAAGCAGAGTTACATAACTCGAATTCAACTTACATTGTAGCGACTCAAATCCACAAGCCTCGCTAACATCGAATCTTCAACTCCACTTGAATTCTAAGCTTTTCTTCACAACTGTAATGTCGAATCTTTGAATGTCTTCTCAATTCATTTTCACAAATCGTAGTATCCACCGATCACAAAAGCTTGGAATCCTCCTTGCTTGAACACAAAAGCACGATAGTATAAGTATGACGGTTTAGAACATGAGGCTGAGGGTTAATCTAAATAATTAGAAAATATGAAGATGTGTTTACACCTTAGAAAAACTTTGAGAATTATGTAGAAAAGTCATGCATAAGCCTCTCTTGATGATATGAGAAACCCGTATTAATATTTATAGAAAAACAATTGAATTTAGATTATACTAGGATTCTGACACCGTTTGAATGTCCAGGGTCCAGTTTAAACGGCCTCTAATCACATTCAAATGCTGCTTTGAACGAGATCAAACAGGGTATTCTGGAGTTAAAAAATAACTTGCAAATTAAGGTTCCACTTTCAACGTTTGAAGCTCTAGTTCAAACCCTGTTTACATACGAAGGACCGTTCGGATGCTGAATATTCTAGTTTGAACAGCCTTTACATAAAAGCCAAGTTCGACCGCCAATTTGAACTTACATCAAAGGAGCTCACTGTTTATTATAAAAACATTAACACTAACTCCTGTTTGAATGCAATTGAACGATGGCTACTGTTTCTGGACAATTGAAATATTACAAGTTCCGTTTGAATGACCTTACCCCATGTTTGAACGCCATTTGCCACGTTGCCTTTTAAGTTCTACAAACCAATTAAACTTGTAAAAACGGAGGCTAAGACTATGGCTTGATTGAAAAACACTTTTTAAGTATTTTTAAAGACTTTTTGAAGTGTGTGTGTGATCCAACCTACAGTTACAGTCTCTAAATTCACTTACCATTCAAACCTAAGCGTGATCGACTTTCACTTGATCTTCAATATAGCACAACGACCTTCAACACTCGAGGCTTATGAATTCAAGGTGTTGGGTAGTGTGGAATCCTGATAAGTACTGGACACTAGTCCGATTGATCGCGGATCCAACTCTGCGGTAAGTTGGCTAGGCGTGGGAGCCCCCTTGCCCGAAGGAAGGGGTTCGGAGGGCGGGCCTCCTGAGGCAAATTTTTTTGAGGGTATTTTTGGCATTTCACATTATTATCCTTGTTGTCCCTAATACTATATATTTATAGTTGAGGAGTCGTATCTCTTTGCATTGGAATTTGTAACTCTTTTTAGATCATAGTAAAATCGCAACAGCTGTGGACGTAGTCCTATTTATGGATGAACCACGTAAATCTTTGTGTTCTTGTGTGTGAAGTGTGATTTTAGATTCAGTTTTCTTGTTTGCTTCGTGTCTTCACCGATCTTGGTTAGGTGATTATATTCCGTACAACACTGCTTTCGCTTGGTGGGCCGGGAATGCCCGACTTATCAATTTATCCGGTAAACTGCTAGGGGCTCATGTAGCCCATGCCGGATTAATCGTATTCTGGGCCGGAGCAATGAACCTATTTGAAGTGGCTCATTTCGTACCAGAGAAGCCTATGTATGAACAAGGATTAAAGGCACACATGGACCAAGACACAAACATTTTTGCTTCTTACTAGTTTGCTTCACTTGGTTTCTTGTCTGCATTTTTGCTGTTAATTCATGGATTCAGAAGATTTAATTTCATGGATCGGACTTCTGGAAGGCATTTCAAATGGTGTTGGGAATTTCTGCAGCTCCAATTTGGTGGAAAGCACCTTTCTTTATTTGTTGAAATCCTCCTTGTTTTGTAGATTTGTTTCTCTTACCTAGTTATTATAAATTGCTCTTGATGATGGGAGCCTCTGGTTTTGTATAGTAGATGTAACTAAGATGCAACTCCATTTATATGTTGAAAATTGATTGAGGTCTCTTGTACCTGCTACATATAGTTGAGGCACGTGCTGTGTTCTGATGTGCAGGGAATTTTATTCTCTACAATAGCTTTTCTACACTTCCCACGATTGCATGCTTAAAAAGCATTGTACATAGGGATTGTTAAGTCATGTTTTTAAAACAAAGGACAACAATTTTCACATATTACAAGTGTAGTCATGATAATGGATCATCCACGGGATAAGAAATTTGTACTCTTATGTAATATTGACCTGAATTGAGTTGTCCAGAGTTACCTGACTTGGTCAGATCCAGTCAGCCTTGTCCCAAGTCCATCCAGCTTTGTCTGAGCAATGATGACCAATCTGCACTACTATTGTGATGTTTTTCCTTTTCTTGGCTTCCAAAATTTTCCTCAGCTAATGTTTTCTTTTGGAAATTTTAGGGAATCCTGCTTTGAGACATGGCAAACCGGGAACTGGAGTTGGGCTTGGATATGGCCTTCGGTTCAAGTCTCAGCTGGGTCACTTTCAGGTGGACTATGCTATCAATGCATTTCAACAAAAAACTGTCTACTTTGGCTTCAGCAACCTTGCTTCATGACAGTCCATATCCCATCTGGTGCAAATCCGATGATGCTTTTCCCACCTTCGTTATGGTGATCAAAGCATCCCTCTTTGAAGGATGGGGTTGTTTGGGATGGGATTTTGGGTTCGAAAACGTTTGGCCTGTTCCCATTTGGAAGCACTAGCATACCATCTACCATCTGCACTATTACCAGAGAAGGATTTGCAGGTTTCATTGTATTTTCAATTTACAAATATAGAAGGTTCTCTTCTTCATTCATAGGAACCCATTTGGAACCTTTGTTCACATTTACTCATCAGAAAGAAGAAAAAAAAATTAAGCCATTTTTCACCCGATTTGCTATCTGAATAATCTATTCTTTTTTTTTTTTTTTTTGGTTGTCATATTTAATTTACAGTTATGTATTAAGAATCTCAATAATTTTTATATTACTATAATATTACATGATGTGAAAGAAAGGAAAAGAAAAAGGAAAATAAGAATTAACTAAACGAATGATGGGTTTTACGGCAATTTGTTTTAGTTGGAATGGGTTTTTATTTATTTATTTATTTTTGTGATTAAAAGGATTCATTAGTTCTTTCAAATTTCAATGGAGGTGATTGCAGGAGTTTCAATTATTATTATTGTAGGGAATAAAGATAATAAAATGTAGTATGCTATGCTACTTTTTATCTCGTTTTAGTACTGTATATAGAGAATTCTGGTGAAGGTTAAGCACGGCATCAGTATGCTCTTGTGAGTAAACTTGCTCTTTATTGATATGAAATAAAAAAAAATAAAAAAAGGCCAACTTTTTGTCTCATGCTTCATGCTTGCTGGCCTAATAATGGAAAGGAGGACTCAAAATGTTTTAGTAACAGGACTTGTATATACCAATCGGAACTCTCTTTTCATTCAACCGATAAGAGATATTACATTACACTTAATAGTGCTTTGTATAACACTTCCATTTGCATGGTTCATGGTTCAAGTTTGTCTATTTGAAATGAAAAGATTTATACACAACTCAGAATTTACATTTACATTTACATTTACATGCACATGGTATTAAGATATGTCTTTCTTCTTCCTTTGAAATCTCAATATTGGAGTCAAGATCCATCTATTGATCAACATCCCAACAGTTTCTAAAGTAACTTGTAAAGCAAGAACCATTACGTACGTAGCACAAATTTAATGCACCAATAAAAAGCTCTCACAATATTCACCAACAGGCCCACAGGACACTTCTGCTTACTTGAGAGATTGGACATTTTCTTCTCTCTCCTGAAGAATGCAAAACTTAAAAAGTTGCTGTGAAAATTTCCCTCATTAATCTCCCAATCCCAAGTTTAAGGTGGATTTGGGTCGAGTTGACACTCTCTACTCAATTTTGACATTATCTCACACAAAGGGCTTTAAAGTACATTCAATAAATTAGGACCATTAAAAATTACAACTAAACCTTAAAAACAGTGAATCTGTTTAACCAAAACTAGGAGTATTTAGTTATGTCTCACTTTTATTTGGATTCAATTCTGATGAGATTGAGGCAATCTTTGTAGATTAGTTAGGCAATCTAAGTGGGTGTCACAGTTTAAATTAAGACAATAACTATATTGGTTAGGATCACCTAAAACTCTATTTAAAAATTAATCCAATTTCCATGTAAAAGAACACCTTTCATAAGGCACTGACTTGGCTGTCGTTCTTTCCAGTCAATCGGTGTTATTTTGTGGTTCTATTGGGTCACATTGCAGTGTCTTGAGACTTAATAAAATGGTTTTCATACCTCTACGTTTTCTTTTCTTTTGTTTTTTTAATGAATCGGTAAGGGGTATTTTAAGCCAGCTTATGTGTACCAGACTAAGTTCTCCTTTCCGTGACAACCAAACTTGCTCTTTAATTTCTAACTGTCAACGATTAGCGTAAAAAGAACTTGAATTCGAGACGCTTGAATTTTATTTTCAATGTCTTTAACATTCAATTACACCTATGAATGGTGGATTTGATACTTCTACCTAGCGGACTAAATTTTTTTTAAAAAAAAATTAAAAATCCAACCCCTGACAATGGTATAAAAAAAAGTTAATCCTTTATCAAATGTCTACATTTGTAGCAGATCTACCTTTCTAATGAGTGAAGTGGGCTCCCTTTTTTTTTAAAGGGCTGATGCCAAGAAATTGATTATTGATTATGATCTCCCAACCCCCAAGAAATTTCCTAGAAATGATTTGGTGAGTATGGTTGATCAAAAGTGATGGCGCATCAATTTTCATTTGTTTTCTTCTTTTTGACAAATCATGGACCCACCAATTCATGTAATTTTGTGGGTATATGCACTTGTCATTTCATATAGCAGTGGCAATGGTAGATGGTTTTTTTTTTTTTTTTCTGTTGGGAGTACATTTTATTAGGTGGGATGTGGGGGGAACTAGTGAATGATCAACAGACCTAACTAACTCTTCTACCAATATTTGCACCCAATCACAGAAAAATGGTTAGAATTGCAATTTGAACAAATACTTTGAAATATGTTTTGGAACTAAAGATCAACTACAATTGTATGTGACCTCTATATATTATATTCTCTAACAAAAAAAATAAATAAAAAATATTTAACATTAATGAGACAATAAAAATAGTTTTTTTTTTTATACGAAAGTTAAATGTGATAATGGTGGTCCTAGGCAAGATTTGTTTGTATAGCATTATTCTTTTGTAAATTAAAAAATCCTTTTATTTTTATTTAAAAATAAGATTAGATGTAATACAAATTCTAGAAAAGGGTCTCGATCAAGGACTTGACTCTTCACCTGTACAATATTTTCTTAATATACTATTACAAAAATATATATATATATATATATGTGTGTGTGTGTGTGTGTGTGTGTGTGCGCGCGTGCGTGCGTGTGTGTCTTAAATGTATTAAGAGAAGTGAGATAATCCTTTTATGGGAGAATATCTCCATTCCTCAATTAAAAATGTAAAGGAATGCCATGCAAATCATGATTTTAAGATCAAACAATTAACACAAAAGTACTTACTTTGATGGAAGTTTATGAAACGTGAAATCTGAACTTGTTTTAGGTATAAATCAACCAACTTTGCTATTTTTTCATATAAAGTAAGACTGGACTTTCTTTTCTTTTCTTTTCTTTTCTATTATTGGACTTCCTAAATGAATAAGAAATTGTAAATCTACATGGGGATTGAGATAACCCACAAAAGTTTACAGGTTAGTCAGAATACCACTAAATAATATGTAAACCAGTATATATAAATATATAAAAATAGTTTGAAAACAGAATCTATTCCAAAGCAGTAAAGTAGAAAAATTCTAAAGCAGTAAATCAAAACAGGAAAGTTTCCAAAGCAATACAGAACCAAATACTTACAGAAACTGGAAAGTCTGAATTAGATCAAGGATAGTGTTTGATACTATGTCCTTAAGACAAATTTCGTCCTCGCAATGGTGCTCACGATTTTAGACGTTTGCCTCCTAGGATACAATGATCTGAATCTCACAGAAGCAGCACTTCAATCTGTGAGTCCGTCAAACCAACAGTGGTTTACTCTCTCTCAAACTCAAACACAAAATGCAGAAAACTTATGTACTACGAATGTGTGAATGTATGTATATTTATAGACCTCTTCATGACTGTTTGGTACAGTCATGAAGGTTCAGTTATGTCTATTCATGGTGAACAGATACAGTTGCACCCTTGAAGAAGACGATTGTTCAGTCAAAATTCAAACCAACGCAATCGCAGAACGGTGACATTATTTTATTTTAATTCATCTGGTAGCTAAACGACAGCGTTTTGATTTATTTTTAACAATAAAAAAACGACAGCGTTTAATAGAAAATTATTTAAATTAATTTTCTCAAAAAAGATATATATACGACGGGCCAAGCCCAAACCCTAATCGGCCTGGTTCGGGGCGAGGTGGCAGCGGTGGCGCGCGCGCGTGTGGTGAACCAAGCATATGCTAGGTCTTTCCCCTTCCACAAAACTTGGGTACCCCTTGGGGCCCAAACCCCCCTCCAAGGTATGTGTATATATACGCTTTAAAAGCCTTGTACCCATCCTATGTGGGATATAAGCCTTTTGCACAAGTATCAAGCTTTTGTTACCATTTTCAAGTGGTGATGTTTAGAGACAATTTCTCATTCATTCCTTAATGGTTTCGAGCAACCCAATATATAATCTTAATCTCCTCATAGAGGAGAACACATTCTCATGTGGACCCACTAAAATTAATTTGTGGGACCCACTTTAATTTTAGCTCAAAGATAGCTAATTATAATGCTCAAAAAATCCATTTTTTCAAAAATCCCTCACATGAATGAAATTGACTGAAAGTAATGCAAATGACATGCAGACACTAAGAGAGAGTTTAGTTGGAAATTTCCTGTATAGAGGAAGGTAGCTTATGGCCTTGAACCTTCCCTTGTGAAATGCTATTGGGGTTACTAATTGATCAATGAACATGATGTCTTGAACTGTTTAATTGTTTGTGTAAACCAAGACAAAAATATTCACATAGAATCTTTCCTGACATGGTTGGTTCTCATGATTATGTTCATTTTGGCCTTAAACAATTCTTGATTTTATGAGTGCTCCTAGAGAATTTAGCCTTTATCATTCTCATAGAACCGACCCAGTTCACACTCACATAGGTGATTTCTTATTAAGAGTATCCTGCTATACCCCACTTGTATATTAATAAGGTATAAGAATCATTAAAAACTTAGCTTATCCTTTTTAATGCTACAGGCATCACTATTCTTATCATAGGAATGGGTAGAAGATTTTATCTCCATAGTGATCTTTAATGAATCTCACATAATTCAGTTGTCCCTTTGAACCTAGATCTTGGGATCTCCAGTCAGCTAGGTTGGGTTGCCATTGTGGCGACTCTTAGTGCATAGGATTTAAGCCAATTCCCCTCGATGATTTATTTACTTGTTCTCTGGTCAAACCTTTGGTTAACGGATCCTGAATGTTATCTTTTGACCTTATGTATTTAATGGTCATAATACCATTAGAAAGAAGTTGTTTCACGGTATTATGTCTTCGATGAATATGTCGAGACTTACCGTTATACATGTGATTTTGTGTCCTACCAATCGCTGATCGACTATCGTAATGAATACTAGATAGCGGGCACAAGTTTTGGCCACATTGAAATATCTTCTAGGAAGTGATGAAGCCACTCACTTCTTCACCAGCTTTATCAAGTACAATAAACTCAGATTCCATTGTGGATTTAGGCGATGCATGTTTGTTTAGAAGATTTCCATGATACCGCTCCACCACTAAGTGTAAACAAATAACCACTTGTGGAATTTTGAGTATTTGATATCGGATATCCCTTCAAGTACTACTGAATATTTTGAGTAGTGCTATCCATAGTTTTGGAATGTATTTTAGATACCTCAAAACCCTAACTATTGTCTTCCAATGATCTGGACCTGGATTACTTGTGTATTTCCTCAATTTGCTGACAACGTAAGCTATGTCTGGACGGGTACAATTCATCACATATATTATGTTGCTAATTATTTGTACATATTCTAGTTGTGATATACTTTTGCCATTATTCTTAGATAAATATAGATTTACATCTACAGGTGTTCTCGCTGGACTATTATCATCTTATTTAAATTTCTTGAGAATTTTTGAAAAGTAATGTGTTTGAGATAATATCAGTCCATCTGATGTTCTAGAGATCTTTATCCCAAGTATAACATCGGCAACACCTAAGTCCTTCACTGTCAAACTTATTGTTTAATATTTTCTTGGTAGCTTTAATGACTTCATTATTATTACCTATAATGAGCATATCATTAACATAAAGACAAATAATGACAAAACCATGTTCGGTGTTCTTGACATATACACATTTGTCACACTCATTAATTTTGAACCCATTTGACATCATTACACTGTCAAATTTCTCATACTACTACTTTGGTGTTTGTTTTGATCCATAAAGAGATTTAACAAGCCAACATACTTTCTTTTCTTGACCTGAAACAATAAACCCTTTGGGTTGTTCCGTGTATATTTCTTCATCTAATTCACAATTTAAGAAAGCTGTCTTTATATCCATTTGATGTATTTCAAGATTGTGTATAACTGCAATAACTATTAACATTCTAATTGATGAGATTCTTGTAACAGGTGAATATGTATCAAAATAGTCTAAGCCTTCCATTGGTTTTTATTCCTTTAATAGCAAGTCTGGCATTGTATTTATCAATAGATTCATCTGCTTTCATTTTCTTCTTGAATATCCATTTATATCCAAGAGGTTTTGAACCTAGTGGAAGATCCACTAGTTCCCACGTATGATTTTACAGAATGGATTCTACTTCATTATTTATAACCTCTTTCCAATATAGAGCTTCAGGACTCGACATTGCTTTCTTAAAGCTTCAAGCCTCATCTTCTAACAAATACGTTAAAAAATCTGGACCAAAAGATTTTGATGTTCTATCTCTTTTGCTGCTTCGAGGTTCATCATCATCTTGTTGGTCTTAACTACTGCTTGTTGCAGTATCATGAGTTCTTTTAATTGAACTCGACTCCTACGTTGATTTGTAAGGAAATACATTTTCAAACCAATATATATATAAATATATAAAAAAGTTTGAAAATAGAATCTATTCCAAAGCAGTAAATCAAAACAGGAAAGTTTCCAAAGCAATACAGAACCAAATACTTACAGAAACTGGAAAGTCTGAATTAGATCAAGGATGGTGTTTGACACTATGTCCTTAAGACAAATTTCGTCCTCGCAATGGTGCTCACGATCTTGGACATTTGCCTCCTAGGATACAATGATCTAAATCTCACAGAAGCAACACTTCAATCTATGAGTCTGTTAAACCAACAATGGTTTACTCTCTCTCAAGCTCAAACACAGAATGCAGAAAACTTATGTACTACGGAATGCGTGAACAGACATAGTCGTATCCTTGAAGAAGACGACTGCTCAGTCAAAATTCTTTAATGGAAAATTATTTAAATTAATTTTCTCCAAAAAGATATATATACGATGGGCCAAGCTCGAACCCGAATCGGCCTAGTTCGGGGCGAGGCGGCGGCAATGGCGCGCGCATGTGTGGTGAACCAAACATGTGCTAGATCCTCCCCCTTCCACAAAACCTTAGGTACCCCATTGGGGCCCAAACCCTCCTCCAAGGTATGTGTATATATACTCTTTAAAAGCCTTGTACCCATCGTATGTGGGACACAAGCTTTTTGCACAAGTATCAAGCTTTTGTTACCATTTCAAGTGGTGATGTTTGGAGACAATTTCTCATTCACTCCTTAATGGTTTTGAGCAACCCAATATATAATTTTAATCTCCTCATGGAGGATAACACATTCTAATGTGGACTCACTAAAATTAATTTGTGGGACCCACTTTAATTTTAGCTCAAAGATAGCTAATGATAATGCTCAAAAAATCTATTTTTCCAACATAATATAGCTTGTGTGAAACTTGGTTCATTTTAACCCTCCATAACTCTATATATACATATTCATACACACACATCACTATGATCTTCTCTTGCATCACATAAACTAAGGTTCCAAACACCACAATCTTCGTAGATCGCCTCCACTACCAAAGTTGAAAAAAAGTTTTAGTTATCAAACCATTTTGATGTTTTGTCATTTGACCAATATACATTATGCGAAAAGGAAGTTACATATTTCATAAGTTGCGTTGGTCAAACAACAAAATATTAGAACAAGTGTGGATATTTAAAGATCATGACATCATCTTCTTTCAGAGAGCGATCTTCATCAAATTCTTAACATCATGGTTTTGATTTATGCTACTAATGAATATAGGTGGTTATGTTGAAGACAAGTTTCAGTCATCAAACTATTTTGATGTCTCTTGTTGCTTGACCAATGTAATTTATGTGAAAAGGAAGCTACATATCTCATACGTTGTATTTGTCAAACATAAAAAATATCAGAATTAGTATGATATTTAAAGATCAAGACATATTCTTCTTTTAGAAAGTGATCAAGACATCATCTTTTTCGTAGTTTATGCTTGCAATAAAGAGAGATGTGTGTTAAGTTTGTGTTGAATAGGTGTTGAACACAATTTTGTTTACAAATTTGTGGTTTTGTGATGATTGAGTTGTATACAGGTTATGCTTTTAATGAATTTTTGTGATTATTTTATACTACAATATCGTATAATTTTTTTTTTTTATAATTGAGTGAATTTCATCTCAAATTATTATAATACATTGGTCATGAAGCTACAAGGTTTTACTTTCAAATGTGAAAGAATGTGAAATTTCATTGTTTCCTCGAGATAGTGAAATTTCACTATAACTTGATTATATTGGTGAATGTAACGGATAAAAAACATTGCGTATTAAAAACTTTTAGACACTTTTTGATTCTCTTTTCTTTTAACACTTTGTGATTGCCATGAAGTTACACGTTTTTATTGTCCAATGAAAGACAGTGAAATTTCACTGTAAGTTGATTATATTATTGTATATAATGGATGAAAAAATTTGAATTATTCTTTTAAACTTTGTGATTGCCATGAAGATACAAGGTTGGATTGTGAAATTTAACTGTTTTCTTGAAACTAGAATTGAACCAAAACTAATTTAATAAATCAGGTAAATTTTCATTTTTTCCTTGTAATTGGAACTAAACTGAAACAAACTTGATTCAAATAGTGAAATTTCATTGTTTTCTTTGTACTTAAACTGAAATGAAACTGGTTTGATTAAAATAGCACAATTTCACTATTTTCCTAAAACTAGAACAAACCTAAACTAATTTGATAGAATTAGTGAAATTTCATAGTGCCTTTGTAATTGGAACTAAATTAAAACAAACTTGATTCAAACAGTAAAATTTCACTATATATTTTACACATTAATTGAATTGAAACTTGTTTCATTAAAATAGTGAAATTTCAATATCATTGTGAAATAGACTAAATTGAAATTGGTATGATTAAAAGTAGTGAGATTTCACTATCTAAGTGAGTTTTTATTTATTATATTAAAACAATAAAATTCCACTGTCTGTTTAAAAATGAACTGAACTGAAACTAGTTTCATTAAAATAGTGAAATTTCATTATTTATGTGAAAAGTGGATTAAATTGAAATTGGTTTGATTAAAAGTAGTGAAATTTCATTCTCTAAGTTGAGTTTTTATTTATTTCAATAAAATAGTGAAATTTTACTATTTTTTTGAAAAATGAATTGAATTGAAATTAGTTTCATTAAAATAATAAAATTTCTTTACTTTTGTCAAAGTGGGAAAAATTGAATTTGGTTTTGATTAAAAGTTGTGGATTTTCAGTATCTAAAGTTGGGTATATATTTATTTTATTAGATTAGTGAAATTTTACTATCTAAAGTTGATTATATATTTATTTTATTAGATTAATGAAATTTCACTGTCTAAAGTTGAGTATAAACAACTCAATTAGTTTTTAATGTTTCATTAGATGGATGTTTATATTATTTGGAAATAAGTTCATTCTTTTTTCAGATGATTTTAGTTTTTGTAATTTATCATGTAAAAGGGTTCCTTATCATCAAATTTCGCTGTTTCTTAATGAAACAATGAAGTTTCACGTTTCGTTGGAATGAAATTTCATTTGTAGGTTTTTTTTTTCAAATTTTCATATGCAAGATGAATGTTTTTTTTTTTTTTATTATAGATTTTGATTTTTAGTATCCAAATATATACAATTTATTTAAAATGAATTTTCAATTTGTAAGTTATTGTATTTTAAAATTTAAATTTTTTTTAAACAGATTTGCAATTTACAAGAAAGAGTTATGAAGCTTATGTGGAGAAACATTGAATATATATATAGGGGTATTTTAGTCACAAAATAATTGGTGAACTTTTGAGGTTAAAAAAGAATAGGCTTAAACTTGATCTTAATGAACAAATTATTTCAAGAACTTTCACTGAAGTCCCCTAAATTTTAATATATATATATATATATATATATTATATGTATAAAATATTATGTTATACCATATATATTGTTAACACCTTATTTTGTAACTCTTGATTCGGTAGGGTTGAATCCTTAATTTTGCGGCATTTCGGTCATTTTTATTACATATTTTGAGAAACCCTTTGTTAGTAGTAATTTCATAATTTATGATGAATTATTAAGATATTTCCTACCCGGTAGTATTTTGGTAATTTCTCTCACAATTTGGTCCCAATGGGTAGTTTGGTCATTTTGTATATTGTTTTTACCCTCGAGGATATTCTCGTAATTTTGCACATCTTTTTAATCCTTAAAGGCACTCTTGGTAATTCCAAAAAGCTTCCCATCTCATAAGGATATTTTAGTAATTTTACTAGAGTCTCACCTCTAGTAGGACTCTTCTGCCTATTAGAGGGCGTTTTGGTAATTTCACCAGAGTTCCACCTATAGTAAGACTATTTTGCCCCCACCTCTAGTAGGACTTTTTCGCCCATCAGAGGACGTTTTGGTAATTTCACCAGAGTCCAACCTCTAGTAGGACTCTTCTGCCCATTGGAAGGTATTTTGGTATTTTTTTGTTTTGAGTCCCACCTCTTCTAGGACTCTTCTACCCTTTGGGAGGGCATTTCGATAGTTTCGGCACCAATTTTTCCTTTGAGGGAATTTTAGTAATTTTGGCACAGCCCTGCTTTTAGTGGGTATTTTCATAATTTCTATGTCATTTTATCCTGTGGAGGTAATTTAAGCCATTTGAGGACAAATTGAGCACATTTTCAGGCCTTGAGAGACAATTTGGTCATTTCTCATGTCTTGGGACAATCTAGAGATTTTCATCAAATTTGGGCAATTTGATAATCTTGAGTGATAATAGTTCATCTAGGCATAATTAGGAGTTTTCCTTTTTAGAGTTTTCTTGAATTTGGTTTCTAGACATTCCTTTAGAAGAGATTCATTGAATCTCGACACTCGCATTTTTGGAGTTTATTTAGAAATAAACTCCTTTTTTCTTAATTCTTATTTGGTCTTGTATGTAGACATTGATCCTATAGGTTCTTACATTTTCATAATTCATTTATTTAGGATATTCATTCTCTGAGATAATGATTTGATTTTCTTTTTATTTAATCATATAATTATTACTTAAAACATGATCCTAACTCTTTACTTGTGAGGTTGATTATGGGTCATTGGATTAAATCTTCACATTTTTCCTATAAATAGATCTCTTTGGTTACCATTTTAGATGTCCACAATTTTCATAGCCTTATGTTGTCATTCTAGTGCCATAGCTCTCTTTCTAGAAATATTTTCTCTCTCAAGGTCGAAGCCCTGCCCAACTGATGCCCAAGTTAAAAAGCAAGTCAAAAATCCGCCTTAGCAACGAATCCGAATCAAGCATTCCTAACCGAAGTGCTGCCCAACATCCACGATTAAATAAGGTACGCCCTAAACCCTTACTAGTTTTCTTTATCTGATTTTTTCCTCTTCTAACATTACGACTAAACAAGGTATGCCCTAAACCTTTATTAGTCCTCTTTATCCGATTTTCTCCTCTTCATCACTCTTGATAGAAGAGGGTAAATCGAATAATTACGTAACTCTGATTCCATCTTAAGGTGAATATGTAGTAAGCTTACGAGCCTGAGTCAAATCCTTTTTTCCTTTCCTTTATTTACTTCATGCTTACACATCCCTCAGTCTTTTTATTTCTGGTTTAAACGACCTGGCAATCACCTTCTATTACCATTGATAGAAGTGGGTGACATAGCCCTTAAGCCCGGTCTATTCTCTTCTATCACTCTTGATAGAAGAGAATAACCATCTATCGACTTCTATCACTATTGATAGAAGTAGATCAAGGGGCTGGCTTCAAGAGCCCTTCTTTTATTGCTTTATGTTTCATTTATCTGTCATATTTCTTTACATTTTTTTTTCTTTTTCATTATGTCCATTATTGCAATAAATGAGCCATGTGATTGAACATTTGTGGCTGATCTATTCGGATCGAGTGGGGTGGGTGCCTAACACCTTCCCACTCCGTACCTTAGCCCCCAGATCTAAGTTTTTTTGGTTTCGCATGTTTCAATGTTTTGTATTTATTTAACCAATATCAAGCGGTTTAGATTATAACTAAGACCGAAGCGGTGTAATCTTTCATTTCTTATCCTTTGCAATATATTTTCTTTCTTGCGGTTGTAATGGGTTTGTTTGTTTAATTGTCCAAAACAAGCTGGCGACTCATCTCTTCTCTATTTTATTTCTTAGAGGCGTTCCTTCTCACCTTTAGGAAGGGGGACAACTAAAATCCCCGAATCTCCGAGGGACAATAGATTTTTTCTGGTAGTGATGCTTATATATATAATATGTAAAATTTAAAATATAGAAAGTTCAATTCTATTTAACTTAAAGAAATTGTTGCTAAGATATTTACCTTAAAGGGGGAGTGAATAGAATATTTTGCAAATATTGGTTTCTTTTTGGAGCTTAAAAAAGAATGTTCTAAATGCACAAGTAAATAAACAATAAATATATATATATATATATAGAGAGAGAGAGAGAGAGAGAGCAAACACAACTATTTACGAGGTTCAGAAAACTTCCTACGTCCTCGACTCAAGTATCCCCACTTGATTTTTTCTACTATTATAATCTCTTTGCAAGTGGAGATCAAACCTTTATAAATCAAAAATCGCAACCCTTTTATCCAAGCAAAATATATCTTTTTGCTTCACCGAGTAGCACCTACCCACAACTCTCACTACAATAAGATGATACAAATTTTGTTTACCAAAATGCACTTTCTTCAAGAGTAGTTTGGCACAATAAAATGATCACTCTCTACAGATAAATTTGGTGTAAATTCAAAGTATTTTAGAGGTGTAGAAATTTTAAATATAGATTTTTAATGTTTGGATCTAAAATCAAGAGTAGAGATGTAGAAGTGTACGCATGTAAAGAGATAACATAGAATGCCTTAGAGAACCTCTATTTATAACCCTTAAAAGAATTTGTCTGTTGCTTTTAAAAAAGAGTCGTTTCCCCCTTTTTTGTCAGATCAAAATTTAGATTTGCGATTGCCAGATCGACAAATTCAGTCAACTAAATCATCAACCAATCGACTAGATTGAGGACTAGTTGATTGATTAGGTCAACTGAATTGTCCAGAGAGTTTGAGGTTCATTTGTTTAAGAACAATCAGTCGATTGGTCTTTTGGATCAGTCGACTAGTTCTGATTTACACTGATTTTAGCCTTGAAAAACAGTCGATTGATTATCCTTAGAGGTCAACTGTATTGGATGGTGAGTTTAGACTGTTTTATGAAAAATGTTACTCACTCGACTAGTTTCTAGAACTAATCGACTAGTTTGATCAGTGTAAAAATAAGTTTTAAGAATCAATCGACTGGTTTCATGAACTGGTCGACTAGTTTGGACAGTGAATATCTTTTTGTTTATTTTTCTCAGTGTACTTTTTTCAAAACCTATTAATCTTTCAAAACTTAAAGTATGTCATTTGTTTTGTTTTGAAAAATCATTTGAGACTAGTTCTTATTTGATCATTTTAAATAGTAAGAGCTTATGACCAATGATCAATCTAATCCTAAATCACTCAAAACCCAAAATAAGAAAAATAAAATGTCTTCACTTGACTTGTCTTAAACTCTTGGGTTTGAGTGTATCAATTTGCTTGATTCATCATTAGAACATTTCACTTGTTTTGATTCTTGCTTTGAAGCATGTTCTGGAAGTAGAATCCTTTAACCTGATGGACTTTGTCATTAATAATATTTTTTAACCTAAATGACCTATTTGTATTGTCACTTGGATAAAACATTAGTCAACTTGGATAATATTTTGTTATTATCAAAATTACTGAGATGTTCTTAGTTAAAAACTTTTATGGCTAACAGAAATCTTATACAATTTCAATCTATTATATAAATTTAAAATATATAAAATTTTAATATAATTTATAATATATATATATATATATTCGTTATATATAATTAGATTGGATTATTAATAGATTGAATTAGTTTAATTCACATCTGATTCATAAAAGAATTATTAAATTTCGATTAGATCAAATTCTTTATACCATATACGAATAAATAGATCTGAATTAGATGAAGGTTAAGGCCTTTAAATCGAGTGGTGACAGATTGGTATCTCCACTTTAATCTCAGAGACTCCAACGTGGAGTTTTTTTTATCATTCATGTGCCTTTTGAAATAATATTTTACACTTTCAAGTCATTTTAGAAGTATTTGCAAGACCCATGTTTATCACAAAGGCGTGATTACAAAAAGAGCTTTTAGATTAATGGCGTGGTTTCAAAATGCAATTTCTAAATGCATCTTTATATTAAAAGTGAAGCGCTTTATAAATGCACATTTTTATTAAATGCACAATTTTTAAATGCATCTTTTTACTAAAGCACATTTCGATTTTTTTTTTTTTATCTATTTAAGTAGAATTGTTTTAGTAGAAAATAACATTTCGAATTCACACCTTTTATTATAAAGGTGTGATTTGTAAACACGCTTTCTTATTTATCATGCATTTATTAAATACTTTTAAAAAAATATGTGGAAATAAAATATTTTTACTAACCACGTGGGTCTATGAAAAAAAAATCTTTCAACGTGCATGGTTAGATATGGCAATTTAACTCGTCCCGTTAGAAACTCGCCAATCTCGCCCCTTAATGGAACGGGTTTGAAAAAAGTTTTTTTCACCACATTAGGGTTTGGAACAGGATTAGGGAGAAGGCACCATGCCTCGATTATATAAAATAAAATAATAAATGAGTTTTTTGTTACATAATCAATGTTTATAATAATATTTTTTAGTCACCCATTAAAAATTTATACAAACTTGATAGAGTTATATGCGTAAAAAAAAAAATATCATTCTAAGTCTCTATTAACATGCATATTTCATATTTTAATACATATAATGCTTTGTTTAATATATAATAATTAGAATTAATTTAATAAAATAAGTAAATAAATATAAAATTAAAAATAAATAAAAACTCCAATAAACACCTGTCTCTTATCACGAAATTTAAACCAACTTAAGAATAAACTTTTTTTTGACCTGAAAGGAGATGGACAAAGGGTCCCGTCATGTTGCCATCCAATGCATGGTTTTCTTGTTAAAGAGAGGATTTTGTTTGGTATGGACTTTTATTTCACAATTTGCATCGGAATTTTCCAATCCATTTCCTGGCAACGTTGTTTGGACTTTGGAGAGAGAATATGGCCGAAAAACTGTCAAAGTGAAAAGAAAGAATCCAAGATATGACGCAGCATGACACCGATCCATGAAGTTGCATAATGCAGTGGGTAACTCACTCACTCTCCCCCTCCAATCCTCTACCTTCTTTTTAATTTATTTTAAAGTGACAGTTTTATACAGGAGTGTTAATAGAATCGTGTCGTGTCATACTGTGTTTGTATCGTGTCAAGGTAAGAATATTATATTATATAAACGATGTGAATATAATGTAATTAGTTAATTGTGTCAATTTGTTTAACCCTTAATATGACCTGTATAATACACAGATGACACAACACGACCCGTATAACCTGTTAATTAAACAAGTTATGTTAAAATACGAATAACACGACACGAGTAACACGACCCATTTAAATTGTATAACTTGTTTTCATAATAAAATTACTAGATAAAATTCAATTCATTCATTTTAACACATTATAGTAATAATAATCATTTTTAACTGAGAATAGGTTTTAAAGTCTATTCATTAAGGTTTTTGTTCGGATGTAATTTACAAAACTAACCTTACTTATATGAGTAATAAATGGGTTAGACAGGTTTGTATTAAACAGGTTTGACATAAATAATTAAATGAGTTATTTTGTGTTAAATGGGTCAACTCGATTACAACCCGAACACAACATGTTTACTACCCGTGTTAAACGAGTTGACCCGTTTATAACTTGAAACCATATAAACTCAACCCAAACCTCGATAACTACATATCGAATTCGAGTCATGTTATCATATTGTGTTAAAAATTGACACTCCTACTTTTATATACTCATATTCCATAATCCGCACCATCTTTGCTAGTAAAAGCCATCACCAGCAAATGTTCTAATATTATATTAAGAAAAATAGTTTAAATTCTCAATTTATATTTTTAATTTTATCTCCAATCTAACCAATTGAGATTAATTTAGCTCCTCATCCAATTGTTCCCTCAAATGGAAAATCATGGTTCAAGATTCAACATGTGAGTATTATTTACTTTTAGTCTATGACTGAATTGAGTCGTCGCCCAATTTAATTATGTAGAGAAATCATATCATGTAAAACTTAATATTGTACTGTTTTTTTTTATAACTTAATATCCGATTAATTCAAGAGGACTAATTACACCGTTCATTAGTGGAGCTCCGATAAAAGTCGAGCAATGTTTCGTATGAACTAGCTCCAAAAAAAAAAAAAAAATAGTATTCACTAGATTTTAATCTGTCAACCTTTAAAAACAAGCTCCTTAATTATTATATATTACCCACTTGAGTAACCTCTTGGGTTGCTAAAAAATAATACATAATAACACATTACATTAAAAATATAAAAAAAATCATATCATATGAAACCCAAAAATAATACTTAGTGACACATTATATTAAAAATATAAAACGAGATTTCTAGCAAAAATTCTTAGAAAAAATTATACTTAAAAGGTAGATTCCCAGCCCTTATATACATATGAATAACTAACGTTTCAGAAATTGCAGCTAAAATTGGGCGGTCAAAAGTTTATTTTCAAAATAATAAAATTATTTATACGAGACTAATTTCATTAATTGAGAGAAATTATTATATAATTCGGAATTAGTGCTCTAACTTTTATTATGTGTCGCTGTACTGGCTGCCACTGCCAAGATTTAGGAAACTCTCTCAAAAACTCTCTGACCTCCGTTATCTCAATCTCTCGCTTCCCTCCATTGTTGGAGGACCAGTGTTCTCTCACTAAAAAATAACTCTCAGTCTGTCTCTACGATGGTCTCTCCTCTAAAAATCTACCTAACGTGCACCGTCTCTCTCATACCTCTCGCATTCAGGTTTGATGTGGGTGTGACTGCTGGCGATTGTTTATAAATATGAGTTGACAGTCTGCTTTTAATATCCCAAATCCATTTTGTACAATTGTAACTGCTTTATATATATATATATATATATATATATTATATTTTTAAATATATTAAATATAAGATCGGTTAAATCAATTAAATTAAGTAAATCAAAAATCTAACTCTTTTACTAATTTATTGTCCGAACTCAGTTTGATAACTTTTCCTGAAATGATACACTTCCATAATGAAACATTAACTATTAAAAAAAGAAGAAGAAGAAACAAAGTAAAAGCTGAGTCACCCCATCTATTCGGTAAAGAATGATTCCACATATGAGTGTCAAATTGTGACACGATTAAAACAAATACGAAATTAACGAATTTGAGTTAAAAAATAAATAAATTTGAGTTATAAATAAATTAATACGTATAACACAATTAATAAACAGTGTCGCGTTAGAATCTTAATAATGTTAACCTGTTTAACACGACTTAACACATTTAATTACAAAAAATATCACGAATTAAGATAATTCGTTTCACATAAAAAATTTATTAAAATTTGTGAATTTTTACTTGCGAGGTTTCCATTTTAATTTAACCTATGTTCAAAGTTTACTAACCTTAAAAATTATAAATACATATTAAAAAGATAAGTAACTTTTTTATTTGAAAAATAAAACAAATAAAAATTTAACCGTATCATATAACCTATTTAGTAAATATACTAAAATTAAATTTTAAAACTTGAAATGATTAATTAATAATGTCGAATTAAAATTAATACATATTTTTAAATATGTATACTTTAACACGACCTAAACATATGAATACAATAACACAAATTGACACCCTAATACTACTCTGTCTAGGTACAACTAAAAAATGATACAAAATATATTTCTTAAATATCTATCCCGAGTAATCATAATAGTTTTTCTTACTCTAGGTGCAAGAAAATAGGACCCAATTATAGTAAATACATATAAGTTCAATGATCTTGTATCCAGAAATGAAATTTATATAACTTCATTCATCGCATTATTGTAGGGTAAATGCCATTTTACAATACTACATTGTAATGATGCCCATACTTATATTTTTATTTATTTATTTATTTATTCTTGGACTGATGATAGCTTACAACTAGAAAAAGGAAGTGGAAGAAAAAAACAACCAAAGAAAAGGAGTGAGAAAAAGGAGCATTTTTCCTTTTTAACTTTTTTTTTTTTCCTTCTGACAGCAGATCCAGTTTCCAAGTGAGAATAGCAACGGGCGATGGGCCTTGGCCCTGCAGCTCAATTCTCTTCAAGGCTGACCCCCATCAACGTTCATTCATTGGTATGTACAGAACAAAATGAAACGAACCAATGGCTAAGGTCCACTTCAACAACTACTACTACAATTGTTACAGCTCAACAATCCTTTTTGACTCTTTCTTGTATTTGAAAATGTCTTAATTGCTTGAGTTGATCTCTCTGGGTTCTTAGCTTGTGGCCACTTGTTTGCCTCTTCAAAACCATATATTATCCCCATGCCTTCATCCAACAACCAACGACCAACCTTTCCACTACTTCAGAATTTTCCTTTGGAATTTTCTCACCTGTGAAATAATTGACAGTGATCAAGCACAATAAGTAATAATTATTCATTAAACAGGCCTGACCATAAGGAGATCATGAGTAATTTATCAAATAAAAAATAAATAATAAAAAAGAGACACAAAAAGAGTTGGCCTATTCTTTTTTGGCAATGCTAGATGTCCCCAAATTTCTGTAGTAAAAATTGCATCTCAGAAGACGTAACAATAGATTATTGACAAAATATTTATAATGTATTAATCTACTATTAATAATTAAATGCCACATCATTAGGGACTCAAAATTTGGGAGAAAGAGTGTAACTCTTTTTTTTTTTCTGTGGGCTAATCTCTAAATGAACCTTTTTTTTTCCTAGTTAATGGTGCTAATGTCCCAATGTGTGTGCAGTATTATGAATTATGAATTTAAGTAATGTGATACAAACAGAATTTTCATATAAAAACTCTCCTGTACATGATATGGAACCATTAATATTTTTCATTTAATTGATGCAATAAGGTTCAAGGACTTAAGAACAAAGAACTACCAAAATGCAATTGTCACATCATTATGAATGAAAGCCCTACATATAAATTCTGTTTGCATTATATTTCCATTAATATGATGCTATAAGGATTAAGGACAACATAAAAGATTGAGGAACTTAAATCAAGCCCATCTACATTCAGGAATCAGTGGAACAAATTCTCTAAAATTTTAATAATTTGATCCAACTTCCCAATTTCACTACAGTTTCTTGTATATTTGTAATTGTCTAATCTATTAGCCAATTTAAAAACAAACAAACAGAAACCTGGTCCCTAGATGACTCGATTTTCCAAAGTTATTTAGCAAAAGCATCCACATTTCTCATACCACAAAAAAATATTCTCAATTCAATTTAAACACCTAGTTAACATCAAACCAAACCCAAAACAACCCCACCTTAAACATGTCCAAAAATAAAATAAAAAAATTCCAAGGAATTATGCTGCTGTGTGTTTGAATGTAGGGTATTTTGGAAGGAACCCAGACTATTAACAAGAGTGGTATACACACACACACACACATATGGATAAACTGATTTACAAATGACAGATGAATGCATTTCAACATGAAAATGCTCAATTTGAGGCTATATTAGCCAAAAAAATCTGCTCCCTTGGGTTCTTTAGTAGTCTTGGAAAAATCATCAAAAGGGACAAACTGACCGAGACTTCTCACAACAAACAATTTCCAAACTAGATGAACCTACCATCTACCATCCATTCACCACACCCAAAAAAAATCCCTGAGCCAACTCAGCACACTCTGAGTCCACCCACAACCCACTAGAACCCAAATGGCATATGAAAGAGTTATATGAAACTAGAAAGAGAAAAATGAACTTACCAGGGGGAAATTCAGTCCCGGAAAATGACTGAATCGGCAATATCCAACAACGGATTGAGGCAATCCGGCGAAAATTTCCGAGCAAACAAGTAAGAGTATGTGGAATTCGATAGCCTGAGCTTGTAAATCAGCTCAGGCGACACTTCCGGGGCCGTATAGGTATGCGGGTGCCCGTTAATACTGCCAGTCCAATTCACCCGAGTCAATGCGTAGTTGGTGCACCCCTTTGGGTCCTCCATTGACAACAGAGTTGGAAAGTAATGCTCTTCTGGGTAACAAGACTCGATCCTAAAACAGGGCAGCTTGAATTTCCTCCATAACCGGCGATCTCGAATCACCAACAGTGCGTGCCGCCGCGTGAGGATGAAGAACTGCGATCCGGATCGGAATCGATCGAAGGGAACTTCTGGCAGCATCACATTTTTCCCCCTTGCATTGTATCGGTTCCGGAGAAAGGGATCTTTTGACAGTATTTCGATGAAGCTACGATGCTTGAAGAGTTGAGTCAACTCGGTGGAGGACGGGAGAAAGAGGGTTTGGTAGACGAACTTGAAAGAATGGAGGGGGATACAGTGTTGGGAAATGAGGGCGAAGTAGGCGTTGCCGGGATCGTCGAGGAGCGCGGTGGCGAGGAGGCGGCGGGCGGCCGAGATGAGCCTGGCGGAAGAGCGCTCAGTCTTCTTGGCGGGAATGAATCGATCGGCAAACACGCCGCCAGGAGGGTTTATCTTCACGGTGGGATCGGCATGTATATATATGTTGTAGAGGGTATGTTTACCTTGGGATCCATTGAAGAACCTTTCCCACAAAGGGGCGAAGTGGAGGTCTGAATTTGTGAGGAAGAGAAACGCGATTTTAGGGCGAAGATTGGTGGCGCCGAGGCGAGACTTGGAAGAGGGGCGCGGTTGCAAGTGGGAGTGCGTCTGAAGACGCGTAGATTCGATTTCGGCTTTACGGAAGAGAGCGAGGTCGTCGACTTCGTCGGGAAGAGAGATGGGGGCTTGGCGAGGAAGGAGGATGCGAGGGGCGAGGAGGAAGAGGAGAGGGAGAGAGAGAAGGAGGGCCAAGGCGGGAACAAATGGGGATGAGAATTTGGTGGATGACTTGAGTTTAGTGAGAAAGTGAGGTAAAATGGATGGGAAAGTTAAGGAAAATGGACATTGGGGTCTCATTTCTGAATTAATTTCTGGGTTTTTGATTTTTGGGGGGTTTCAGGGGGAAGGGGATGAGGAGTGACAAGCTTTGATGCGTTAGGGTTTGTTCATTTTACAGGTTGAAGAGAGAGAGAGATGAGCCTGTGCTGAGTTATTGTTGTGAGTTGTGGCAGAATGAGATGGATGGGATCAGATGGAACGGAGTTAGCGAGTGACGGCGTTTGAATCTTTAATCCGGTTTCCGTTAAAATTAACGGCGTTAATGAGGATATTAAATGCCGGAAAACGACGATCAAGCACTATTCACCTTAAGATCTAAGACTGTTTACTACCACTGTTGAAAGGTTATGTTTTCACACTCAACTCGTCCATTAAATTGAAAAAATATCGAGTTACGGGTTAGTGGTTTAATTATTAGGTTAATCGAAATTAAATTATGATGTTATAATTATATAATTAATAAATTTAATAATATATATTATTACTATTTTAAATTTAAAAAATTTTACAAGAATTATATAAAAAAATTTTACAAAATATAAATTTTCTTAATATGTAAAACTTCAAGAAAAAAATGAAAAAAAATATAATAGACATACCTTATTCTAATGTTGAAAATTGAAACTTCATTACTATTCTTCCATAATCGCAAGGATCATAACAAAAATCATTCTAACATCCAATCCAAGCATAATCCAATAATTTAGTCCTCAATCACATGAAAAAAGAAGAAGATACAAACACTAATAATCATGTATAAAATAAAATAAAATAATTAAAATATCACATGATACAAATATATAATATAGAAATTTCAAACTTCAAGGGTTTAAAATTTTAAATACAATCCAAAATAAATTTAATAATTTTGGACGGTCCTACCGGTGACCTAGTACCGGGTCAGCTGGTTCGACAGTTCGACCGGCCGGTTTTAATAGTTTTGTATTTTTAGAATGGTTTTGAACTATAAACGATTTTATAAGTTAAACTGGACCATTTTATGAACCGGTCGACGGTTCAATCGACCGGTTCGATCCAAGGTTTTAAAACATTGTTGAAAGGTTAATACTTAATAGTGAGTGATGATTTTATGTTGCAAATTACTATTTGCGCTCATGTTTTTAAAATTTATAAATTCAACTCAGTTGACCAATATCTTATTCTAATTATTTAAAAAATTTATATCACTCTTGTCCAGAATTTTGTACCATTACTTAAAAATATTTTATTAATTAGATTATAAATTATCATAATTTTTTTAAAATATTTTTATAAAAGTTAATTTTGGTCACCAATACTTTCTAACATAATTCTCGATATGAACCATATTTTTTTTTTGTTTACTGGTATATATTTATTGATATTTGTTGTACATGATCATATCACTTTAATAAATTTTATCTCCTTTCATCTCTTATAAATGTTATTTCTACTATCTCGTTTATGTCCACTTTTATTTTTTATTTTCTTATCTTATTGCTTTTTTTACCTCAATATCCTCATTTTAGTTATACTCAATTTATTAATATCTTATTTTTGAATTGTTTAACATTATATTCCATACAATATTTGTTAGCCGGATGACTATTTTATAGAATTTGCCTCTTAATTTTAAGTGTATATGTCGATCACACAATACGCTAAATGCACTTCTCTACCGAAGCCATGCTTTTTTAATTCTATGAATAACATTATCCCTAATTTCTCCTACATAGATAAATGAATCTAGATAACAAATTTGTGTATTCATGTAGTCTCTCTTGATTTTTAATTTTTCACTAGATCCTTATTTGTGTTCCTAATTGTACTAAGCATACTTAAAATATTCAATTTTACTAAAGTCGCACTTAAAATATTTAATTTTTGTTGTACTTATCTTGAACCGTCTTGATTCTAACCTTCTCTCCAAACTTCTTGTTAACATTTATCTTTCTTCTAATTGCATCAATTAAAACAATGTTATCGGAAAAAAACATACATTATGAAAGTTCATCCATTACTAAAGCAAAAAAGTTAAAGGACTTAATATTGATTCGTGATGTAAACATACTATGATGAAAAATTCGCTTATTTCTTTAATAATTGTCCTTCTAATAGTTACACTTCAATCATATATATCGTTTAGGGTTAATTATATTGAGCTCCTCTAAGGTTTTTAACAATTACAAAAATATTTTCAAAGATTTCTAAAATGACACTAACTTCTCTTACTTTTGCTGACAAACTACAAAGACCTCTCATCAAGCATTTTTTTTTAAATTGACAAAAATGTCCTTTTCATGTTTTTTTTTTTCATTTTCTAAATTTTGACCTCTTTTTTCTAACTTTTCTTTTCATTTTCAAATAAATATTAATTAAAATCTTCTTTGACTAATAAATATAAGTTATTTATCTTAAATTCATTTTTTATATAAAATAAAAGAGTTCTTTAAAAAAAGGTCAAATTTAAAAAAATAGAAAAAAAAAAACAAAAAAACAAAACAAAAGGGGCCCTTTGTCATTTTAAAAAAATTAAGGTTGAATGAGAGGTCTTTGTAATTTGTTAGTAAAAGTATAAAAGATTAGTGTAATTTACCTTATCCTTTTATAATTTCGATACATTGTTTTGCGACTCTTTTTTTTTAATTTTTTTTCAAAACCTATCATATTAGATATCTCGAGGATTATATCATAGGCTATCTCCAAATCAATAAACACCTTATGAAGATATTTATTCTTTTCTCTATATGTTTTCACAAGTTTTTTTAATAAGTGTGAGAAAAAATTATGAATTTTTCTATTGACAATTCTTTTTTTAAAAAAGTTGTATTTCATAGAACTAGTATTTGTTGAGTTAATTTGAGTCATATGAATTATGCTAGTCACAATTGAAGGCTCAAGTCAAATCTCACAAGTTCAAACAAGCCTGAAAAGTGTGCAATCTGGGATAATTTTTTCACCTCAGCTTTGCAAAATGACTTGTTTTGTTAAAGGAAACTGATCCTAGCTCTGTAATGGTTCTTAAAGTAGCCTTGGATGAGTCCCCAACCTTCGAAAGAGCCAAGTTTGTATAGCTACCAACAATGCAGAGGAGAGAGGTAGAGGATTATTGCAATATTGGGTATGAATGAAGAAAGATTGCCTACAGGGCACATTTGTACAACAGGGTTGAAAACACGAAAAAATGGGTGAAGCTCTTATTTCATTCACCTATTATTGCCATGTCATCAATCATTTGTTTTAGAAACTTTAAAATTAAATAACATGTTATATATAAATCTATTTTTCATAAAAGATTATATATTTGGACTCTAAAAGTCAAAATCTATCAAACAAGATCCATATTACATAGCAAATTCTGTCAAAAAAATTCATCTTTTTTTTCGATAGAGAATTTTTGACGAAAATTCTCTGTCCACTGAATATGGACAGAGCAATGCCTTTGTCTCGGGACAAAGAAATTTGAGAAATTTCTTTAACAAAAAAAATTATTACACATGTTTTTAACAATGAATCAAACAATTTTTATTCCTTAAGAAAATGATAATACTTTAATATTGATAAAACAAAAAAAAAAAACTAAATTCTGTATCTTCGGTCAGAGAAATTTAAGAAATTTATTAAATAAAAAATGTATTACACATTTTTTTAACCATGCATATAAAAACTTTCGTTCTTTAGGAAAATTGTAATACTTCAACATTGATAGAACAAAAACTTAGATAGAGAAAAGAACACACAACTAAAAAAAAATAGCCATAGAGAAATTTTTTTAAAAAAAATAAAAATCATTCTACATATTTTTAATAATGCATCAGAAAATCTATGTTTTTTAAAAACATAGTAATATTCTAATGTTAATAAAATAAAATAAAAATAGATAGAAAAACGAATACAAAATTAAAAAAAAAAACCAAAGAAATTTCTTTGTCCGGAGAAATTTCAGTCCAGTTTACTAACAGGCACAATCCAAATGCCATCCACTTCAGCCATCACCAGAAAACAAAATAAATCCACAAGAAAGCATTGCATAATAGCCAAAAAAATAAAAAAATGAAGACATAATTATTAAAATGTCAGTCCTAGAACTTACAAAAGTTGAATCCGGTCGATTAATAGCCTGTGATATCTCTCAAATGGTGAAAATATGTCAAACCAAATATATAATTATTAAGATGTTGGAACATTGCAAAATTTGAATTCAATCCATTAAGAGTAATGCTATATTAACTCAATAATTTTATTAAAGATATTTACATAATTGATGTGATAGTATTGTATTGATTTTATATCATATCATGATAAAATATAAAATCAATACAATATAATACTGCTATATCAACTATATAAAAATTTTTAATAAAAATTTTAAGTTAACATAGCATTACTCATCAATTAATAGCGCATGGTATCTCTCAAATGGTGAGATTCCATTACTATTTTACAATTACAGCCACAAAAGCATCATATCATCACATTATTAATCATCATCACTTAACTCCCTTAATTCAAATCAACAAGACAAAAAACAAAGGGAGTGATCGGTGCTCAATTAGCCTTCACCGCGCTCTCGTCGGTCAGTTGTTCAAGATCGTCTGCTTTAACATTCATGGTTCGTTAATACGACGGTGTATGAGTATTTGTGAGAAACCAAAAGATAAGATGCAGAGAAATCAGATGGCATGGCCAATTTTGCCATTAAATAAAATATCGCATTGTCACGTCATAGCCTTTAGACATGAAGTCATTCAATTTAATTTAAAAATTGAAGGACGTTTAAAGTTATAATATTTTCTCTTAAACTTTAGTTTGCACACACTTATTTTGAAGAACCTTTCATTAATTAAATCTTAATTTTTATCTCATCCCATTGGGATAAAAATACAATAAAAAAATTACAATGCCATGATATAGAATAAAAAAAAAAACATTGAAAAGTCAAGTTAAAACAATTAAAAATTTCTTTTTTTCATTGTTTAATTTTGTTTTAATATGTTCCAATATTTTTAATATATTTTTCATATCAATAAATGGATTGTTACACACACACACACACAGATATATATATATTATCTAATTATTACTTTAAATAATTCTTAGTAATACGGGTCATGATTTTTTTTTTTTTGAATCATTCTGAAAGTAAGATTATGTTATTTTATGAATGAAGTTTGCACAATTACATTCTAAAATAGTGTAATTATGATTATTAGATTTTGCAAGTGATTTGTGAATAAAATTTTAATTTTAGATACACATGCATATATTTGAAAAAAAAAAGTTTAATGACTTTCAAAAAAATAATTTTTGAAGACCTTAAGAAAAATAATAAATAAGAAAATAAAAAAAAATAGTTATATCCGAAAATTATATCTAGTAGGCACCCAAAGACAGAATTGAGATATAACAACATATACATGCCTTTTATTTAGGTCAGTTTCAAACACTGAATTAGAATATTAAATATCTCACTCAATTTTACATCATATCTAATCAAACTATATCGTATCTAATGTCGCCAGAAGACAAAACAAGAAAAAAAAGGTATTTGGGAGTCTCCTTGATCTCTACAAGATTAAGCTAGAAAGACTATCAATCCTTGTTTGATAAAATCCTAAGCAGAGTTAAGAGCTGGTCTAATAAGGTGTTCTCTTATGCTGGGAGCATCCAACTCATTTCATTTGTTCTCTTTAGCATCCAAACGTTTTGAAGTAGCATTTTTATTATACCTAAAGAGGTTTTGAAGGAGATTGGAGGTTTTGGCTATAGCTTTTTTTTTAAAAAATTTTGTTTTGTTATTATATTCTTACTTACCAAAAAAAATAAAAATACTTACTTTAGGGACTTCTTAGAATTATGTTTTCCAAAAAAAAAATATCAATTTGTGATCCCAAGGTTGAGGAGGATTTATCCTTGGTGTACTAGACAAAAAAAGTTATTTTACTTTTCCTAAATAATTTTTTTAAGTTTAAGTGTGAAAATTCCTTATTTAAAAAAATATTATTACTTTTTTTTTGAATTGAAGAATTTATTTTAGAGACTTTTTAGTATTATTAAGTTTATCTTGGACAATGTTATTTTAGTCTAAGTAATCATATTTTCTAACAAAGTTAAGGTAGAAGTACAAAGTTGGACTATAAAAGTAATTAAAAATTAAAAAAAAAAAGTAAATAATTTTAAAAAAATATTATCAAGACCTATTATTATTATTTTTTGAAATTAAAACAAAAACAACATCTTAAAGTATGACTGTTTAAGATGAATTTTGAAATTACTAAATCATATTTTATAGAGATTTCCCCATTTAAAGAACAAACGGAGGACAAATAAAGCTGACAAGTATTGAAAAAAAAAATTGTTCTGCTCTGCAAATGCATAGGAGATAAGTCTTATTTGTAATTAGCTAATTACATGGAATGAGAATGAGAATGAGGTGGTGCTGGAAATCATAAGAAGGGTATCTAAGGCCAGCCACAGCTTTCCTTCATGAGTTGTCCGCATATTTGTTGTTTCATAGTCAGCATTCTTGTGCTTCTGGAATTGAAAGGGTAATTTTCTCAGAAAGATCTAGTTTAAGTTATGGTTATGGTGAGGATTAGCCCAATCCTATTTTTTTAACATACCCTTGTAGAGAAAATATCATTTGTAACAGGCAGCTAGCCCATAAATTTATGAGTTTATTTATTTGTTCAATTATAAAAACCAAATCTGTAGTCAGAGATATTAAGAGCTTTCTTGTTTAGATCTATCTGTGTATGTAATTCAGAATAAAAATTAAGAGCTGTTCCTAAGTTTCTCCTTCAGTTTCAATCATTTTGTTACCCATTCAATTACATACAGTTGGATATGTTGAGAGCTTGGTATACAACTCATTTGGGATATGTTGAGAGCTTGATATACAACTCCGTTTTTTTTTTTTTTTAGAGTTACTCGTGATGTAATTGTGAGAGGTCTTTCTATTTACATTTATTTCTTATTTATATTTGTATTTTTTTTTAACTTTACATTCACATTCGCATTTGTCTTTAATTTCTTTTTTTTTTATCCATGTAAGAGTTCGGAGTCGCACGTGAAATGAGTCATTGTTGGTTCATGCCACTGGAAGGTAATAAATTAATTTGAATGGTTTTTATAGCTTTGCTTCTCAATCTTCAATTACATTCAATGGTGTACAATATTTATATGACTTTATTAACTGATTTTATTTTGAGTAATCTTATATTTTTTAAAATTGTATTCTAAATTTTGATTTCAAATGATGTGACATCGACATGTAATTACTGAGATTTTATTACATCAGTGTCACATAATTTAAAATACAAATTTGGAAAACATAACATTTTCCTTTTATTTTCTTTAATGACAATTCTAACATTAAAATGCCATGTCAACAGATGATTGGCTATAGTGTGTTTCAATAATAATGCTAGACTTACTTAAAAACTCTACCAAAAATATTTATCTTCATGAGTTAGCAGTGTTGTATTAGTTGGATGTCACTCTCTCTATGCTCATAGTGACATTTAGGTTGCTTTCTTTCTCATTTTATATCTCCTTTCCATCATTATCTTTTTTTTATTTATTTATTATTAGATAAATTACACTAACGCTTTAGTTTTCTAACAGTTAGAAAGATAATTTTTTGGAATTTTTTAAAATTATACTGTCATTCTCCTTCTTTATTTTTTACTAACAAGTTAAATATACTCCCTTTCCAATCTTTTTTTTTTTATGACAAAAGTATCATTTTTATTTTATTTTATTTTTATATTTTTTAAATTTTAATAAAAAATTACTTTTTTTAAAATAAAAACTCAAATTCTTAAACCATCTAAAAGTTAACTACTTATACAATACAAACACCCATTAAATGAGTATTTTTGGGAGCTTTTCAATGTACAAGGGTAGTACAACTATAAATCAAGTCGGGCTAGTTCGGTGGGGCCATCCATGTCTTCTTTAAGAGGAAGATATAGGTTTAAGTTTAACTTTTTTATTAGAGACGTGTGCATTTATTTTTATTTAGTCATGAGTTGGATTAAATTGTTTGTTTAAAGTCTATATTGTTCAACTGATTGTAATAAACGAATTCTAACACTACATTGCTTTCATAAATAAATAAAAAACCAAAATAATGTTACTATAAGTTTGATTTTTTATGAGATAAGGTGTTTTAACCAATAGTTTAAAAATTTGAGATAAAATAATTGAAATAAATAAAAACTCAAATTTTTAAACCATCTAAAAGTTAAAACACATTATTTCATATAAATTCAAGATTATTGTAGCATTGCTCATTGCACAAAAGTACGTTTGAAAAGAAAAATAAAAGGATAGAAAGTAAATTATACTGACCTTGTATGAGATTCTCGGCAATTACAAAAGCATATCCTAAGATTCTAAAATAAGACTTATCTCCTATACATTTATTGACATACTTTAAATACTTCCTTTCTAGTCTAATTTAGTTCAAGATTTGGGCAATAAGGCGATCGCCTGAATGTCTGGGTAGTAGATATTTGTAATTAGTTAAATTTTATATTTTAATACATAATTAAAATTTTATTTTATTATTATATTTGTTTTGCTCTTCTTTGCTTTGTTCTGGGTTAAATATATCCACGAATCCGTGAATAATAATTTGTTATTAAGAAAAATTCTTAATTTAATACATAATTAACTTTCTATTTCATTATTATAATTTTTATTTTTATTTCTTTTGTTTTATCTGTAAATAAATGAGGTGAGATTAATAGAGAGATTAAAAAAACTTCAAACATTGATTATTTGTACATGAAGTTCTTATATATATATATATATATATATATAGAAACTTCTTATTTTATTTACATGCAATATATAAAGTCAAATCTCTCTAAAAAAATCATGTTAATATTATATGGTCTCCCAATTGTTTATTTCATGTTGTTAAAATAAAACAGATTATATTTATGACCCTTTAATAGTTATTAATTGCTCTGAATTTTGTCGAGTTTGTTCAATATTGTCTTTTAAATTTTTATTATTTGAATATATTGACTTCTATTCAAGTATTTTATATTATATTGTGCATTTTATTTGATTTATTTACATATGCTATAATGTTTCTGATCTTGCACTTTTTGACTCGCAATAAGTGAGGGCTCCGTGACTTGTAGAACACTCAGAAAGACGATCAGAGGTCCACCGGATTGGCTCCGGCAGTAGCCGCTCCGATGCTTAAGTAAGTAAAAGGAATTGAAAGACTGTATTGAAAGCCAAAGAATGAGCATAAAAATAAAGCGTACCTTTAGGGTTTAATTTATAAGTCGTGGCCTTCCTAAGTTGATTAGGATTCGTTGCCATGAATATAGGGATTTGATCATCGGAGATTGCAGTTACCTTGTGGAGTATTAAGTCGTAGACGGAGATAATCATAGATAGTAGTTTCCGTGTTGAGTACTGTTTCCTTATTCTCCGCTTGGTAGTTGTTAAGGAAACCATAAGGTCGGAGCCGTATGAGGTGTTGATTTGATATTGCCCAGGACATAAGGTCTGGGAGATATGTGCATGAGAATGCCTTGGAGGCTTCGCCTGCACTGTATGACCGAGTTTATCGGCTCTAAATGATATATATATATATATGAAAATGCCCTGAAGGCTAGTCACTGCTCTGTATGATCGAGATTATCAGCTCTGTAGGATATATATATGAGAATGCCCTGAAGGCTAGTCACTGCTCTGTATGATCGAGATTATCAGCTCCGTATGCACACGTGTCTCAAGGTGATTGGTGTGTCTGTTTGTGGTATATCAGCTACTCCCCCCCCCCCCCGAGCCCTAGTTAGAAGCTAGGGCTTAACTAGGGTTATGGGTCTTGTGAAGAGTCATACGTTTTGTTCCTCCGTTTCTCGAGACGTCGGTTTAATGCGTCATTTATTGCGCAGCCGATACTTGAGAATCCATCATTATCTTCAACCGTTGTGTCGGCTCGCCTTGGAAGGCTCATATTTCGAATGTGTATATAAAGAGAGGGAAAGGTCTTGCATACCTCTCTTCTGCATTCGTTTCTACAGTACCAGACCGCCATTTGACATCTTTTGAAGTTTGAAGGATATCCGGTGTTCATAGTCCTTTCTTGATCTCAGGTTCGACTTTTAGTCCCCTTCTACATTCCTTCTCATTTGTTTCATTTCTTTCTCTTGTTCGCCATGTCTGGCTGTGAGTCACACTCTGGTTCGGGCAGTCCTTTGGAGACCGTCCCTCAACTACAATTAGTGAATATTGATGAAAATAGACTGGTGGAACCCCCCTCTAGTCCGGGGGTTAGGATTGTTGATGCATTCGATGAGCCCCCAAATAGGGCTGGTGAGACTTCTGGTCAATCCGGTTACAGAGAGGAGGGTGAGAGTGTAATTACTGAAACCATGTTGAAGGAGTTATGGGCGAAGTTCAAACTTCCCACAAATGTTACTTTCAGGGTCCCAGATTCTCGGGATCGCCCAAGCGATGTTAGAGAGGGGGGAAATCTGTGCCTATCTGGCCTGGTTTGAAATGGGTCTTACACTCCCCCTTCCTGATATAATAAAACAATTCTTTTGTTGGTTTAACCTTTGCCCCGCAGACCTGAACCTTAATAGTTTGAGACATCTGTTGAGCTTCATCGTGTTAGGGCATATGAATAATGTCGAGGTGTCCCTCGACTTGATCCGTAGCAATATAGATCTAAAACTTCAAAAGGCGGAGGGCCTTTATTATATGTCTTTTGATAGCGGGTTCAGACCCCTTACTTCTGTGCCCTCCTCCAACAAGACCTAGAAGAAGTGGTACTTTTTCATTAAAGGAGGATGGGAATTCAAGAACTTTGAAGGTCAACCCTCCGCATTCCCTCGAACCACTAGGCCAAGGGGTGAGGCTCAACTTTTTCGTGGCTGTATTGATTTCGTTTTGTTCGCCAATTGTTGAACTGATCAATTTCTGTGCTTGTTTTGCAGTCAAGAGTGCATGGAAGAGACCAGACTTCTCTCCCGCGATTCAGAAGCAATATAAGAAGCTCTTGAAGCCTAGCAGTCGAGACCATTCTTCCATTGTTAACCCTGATAGATTGATGGCTGCCAGGGGGAGTGTTGAGGAGATTGCTGATAATGTGATGGCTCAGTGGGAGACCGGGCCATCACCGTCCGTGGCGGTGGGGGAGGCTTCCTCTTCAGCGGTCCCTTCCGTTCAAAAGAAGCGGAGGTTAGTTTTGTCCTCTCCTGAGCCTGCTGAGGGGAGGAAGAGGCTTCTATCCCCATTTCGGTGGTCCCCCCAGTCCCGTCCTGTCGAGCAGGTAAGGGGGCATCATCATCGGTGGCTCCTGATCCTGCTGATCAGGGGGCCAAGAGGATTCTGAGGGACTTCTGGGCCAAAGGCTCAGTTAAACTCAAGCTTCAGAAGTCGGGGAAGCTTCTTGCTGATTTGACCGCTCTTCAGGTTAAGGTGAGTTCGTCGGGCGCTTATTTTTCTTTCCCTTTTCTTCAAGTGTTTAGGCTGGTATTGAACTGTTCACTTTGTATTATGCAGACCCTGCACACTCTTTCTGCTTTGGTGGAGGTTTCTCCACCTGCAGAGGAGTTTGACCAACTCAGGGCCGATCTGGGGCTTCAGCTTGGTACTGCCCGGTCGGAGGCTCACGACTTCGCAGAGAAGCTGAAGGAGTGTCAGAACTCCTTGATCGTGATGGAGTCGGAGAGGGACCTTGCCGTTGAGTGGGCAAAGAGGTTGCGGGCGGAGATGAACGGCATGCGGCATCAGTACCGTAAACAGCTTGATGACGCCATGGAGCAGGCATTGATGGATAATGAGGAGGAAATGAAGTCGAAGCTGGAAGGAATGACCCATCGCTTGATTACGTTTGGGTTCAACAACTTCCGTTCCTGGCTCCTTGCCAAGTTTCCTGACCTTGATGTCTCCTCAATTGTGCCGCCTGGATCTGAACCTTCAGAGGTTGTTATCCAGGGTGAAGTGGCTGATGTCCTCCCTGCCGATCCCACGGAAGTGGTCGTACCGACTGAGATGGTTGATGCTGCCCCTGCCGATCCTTCTCTGGTCGTTGATTCTGTTCCTGCTGATCAGGCTTAGGATGTATATTTTGTTATTCTTAACTTCCAATGTACTGGAAATATACATTCGTTAATGGAACAGTCTTTTGCTTGATGCTCGTCTCTTTAGTTATATTGCTCTGTAGTACCTTAACTTGTGGTTGATAGTGGTAATTGTTGCACATAGCGCTGCTCTGGAGTTTAGTGTATACCAGACCAGATTTTACTCTGTAGGTAGTTGCATTTCGAGCTGCTTTACTTGACCTAGGTCAGTAATTGAAGACTTCTTTTTCAAACATTTCAAAGCTGACTGTTCTGAACCCGGAGACTTATAATAATAAGTGGATATTTCATGATTGTAGTTCGGTTGATCAGAACTTCAGCCTCCAGATCTGTTAAGACAAGGGTCAAGGTACATCAAAGTTGATGGACCTTTGTTGTATATGTGGCCCATCAAGCGTTAATGACCTGGAGAAACTGTCACGTCAACATATACGTGGACAAGACTAAAAAGTCTATATGTTGCGTCTGTGGCTTTGCCTTTTGCTTCACCCGAGAAGGTGGTTTAATGCCTCATTTATTGCACCACCGTCGTTTGGGATTTTGAAGCTAACTCTTCGCCTAACCGTTGCGACGGTTCATCTGGGTGGCTCTTGGGCTTCGAAGGCCTATATATATGGAAGAGGAGCGTACGGTTGTGCCCTATCTTCTTACTTTGCTTCTTTGTTGGAAAGGTTTTTAGATGTTTTTAAAAAAAAACTACCGTTTATTCGGAGATGATTGACAGTCTTCAGTCTGAGTTGGGAATGATTAAACTGTGGCCGAGAGTTAACCTTCCCTTTGATTCAGTCTCCAAGGAAGGATTAGAGGAGGTTGAGATCTTCTTGTCCATCTTGGCATCCGGTCGAGATTTCTCCGATGGGAGGTGGTCCCTCCTTGATTCAACCGAGGCTTGGAGCGTCGGTGATGAAGACGAAGGCGAGATGCTTCCTTCCCTCTATATTCTGGCAGGCACCCTTGCTCAAATCGACCGGGGTGTGACAACTGCTTTGAGGGAGATGAATGTGGGCTGCTTCCTCCCCTTTGTGACTTGGCAGAGACCCTTGCTTCAATCGGCTGGGGCGTCATGCCGATTACAAAGGTGGAGAATAAAAAGTCTCCTGAGGCCCAGAACCCTCATCATCCGTTGGTACTGAGATCATTGATAGCGATGATGAAATGGCCTAGGCGCTTCTTGATGCAGATTGGGGTTCAGGGTTCTTTCCTTTCAAATGGAGCCGACGGCGGCGGTAATGGAAGGTTGGATCCTGTGCCCTTGTCTCATCCGAGGAGGAAAGCCATGATGCAGCAAATAGAAGTGATATAGTAGCTTTCTGTAGTAGCCTATGTAATGGTGTCTTTGTTGTGGCCTTTTGTGTACTTGTTCTGTTTCCAGTCTTCTTGTACTGATGTAAATCTTCTGAATCATTATAAAAAATTGAGTTCCTTCAAATCTGGTGTTCTTTGAATTCGAATGTGCTCTTTTGTAGTTAAAGCACTTTCTCGTGCACTTCTAATATATGAATGTTCTAAGAATAGATCCAAGAAACTTAGTAGGATGCTTGCATTAAAGTACTTTACTCTTGATCGGTACTATAATACTTGCTGCTTGTTTGACAGATAGGCCAAATATAAATATTAGATCTGAGGTGTTCTGATCTAGGAAACTTTAGTTTGTAGATGTTCAGAACTTCTGTCTTTGGATGGACCGGATCATAGAATCTATGTTTTAAAGATAGACCAGGCTGAAGAGACCTGTGTATTATAAATGGACCAAGTCCTAAGACTTGTGCATTATAAATGAACCAAGTGCGAAGACTTGTACATTATGGACCAGGCTCTGGAGGCCTATGCATTATAGATGGACCAAGCACTGAGACTTGTACATTATGGACCAGGCTCTGGAGGCCTGTGCATTATAGATGGACCAAGCACTGAGACTTGTACATTATGGACCAGGCTCTGGAGGCTTGTGCATTATAGATGGACCGAGTGCAAAGACTCGTACATTATGGACCAGGCTCTGGAGGCTTGTGCATTATAGACGGACCGAGTGCAAAGACTCGTACATTATGGACCAGGCTCTGGAGGCCTGTGCATTTATAGATGAACATTCTATGGAAGTAAAAGAAATATCTCTACTGATAATACTTTCGTAAGTGTTCTATGTTCCATGGCCTAGGAACAGGCTTCCCAGTCATGTCTTCTAGCCAGTAGGTGGTAGTCCGAACAACCTTTGTTACTTTGTAGGGTCCTTCCCAGTTTGGTGACAACTTTCCCATAGTGGGATCCTTGGTGTTTTGAAAGACTCTTCTTAAGACATAGTCTCCAACTTGAAAGCTGACTATCTTGAGTCCTACCATAGATTTGCCGACCATTCTCTGTTGATAGGCTTCCATCCTGATGCTGGCTTGATCCCTTCTCTCTTCGAGCAAATCCAAGTTTTTCATCAGCTGTTGATCATTGGATTCTTGCTCAAAGGCTTCTGTTCTCAGGGTTGGCATATCGATCTCAACCGGAATTACTGCTTCTGTCCCATAGGCTAGTGAGAAGGGAGTTTCAGAGGTGGGAGTTCTTTTGGTTGTTTTGTAGGCCCAAAGGACTCCAGGGAGTTCTTCTGCCCACTTTCCTTTGGCCTGTTCCAACCTTTTCTTTAACCCGTCAAGGATTGTTCGATTGGTGACCTCTGCTTGCCCATTTGCTTGTGGATGGCCTGGAGAGGCGAAGTGCTGCCTAATGTTGAGATTTTCGCAGAATGTCTTGAAGCCTTTACCATTGAATTGTGTCCCATTGTCGGAGATAATTACACGTGGTATGCCGAACCTGCACACAATGTTCTTCCAGGTGAAGCTCTCAACTTCCTTTTCTGTGATATGTGTCAGAGGTTCGGCTTCGGCCCATTTAGAGAAGTAGTCGATGGCCACCAAGAGATATTTCCTGTTTGGAGGTGCCCTTGGTAATGGACCCACAATGTCCATCCCCCACTGAGCAAAGGGCCAAGGACTAGGAATCGGGATAAGCTCATGATGAGGCTGATGTTGGTACGGGGCAAATCTCTGGCATTTGTCGCACTTCCGAACATATTCCTTAGCCAGTTTCAACATGCCAGGCCAGTAATAGCCCTGCGATAGAGCTCGGTGGGCTATAGTTCTGCCCCCATTATGATTCCCGCAAATTCTTTCATGTATTTCAGCCAAGACATATTGTGACTCGTCTGGAGCTAAGCATTTTAACAGAGGTTGAGAATATGACCTTCTGTAAAGCTTGTTGTTTAGGATCAGGTACCGAGCCGCTCTGATTCGGATTCTCCTGGCTTTGTTTTTGTCCTCTAGGAGGAGCCCGGATCTTAGATACTAGAGGATTGGGGTCATCCAGTTCTGGGGCTGTTCATCAATTTGAGCAATTTGGGCTTCCTCAATGCTGGATCCTGGCTGAAAGGAGATTTTAATTGTGGAGTTTGCTTCAGACTTGAGGCGGGAGGCCATGTTAGCCAGAGCATCTGCTCTGCAATTCTGGCTTCTCTTAATTTTCTGGATAGTAAATGTCTGGAAGGAATGCTTCAAGTGGTTCACCAGTTCAGAGTACCGGAGCATCCTATCATCTTTAATGGCAAATTCTCCTAAGACTTGGCTCACCACCAGTTGGGAGTCGGAGAAGACATCGAGGTTCTGAGCCTCGCATTCCAAGGCAAGCTTTATGCCTAAGATTAGGGCTTCATATTCGGCCTCATTATTAGAAGCTTTGAATCTCAGGCTGACTGTTTTTTCTGACGTGAGCCCATCAGGAGACTGTAGTACCAGGCCTACCCCTGAACCTTGATCGGTTGATGATCCATCAATGTATAGCAGCCAGGTTCCTGAAGTTTCGGTGAGTTGTGCTTTGTTCTGAAGTGCTGGGGTGAACTCTGCAACGAAATCAGCTAAGGCCTGCCTTTTGATGGAGTTTCGGGGTACATATGATATGTCGAATTCCTCTAGCTCCACAGACCACTTCACCAATCTTCCCGATACCTCAGGTTTCCTCAGTATTGACTTCAGAGGATAGGCAGTTGGGATCTCGATTGGATGGGCTTGGAAATAAGGTCGAAGCTTCCGAGCTGATATGACCAAGGCATAGGCCAATTTCTCTACTTCTGGGTATCTTTTTTCAGTGTCAAGTAGTGCCCTACTGACGTAGAAAATAGGCCTCTGTACTCCTCTGTCCTGTCTGATCAATGCGGAGTTGACCGCATTTTCGAAAACTGCAAGGTACAGGAGTAGTTTTTCTCCTTGTACTGGTTTTGACAGGAGTTCTGGAGAGGCTAGATACTCTTTTAGTTCTTGAAAGGATTCTTCGCATTGTTTCGTCCACTGCAAAGCTTTGCTGCCCTTCAGAGCTTTGAAGAAAGGTAGGCAGCGGTCAGTGGATTTGGAGATAAATCTGCTCAGTGCCGCAATTCTGCCATTTAATACCTGAATTTCCTTCCTGGTTCTTGGTGACTTCAGTCCAATCAGAGCTTGGATCTGAGTGAGGTCTGCTTCAATACCCCTCTGAGAGACAATGTATCCCAAGAATTTTCCCTTCGTAACTCCGAAGGTACATTTCGAGGGGTTGAGCTTCATTCTGTGCTGTCTGAGGATATCGAAGGTCTGGGCTAAGTGCTGGAGGTGACTGCCTTTCTGCAGACTCTTTACCAGCATGTCGTCGATGTATACCTCCATGGTGCTGCCGAGCAATAGGCTGAACATCTTGTTTACCAACTGCTGATAAGTGGCTCCAGCGTTCTTCAAACCGAAAGGCATTACTCGGTAGCAGTAGAGCCCTCGTTCGGTTATGAAGGCTGTCTTCTCTTGATCTAGAGGGTACATCTGGATCTGGTTGTATCCGGAGTTGGCATCCATGAAGCTCATAAGCTCATGCCGCGCAGTGGCGTCAACCAGTTGGTCTATTCTTGGCAGTGAAAAACTGTCTTTGGGGCACGCCTTGTTGAGGTCTGTGTAATCAACGCAGACTCTCCACTTGCCGTTTTTCTTTTTGACAAGCACGGTGTTGGCTAGCCACTCGGGATAGAACACTTCCCGTATCATCCTGGCGTCCAACAGCCTTTGGACTTCATCATTTACAATCCGATGCCGTTCAGGAGCAATCGGCCTTCTCTTCTGTCTGACTAGCGGGTGATCCGGATCCACCATCAGCTTGTGAGTTATAAGATTGGGATTTATTCCCTCCATGTCTTTGGTTTCCCAAGCGAAGATAGAGAGGTTGTCTTTCAAGAACCTGACTATCTTCTCCTGCTCGGTGTGTGTTAGGTCTGGGCCGATGTTCAAATAACGCCCCTCTGCTTCTGAACTGACCAATATTTTAATGGGCTCGCCAACAAGTTTGGCTCGACTGTCGCGTCCCCTTGGGCTCAGGGGTTCTTCAATGTTGGATGGGCAATCCTCCACCTCGGGAGAGTGAGTGAGAACCGGATCTGCACAGTCCCGAGTGTACTGTAATTGCTATTTAGGAGCCCTCTCCTTGAGGGCAATGGCGTGGCATTCTCGGGAGGTTGGCTGACACCCTCTGACAGAGTGGACGCTTTGGTTGTGGACGTACTTCAAACACTGATGGAGGGTCGAAGTGACTGCTCCTATCTGATGCAACCAGGGTCTCCCGATTATAACGTTGTAGGGAGATTTCATGTTTAACACCATGTACTCCGAGATGGTGGTCTTCTGCCCTTCACCCTCTCCTACGGTGGTAGGAAGGTCGACTCTCCCCAAAGGGGTACTGAGGTTGCCATCAAAAGCTGCCATCACGGCAGTGGTGGGCTTGACGTTGTCATGGTCTATCCCCATCTGTTTAAGCGGCTCATAGAACAGTACGTTGACGGAGCTGCCAGTATCGACCAGGACTCTTATGGTCTCAAAGTTGGCGATTCTGAGGGTGATAACAAGGGCATCACTGTGAGGGCAATGTATCCCTGTTAGATCTTGCTCAGTGAATTGAATCTCCGGTGCTGGCTTGAGCCTCTTTTCTACGTTGGAGATCTGTAATATGTTCGGGGCAACTCTGGCCTCCGAGCATATCTCTTTCTTGCCCTGTTGGACATTCCTATGATAGGGGAGTCAGCATGGAGGACATAGATAACATGGTTGTTCTACCTCTGAGGCTCGTTTCGTCCTTCCCTCTGCTCCTGCCTCTGCTCGGGCCTTTGATCTGGCCGTTGTTGAGGCTTATCGTCTTGGGGGTTCTGCCTTCCGTCCAGCTTGACGAACTCCCGAAGACGCCCCTTCTTTATGAGCTGCTCTATCTCATACCGGAGGGTCCTGCATGTGTTAGTTGTATGTCCATGATCTTTATGAAAATTACAATACTTACTTTGGTCCCGCAGGCTGGGATCTCCTTTGATTGGTTCCGGCCACCTCAGGTTCTCCCGATCTCGGATCTGCCAGAGTACCTAGTTCGGTGTGGTGTTTAAAGGAGTGAAGTTGGTGAACTCCCTTGGCCCGGAGTTGTACACAGCACGGGGTGCTGTTCTCTTCTCTGGGCTCCTGGCCCTCTTTTTATTGGAGTCTCTTCTGTGATCCTCCTTCTTGTGGTCCTCCCTCTTCGGATTGTCCCTCTGGGTCTGATCTTTGCCCTTCTGGGATGTGCGGTTGGCTTCTTCCAGGTTGATGTACTTTCTGGCCCAATCCATTAATGTCGCCATATCGGCTGGAGGGCTCTTTGTTAAGGAGTCTCTGAATCCACCTTGGGCAAGCCCAGCAGTTAGGGCTGCTACAAGGAATTTCGGGCTGCAGTCAGCGATCTCCGTGAGTTCGATATTGAAGCGCGCGATGTAGGCTCTGAGGGATTCCTCCCTGGTCTGCTTGACATTTAGCAGGAACTCTAGGCCCCTTCTGAGCCTTCTACTGGTCATAAACCTGTCCAAGAACTGTCTACCGAGCTCGTAGAAGCTGGTAATTGAGTTCGGAGGGAGGTGGTGGAACCACTTCAGAGCAGTTCCCTTTAAGCCGGTAATGAAGGTTCGGCACATGAAAGCATCAGAGGCTCCGTGAAGGGCCATCATATGCTGATAGTGCGAGAGATGATCCCCTGGATCTCCAGATCCATCATATAGGGTGAACTTGGGCACCATGAACTTTCTGGGCCTCTCTTCTAACATGATGGTATGAGTGAACGGTGTGGCTAGTCTTCCGAGCAGCCTGGCCAACTCGTCCGGTTCTGGAGGGTTCTGAGGTCCTCTCAAGGCGATTGTTCGGTCCATAGACTCGGCAATTTCCTCTACCCTCCGTGGGTCTCTGAGTCTGACATCTTGCGAACCCTGCCTGACAGCCTCGGCTTCAGGGTAGTAGGGTTGAGTACGCCCTTCGGACGGAGGAGGATTCCGAACCGGAGGGATTGGTGCTGCATGGGGATGAGGCTCCTGCGGGGCCGGATGTGCTCCCGAGGCCCTTGGAGTTGGGGCCCGAGTAGTACTCCGGTAATGGACGTCAGGAACGAAGGCTGACGTTCCCCAGCCTGGAGCTAACGGTTGTGGATCTCTGCCAACGCGAGCAACGCCCGGGGGGTGCCCAGGCTGGTAAGTTGGAGCCTGCTCATGGAGTTCTTCATTCTCCGTGGCAATAGGAGGTTGCGTTCCTGCGGCGAAGTTGACCGGCGGGTTAGGAGAACCCGCTGCTTGGTTTTGTGTGAGTGTTGCCAGCGTTCTAGTGATGGCAAGCAACTGTTCTTGCACCAGTTCATTGTGTCGTTTGATCGATTCGATCTCTTGTCACATGGGGTTGACCGCTGGTCCCTTTGTACGAGGAGCAGGCGGCTGACGCTGAGAGTTTTGCGAATTCTGAGTATTCTGTCGTGGTCGGAGATTTGATGCCATGGTTTTCCGGTGAGGAAAGAGATGGGTTTATGAATAGAGCACTTGGAGATTAGTCGTTCCCACAGACGGTGCCAAACTGATGCTGCACTTTTTGACTCGCAATAAGTGAGGGCTCCGTGACCTGTAGAACACTCAGAAAGACGATCAGAGGTCCACCGGATTGGCTCCAGCGGTAGCTGCTCCGATGCTTAAGTAAGTAAAAGGAATTGAAAGACTGTATTGAAAGCCAAAGAATGAGCATAAAAATAAAGCGTACCTTTAGGGTTTAATTTATAAGTCGTGGCCTTCCTAAGTTGATTAGGATTCGTTGCCATGAATATAGGGATTTGATCATCTGAGATTGCAGTTACCTTGTGGAGTATTAAGTCGTAGACGGAGATAATCATAGATAGTAGTTTCCGTGTTGAGTACTGTTTCCTTATTCCCCGCTTGGCAGTTGTTAAGGAAACCATAAGGTCGGAGCCGTATGAGGTGTTGATTTGATATTGCCCAGGACATAAGGTCTGGGAGATATGTGTATGAGAATGCCTTGGAGGCTTCGCCTGCACTGTATGACCGAGTTTATCGGCTCTGAATGATATATATATGAGAATGCCTTGAAGGCTAGTCACTGCTCTGTATGATCGAGATTATTAGCTCTGTAGGATATATATATATATATATATATATATATATATATATATATGAGAATGCCCTGAAAGCTAGTCACTGCTCTGTATGATCGAGATTATCAGCTCCGTATGCACACGTGTCTCAAGGTGATTGGTGTGTCTGTTTGTAGTATATCAGCTTCTAAAATTTAAACTGTATATTTGTTTGTTGACACAAAAGAATATAGTAATACATAGTTGCTGTTGTGTTTTTTTTCTTCATATTTTTATATAGGAATAAGAATTTTATTTTTTTATTTTATTTTTTTATTAATAAAATAAATTACGTAAAATTATGAATTAAAATAATAATTAGATGGCTTTTATATTATTTTTTTAGCAGAACAATCGCATGAGCAATCCATCGTGTGGGATCGCTTGGATAATTTGTCAACTATGACTGTAAAGGCATGGGAATTTCAGGTTTTTGGAGATTTTCTAGTTGGAGATGTAGAGACATACGATCTTCAGATATAGAATTTTCTGTAGTGAAGAGGGTGGGATTGGGAGTGGGAGTGGGGTCGGAGTCCAACATTCATAGATCTCTATACAAACACTTTTAAAATATCTGTATTAGAGTGAAGGGGCATGGTGTCTAGGCGTTTGTTTGAAAGCTTGGGAGAGAAGAGAAGTGAAAAGAAAAGAAAGGAAAGCTTAAAATGAAAGAGAAAAGAGAATAATAGAAAAGAAATTATTAGTCTTTAACTTGTTTGAATATTCATGAGAGAAATGAGAATAAAATAATTATTTCTTGTTTGAATAGTTAGTAGGAGAGAAAAGAAAAAAAAAGTGTATAAACTATTTGACGATTAAATCTTTTTTATTATAAAAATTCTAATTTTTAATACAAACATTTAAGAGTATATTTGATATTTTAAAAAATTCATTAAAAAATTTTCTTTATTTTCCAAACCTCTCCATTTTTGGAGAGATTGGAGAAGTGCATAGTTTTTCTATCCAAATCTTTTTCTTTGCTCTCATACTTAAACATCCAAATAAGATATTTGTTTATCTCTCTCCAAATCTTTTCTTTTCTCTTCGAATCTCTCCATCCAAACGAAACATAAAGGTTCCTTAATTTTAGCAAACAGTCTATTTTAGCACCCAATATAACCACACAAATATCAATTAAAATATATGTTAATTATTACTCCATAACGTCTATCTTTTCAAGTAATATTATATATAATAAATTTTTTCACGTTTGTAGATACAAGGTGATGTAACTCGTTACATTAAATACATTTGGGTTCCATCACAACATTGTCCCTAGGAGTAAAAAAAAAAAATGGAGTAGAAACTCTATTATATTTAGTATTTTCCTTTCCAATATAATAATCATCCCCAATTGGTGAACAACAACAATGACAACCAATCTATATATAACCTAAGCTCAATCCTTTCTTCCTTTTTTTGGTGCAATTTCTTTTGGGTCAAGCTTGGACTTGGGTTTTCAAGTTCATCAACACCACAACCCTAGTTCAATCCTTTTTACTTTAAATTATCAAAATTGTGAAATTTTTAAGTCAAGATTGAACTTGGCTCATCAAGATCCTGAGAACCTTCAGACTTCATTAAGGAGCCATCGGTCGTTATAATGATAAAAGCCCGTATCGTCAAAAAGTATTAGAAGACGATTCGATTCTAAGACTAAGAGAAGCCACTAAAGGCTAAGTTGGTGTCTAATCACCCTTGCTTAAACCCTTAAATTAATCACAGCTTGATTAAAAAATCAGTTAAAGGTTCTGGGTTATATTAAGAAGCCAAGCTCATGTCTGAAGCTGGTGTTCAAACAAATGTAATACATCGCCACAAAAGAGTAAAAGGTCAAGAATTTTCCATTGTTCATCAAAATCCAATCATAATGGGAACTGAAACATCTCATAAGAAGACTGAAAATGAATAATTACTTCCACACGGTTCAATTCAATAAGTGTTTTGTTTTGTAATTACAACAGAGTTCTCTTTCGGGCTCCCCCCCCCCCCCCCCCCCCCCCCAAAATTCTCCAGTCTCCTTTCAAACGGCAATTGAATACAAAGCATGATTCACTGACTTTCAACAATCAGGTGGATGGAAAAACAGACCCATAACACATGCAATGACACAAGGATCAGCAGCTCAGAAACTCTTCAAATGAACGATAAGATTACAGAAATGGTGTTGATAACTAATGACTACAACAGTCCTAATAAACCCTGCTAATATTATTTCTGTGACAACAAGCCCATTTCCTCCTCAAATCTGTTGCAGCAACACCACCAGAGAAGACAGGAACAGAAGCAATGTCATTGCAATCTCCTTGCAAGAAGGGACCTTGTATGTACAAATCGAAAAGGCAGCACTTGGATGGAGAATAAGATCTTCCATGAGAATCTTGAAGCTACAGATCAACAGCCATGGAACATGTCGAGTCCTAGTCATTTCCATTGAGCTTGCGCTTATCCTTTGTGGGCATCTGTGTTCTATTTGTCCTTTTAATAGCAATTCTACCAGGTTGCCCAACTGTTTGAGCCCCAACATTTTGCCCTGGTCAAATTAAATTTACAAACCAAAAAAAAAATTGTGAGAGAAAGCTTATTAGTTAAGAAACCAAAAATTTCTCAAGTAGAACTGGCCATATGTATTTGTGTCCATTGTTCAGGTTAAACTACATCTTCACACAAGAATTCAAAAACCAGACATGGCAATTCGATCAAGTGGCTATGACTGTTTAACCTAGAACAAGTGACGTATATTGAAACAAACAAAGATCTGAATAATCGCTTTGACAACCAAGCAAACCAAAAGGATCAAAGTAGAGGCTTTTCTACATGATATGCATCCCCACTGCCAAACATTTATCATGTTGAACCACAGAGCCCATAACAGGTATACTGGGGTTAGACTAAGCATGATGCTTTTTTGATAGTGCTTAGAATTAAACTCCTAACCCCCATTCCTCCCGCTTCGAAGTCATCCTAACAATTTTACCACTGTGCTACAACAACTTTGGCTATATTAAGCCTAATAAGGATATACATTTGAGCAGAAAAGAGCAAAATGGTAAAATTCGACATAGAATACAACCCTTTCATATAGGGGACAGTAGTAGTGGGGACAACCATGCACAAAAGAAGAGTGAGAGATCGAGAACCAACTCACCACTATTAGGCAGAGACAATCGTTTCTTTGCCTGTTTATCTGAAAGTGTGGATCTTTCTTTAGGATTGCTGTGGGATCTTGAACCAATACCTGGTCTTGAGGTAGCTTCTTCAGCCAGATCTTCAAGAACTGGGTTAGATTTTGTCTTGGTGGACAGTGTGTTGTTACATGCCTCTTGCATGTTTGCAGATTTGCTAGGTGAAGAACCACGGCCATCAGAAAGAAATGGACCAGTTTTCTGATTTGAAAGGCTTGAGTGAAGGTTCGAAGAAATAGGTTTCTTGCCAGCAGATTTTAACTGTGCTTTGGTACCATTTTTCCCCCCGTCAGCTGATCCATTTTCACTAACCATGACTCCATCTCTGAGATTAATGTCAAGCAGATGGTTCTGCCATGGACGAACAGCCATCCATCTCTCTAACCAGTTCCAGCCCCAGTTGCTTTTATCTGGTTCAAATCCAGAGGGAGCTGCCTGCTGTCTTGATCCTGCCTGCCACTGCAGCACAGAAATTAATCTTATTTTTAAGCATTTGGTAAACAATAATTAAATAAAAACACCTGTGAAGCATGAATATGGACAGAATAGCTCAATAACTTCAAGCTATGTTTGGTCTAGTCTATTTTGGCTAATTTAGTCACCAAAAGTGATTAAGCCAGTCTTTAATTTGAAAAATTCAGTATGGTTAATGGGATGAAAATGATTTTCTTTAATAACTTAAACAGTAAATTAAAATAATTCATAACCATGTCTTTTGCCAGATTAATATTTAAAGAGTCAAGTGTGGAACAAAAAATCTAAAAATTGAAAAGAAATCACTTTTTATATTAAAAGCATATACAATTTTCACCAAATTATTTAAATTTTAATCACTTATCTAATAGTTATTCATGTAATAATCAAAATCAATTTGAACAATCCAAACCAAACCAAGTAAAAAAGTGTTAAAAACAATTCAAAGGCACAATAAAAATTTCAGATGATTTGAAGTTAGAGAGAGAGAGAGTATAAACAAGTAAAAAGAATGTTCTCCAAAATTAAGTAAGTTATATAATGATAAAAAAAAATTAAACGAAAGTTCGTAAACCTGTCTGGTGTAACTTAGATACCACATGACAGCAGACTAACGACTTGGGCAGTTATTACTAAAATCAATCAAGCCAACATTTTGATTGGAAAATCATTGATATTGCATAAGAGATGTCATACAATACTTGAAAACTCAGAGATATCATATGATGTGTGCAATTGTGGCATTGAGAAATTAATTGCACACTGAGTAACAATGTCGAACTGTAACAGATGACACGTTATATTAATACCTACAACCACTGTAAATGATAGAAGTGTGGTGTGATATTGTTCCTTTTATGTAGGCACGTTAGCTATGACATTTCCCAACATATTGTTTCACCAAAATTTTGATTCAGTACAAATCCAGTCAGTACTTTTATAGGTGTGTTATTGATAATGATTTAAATTACTCGAGGGCAAAATCGTATATATCACATCAATGGAGTTTCACTAGTCTAATTTTCTCATTATTTAATGTTGTTTTCCAACTTTTTTACAAGTAATATCAAAATATATATTAAGACTGGCTTAGGAGGGCAAATTTATTTACAAAAACGGGAAAGCTTCAAGTTAGAGCCCTAACCCCCCTCCCCCCCCCCCCCCAAAAAAAAAAAAAAAAAAACTACAATGAAAATCAATATAAGTTGGGTAGGAATCAATTACCCAAAATAATAAAACTCTCAAGAAACTATCCTCTAATCTACAAAGGGGCATTTTCTCCTCTACAAAAATCCTACAATTTCTTTCACACCATAAATACCACAAAAAAAAAAAAAAAAAAAGACAAAGCGGCACAATATGCCAACTTTTCTTACATTACTCTTTACATAAGCTCCTCACCAACCATGAAAGAATTCCATCACCGATCATAGCATCGTCTAATGTGCACCTAAAAAGAGAGAAGGGAAGACATCATAAGTCCTTTGCGAATGAACAATGAAGAAACAAATGATTTATGATTTCTTCCTCTTCTTGGCACATGTAGCACTGATTTTCCAGCTGAAATCCCCTCTTCTAGAGATTATCCATCATCAAAATGGTTTCCCATGCAACAGCCAAAGCAAAAAAAAAAAAGAAGTAGCCTTTGTTGGAGCTCTAGTACACCACATCACCTTCCTACGGAAAATATCCAGCATTCCATCTGCTCCCCAAGCCAATTCCATGTAAAATGATCTAACCGAGAACTTGTCCCTCCCGCTCACTCTCCAACTAAGAGAATCTTCTTGCTTTGCAATTGTCTTGTGTCGATTGAGGAGCTCCAACAAGCTCACAGCCTCCAACTCCCAATCCTGAAAGTTTCTTCTAAAGCAAGGCATCCCAACAATCCCATTCTCAGTATAAGATACAAAATCCACAACTAAGGCTTCCTGTTTTGAAGTAATCTGGAATAATTGAGAGAATTTGTCCTCCAATGCTGTATCTTGCACCACATATGGCCTAACCCTCACCCCATTTCCCACTTTATAAATGGTGCACCTAAAGAATTCTTTGGCTCCCTCCTTATACATATGCATTATGTATAACCAATTCAAGGACATGAGATATCCTCCAACATCAACATAAAAATAAAAAATAAAAAAACAGAGATTATGCATTACATGTCAAACTGAATCCAAGTACTTGGGTGCTAATAGTTTCTTCTTCTAGACAAACGGCTCAACAAGAAGAGGAATACCCTAATTGGTCATAAATGAAAAGCAAGTCACCTGTTACACTTGATAACTGGAAATTTCAAATCTACTCTTACAAGTGATGATGGACAATATCCTAATAATACCAGCTTCCTATCCAAATTCTCTCTGTAGAAGCTTTCCTTTAGGACCTCCACATATAATTTCAGCATCAACCCCAAACAGTCATCAGGAGGCATGAATGAAATGATCAAGAAGTCCAATCCACATATTTTCAGGTAACAATAGTATCCAGTCTTGGGATTACAAACATGCAACATGGTACATGTAAATGGCAGAGTACAGACTACACTTTAGAACTTAAGCATACATAACAAATGATGAAAAAATTCATACAATAACTAAGAGTGAAAGGTTAAGAAATAAGTATGAACAAATTTTGATCTCTTACAAACAAAAGTTGGCAAGACTAACATGCATAAAAAAATCACAATAACACATTCAAGGCTAAGCTGAGACAAAGATATTCCAACATTTTATTCCTTCATTGTTCTTTTCCCAATCTAAACATTGCTTTCTCATCTGAAGTTCTAATTATCTTCCTATGTTAGTAACAGAATTTGCTACTTTATGTTCTTGATAAGAAGGTATCACAATTTTACCTGGTGAGCCAGAGCATATGCCATGGCTCTCTCACGCTTGGCCGCCGCTTCCTGCCTCTTTAGCAACTTGGCTTGAATTTCTTCAACAGATCCTACACTGTCGCACCACCCTTCCTGTGTCACAGTCAAAGCAAATGAGAAGCATTCAAGAAGCCAAACAAAAAGTGATATCACTTGTATCGAGAATGGTTGAGCTGGTAGAAATAATGTTTCTCATTCACTAGAGTAATACATCAGTGAGGTAAATCCATAACCTGACATTTTACAGTACTATACAATTTTGACACAAATATTTAACCTGTATTAAAGGAATTTTAGAATCCCTTTCCCTTCACTACGAAGAGCAAAACTGGGATTTTCTAGGCAACCACAGGTCATAAAAAGGTCTCTCCGGACATTTCAAACAGCTTCAATCACTTAATCTGTATTTCTGGATCCTGATTCCTAACCCTTTTGTTTCAGCTATCATCAGTTTAATAATATTCCAACTGTCGATCATCTGACCTGAAAACTCAAGTTCACTCCATGTAAATTTCAAATAGTTACATCTAATGAAACCTTATGCCAACTCCCAGCATTATTTATCCCAGGTCAATGCTTTAAATAACAATAGATAGAGCCTTCTGCACAGTTTTGCAATTCCTGTTACTCCACTCACAACTTCTTAAGGGCAGAAAAACTAGTTTTGACTCCTTTTGATGGGCTCCTTTTCCATGTGCATTTCTGTACCTTTAGATGAACTTCCACATTTAATTTCAAGAATCCAACTGAAAAATCTCTCAGAAGGTTTTGGTCTTCTTGCATTATGCAATCCTCTATTTCATTAGGACAATTTTTTTTAATAAAAGATTCTTTATTACCTTTGTAATTATAACAAGGGCCTCTACCATGCATCCATCATTTTCCATGTGGAGTTTTGTTATGTATATTATGTTACATTGACCATAAATTGAATTCACTGCACTGGTCTCCACACCTTTAGGCAATGACAGAGGTAATTTAACATTATTCTTGGAATTGATAAAGGCAATTCCTATAGGCTCTGCACGAAGTGATGGAAAGTGAGATTCACCTTTTGATAGTTCTTTTCTCTATTCCTTCGGAACATATTCCGTATTTTGATTGCCCAAAGTTGCTCTAGCTAGATTAACACTCAGATTTCTGGAGCCTAGAAGGCATTGGGTAGCATTACCATCATGTAATTTCTTTGGAGATGTAATTTCTTCAGAGAGAAATTTCTCAATAATTGATGAGGTGGGTAGAGGAGCATCTGGACAGATGTGCTGTTAACATGATTTTTATTTGGTGTATAAATATAAAAAACCATCAATTCTCAGATTTTTAATAAGCATGAAACTATAGTTATATCGACTCAACATCTTCTCAGCCTTTAAGGGACAACATATGTTTATATATTATTTATTAATGAAACCATTTACTCATCAAGCATGAAAATTCAAATTGGATGACTGCACACAGAATTCACTTTTCTGCACTTCCCTGTTGTCATATTTTACAAAATGGATGAACTAGCAAAAAAGAAAATGGCATTTCATTAATATAGGTTTAACCTCGCACCAAATGCATTTACCATAACTACAATTGTCATCAACTTTTGCTCACAAAGGGTCTCCAAAATCTCAGAACCAGTGTTGTAAAAACCCTTTTCAAAGTGAGCCTCAAGGTGAGGAGCAAAGTAAAAGCTTTGAGGCACAAGAAATAAAACAAGCTTCCTGAGAAGCGTAAGCTTCAAGAGACTAGGCTACACCTGAGGACCAAAAGACACGCTTTTACGCCCCTACGGCACAAAAAGTGCATGCCCCATAGGTACATTTTCTGTTTCTATTTAATTTTTCAATTCTTTTTTCTTCTCTTCATCTTCAGTACTCTCTTTTTCCTCCATTTCAAACATCTTCTTTTCTTTCTTTTTCCTATTTCTACTCCTCCTCTGTTTCTAACATACTTTGCCTTTTTTTCTTTGTTTTTCCCCATCACAACTCGTACTTTCAGTTGTAGTGGTCTACTGCCATTACTTATATAGCAAAATTAAATAATGTTATTTATCTTTTACTTAAATTTATTTGTTATATTATCTTTTTACTCATCTTAACTGTTCTTAAATACATTTTATATATTTTTTAATATAAAATTCAAAACACAAAAAGCTTATGCCTCAATGCTTCAAGGCTTACACCTCGCCTTGTGCTTTTTCTTTTTCAAACACTGTTCAGAAGTCAGAACTCAAGAATTTCAATTATCATGTACATGCATCCTCAAAATATTTTAAGGCAACTCAAAACTTTCCCCTAGGAGTCTTGGACCATGCACATGTTCAAGCTGTAATACAGAGGAAAAAAAAAACATAACAATATATTTCAAAATTCCTCGTAAACTGTGGTGAATGAATGGGCCATCCATAGTCCACTTGAACAAATTATATATTATGGATTCAAGCACCGGACCATCCTGCTCTGATACCATGTTAATAATTAGTTGCTCTAAAAGCTTCAGGAGGGTGTAACATTTTTTTTTTGTTGGATTAGTACAAGAATTCATTGGAGGACGCACAAGGGAAGTGCGCCCTAGTAGCAAAAGAAAAGGGAGGAGGGTGTAACAATATATTTCAATAATTGATCTAATGTCCTAAATTTTTTTTAAAAATAAAATAAAATACTTAATTCTTAATAATACAAGTGGCAATCTAGACAAGAGTAAAATTTTTGATTTGGTGGCAGTTGTTGTGCCTGAGTGGAGAAAAATCTTAGGAGGTCTTGACCTTATTAGCACATAAATGTTGCTAGTTCATTCAAAAGTTTCAGATAAAAAACATGTCAATTAAAGTGGTGCAACTAACTCTTTTTTTTTTTTTGACAAGTTTAAATTATATTAAAAGAGCGCCCAATTCGAAAAAATAATTTTGACCCTACAAGGAGAAGATTCTTCCATATACCAAAAAAGACAAAGCGGAGCCATATTCTGAATTATACAAATGCTTCGCTTTTTACAACCTTCCCTCCAACATCTAACAAATTCAATTGATGTTTATGGCATGGTCCAAAAGCAACCACAAAGAGAAAATAAAAGCTGCCACACCTCATATGCTATCTCACAGTGAAGTAGCAAGTGTTCCACTTTTAACTCCTCTTTTTTGCATATTACACACCAATTGGCTAAATTAAAGCCTTGTTTTAAGTTTCTTTAAATTCTTTCCTGTTAAAAATAGCACCCCATGCAGCTGCCCTCCCAAAAAAAGCCACCTTCGTCAGGACTTTGGGTCTCCATATGCTCTTCCAAGGAAAATCTTGCATTCCTTTCCTTGAAAGTACTTTATAAAGAGATTTTGAAGCTAGAATTTCTTCCTATCTCTAGCAGCCACCCAATCACAGTCATCCCAATCAAGTCAAACTCTAGCTTTGTGCAGAATCACTATCATCCCGACAATCATCTATCTCCCAGTTTTGGAAATCGCTCCTAAAACTAGGGAACCCAAACTATCTCACTCCATTAGAAAATGTAAATTTCCCATATTTGAAAGACCAAAGATGGTAAAAAACCATTAGCTCATGATGGTCCCACTTACACAAGGTACTGGGAGGGATAGATAGGAAACAGACCTAACCTTTGGCATTTTGGCAGACAAAGTATCTCTTTAAAGAAATTGCCCAATGTTGGTCCCACTTACACATGGTGGAGTCCAACTATAGAGCCAACCTCTTTAAATAAATTGCCTACCTCATTCACCATAGATTTAGAAAGTCCCAAATGTGACTAAACCAAACTTCCTTCTCCCTCTCCCTCTCCACCCCCTTCCCTCCCCCCTTTTTTTTCAAGACCAGACTTCCCGTCCACTTTGCTCCCAAAATTACATTTCCATGGCAACTCTCCAAACAAGACGATTTATGATAATTGTAGATCTACTACCAAACCTCAAGAAAATAATAATAAAAAGTACTCTCTTGAAAATCTTCCATCTAATTAGATCTATGGGCTGCCTCATACGTCAAAGAGGTTAACCATAAGAACCAAAGCGGAAAGTTCACATTGCCAAAAAAATACATTAATCGTACTTGGAAACAAATAAGAGAAAAGGAAAGAACGGCATAAATGAAATACTTATAGCATCAAAGTTCGAGTACTGGCCTAGTCTAGATTTGATCACCGATATTGTAATACCTAAAATTAGTTCAGGTTATCATATCAACCTTGTAACTCATGCTATCAACTGTAAAAAGCACATTCGATTTGATTCTATTACATCTTCAAAATGCAAGAACATGAGGGCACCATCTGAACAAAAAATATTCTCATCATTATGGAAAGAGACTATTCAATGATTTAAGTAAGAGTATTTGAAGGTTGCTTGCCTCTATTTCTCGAACACAAGCCACGTGTTCAATCTGCTGCTGAAATTTCTGGTGTGCTGTTTGACTTTCCAATGCCATACGGACACGCCTAGCTCGGACACGAGCCTGAACTCTCACTAAAGCTTGCATACAACGAAGTGTAATTGCAGCTTGCTTTCTCACAGCATGGCCCCGGACAAGGGCTTGGAGTCTTACCAATCCCTTCAATGCTCGTAAAGCTCTTCTAGCCTGACAATTATCAACAAAGCATTTCAATATGATCCAAATTGTCAAAACTGAAGTACTAAGTAAGATTTTAAAGGGGGGAAAAATCACTAATTGTATCACTGAGGTGCTGGATAGAACAGATTCCAAAATTGCAGTTGCAGTGCAAACATGGCAATAGAAAAGGAGGTGGCCTTCTAACAGCAACTGGTACACAAGATTCGACGTGTCCTAATCCTCAAACAAAACGTTAGATGAAAATCAAAACTTCTGAGGTGCTTGACAAGTATAATCAGGCTATGGTGAGTTTTGGTTCATCTTGCAAAGGTTTGGGTTTTTTATCTTCAAAATTATATATACACACACATGGGCTGCAAATGAACAAAACTGTTCATTAACAGCTCAAAGGACCTGTTTATTAGTTAGATGAGTTGAGACACAGCCTAACTTACAGGCTTGCTTAATAAATGAGCCAAGCTTGAGAAACACTGAGCTCGACTTGGTTAGGTTCAGCTTGGTCCTAAATTGCTAATGGTTTGTTCAATACACAGTTTTAATCCAATCTCTCTTTTTTTATCGGTAAATGTATCATGCATTGAAACTAAGGAGCCTGAGAAGGGCTCCCCACAAGAACAAACGAAAGGGACCAGCTACATAAATAAATGCCTAAGATCCCCCAAAAAAGCAACTATAGAAATGACATTTACAGGAAAAGTCCTCCTTGACCCAAAAAAATAACAAACACAAAAAATGATCTTTAAGAGAATTAGTGGACTGCTCTAAATCTTCAAAGACCCAACAATTCCTTTCTTTCCAAATGCTCCACATAAGGCAAATTGGAGCCAATCTCCAAACTCTTTTAGCGCCTTCTCCAATCTTGCAACCTGACCAAGCCAGAAGCAACTCCCTGGTAGACCATGGCATGACCCAAGCAATGTCAAAAATAGAAAAAATTAGATCCCAGCAGTCCCTAACCATTGGGCAATGAATAAGCAAATGGTCAACGTTCTCTTCCTCTTTCTTGCACAAGTAGCAAATGCTTGCCAATTGAAAACTTCTCTTCTTCATATTTTCCTCCATCAAAATAGCTTTCCAAAAGGCCTCCCACACAGAAAAAAAGCAGATTTAGGAGGCGTCCTTAGAATGCCAAATAATGTTCCAAGGGAAATCAGAGTCCTTGAAATCTATCATGCTTCTATAGAAAGATCTCACCGTGAAGTTCTTCTTGAACGGCTTCCACATTGTCCACCCTACCATCCAAAACCCGAAAGTTTTGAATGTGCATAAGAAAAGAGCCTACCTCATCCAATTCCCAATCAAAAAACTCCCTCCTAAATCAAGGATTCCACACCCCTCCATCCCCCACCCTCTAGAAACAATCCTTCGCCCAAGGCCCCTTATTGTGAGCCACACTATATAAGGAAGGAAATTTCTCACTCAAAGACACATCCCCTACTCCAAGCATCCTCCCAAAACCTCACTCTAGAGCCCTCCCCACCTTCAAACCTAATCCTTTCCCCAAACTCCCACAAGATTCTCCGAACATCAACCCCCCTCCTCACACCCATATTTTGAAACTATAACCTCCCTCCACAGCTCCCCCTCCCCCTCCCCAACCCCAAATTTCCAACACCACTTTCCCAAAAGAGCTTTATTAACCTGCTTTAAATCCTTAACCCCTAACCCTCCTAAAGTCATTGGCCTCTTCACCCTCTCCCAACTAACCAAATGAATCTTCTGAACATCCCCCTCATTACCCCACAAAAAGTTCCTCTAATTTTGTTCCAACCTTCTACAAACCGAAACTGGAATAGGAGATAAAGACATAAAATATGTCGGGAGGTTTCCCAATAAGCTCTTCACAAGAGGGAGTCTTCCTCCTTTTGAAAGAAGCTACCCCTTCCACCCCACCAGTCTACAATGGAAACTTTCCGCAATAGGGTCCCACACCCCACAAGATCTAGTGGAAGACCCAAGTCAACTCAAAGGGAAAGACTCCACTCTACAACCCAGCGTGCTAGCTAAAATCTTCAAACCTTCCACCTCCCCCACTGGAGTAATACTTATTCCCATTATCGGTCTATTTCTCCTCCAACACTCTTCTACCTTTAACTGTTCTTCTCTTTCTATTTTGCCTTGTGACTATCCAGAATTCAGCAAACTATTTTCTGGAAACACATCAACTTGCAATCTTCAAATCTCATATATTACAACGTAATTACATTTAAAACCATTCATACTTCACTTGTATTTTCAGAAATCCTAAGACCATAAGCAATTCTAAGTTTAAAACCCCTGATAAGGTTGTAGACGACATCATTTTGAAATAATAGGTTTTGTCCAACATCAGGTATTAGAGCAAAAGTCTTTCTTAATTCACATTACCTTTCTCTTAAAATTATATTTCTTTTCTTTATTTGTTTTTGATTACTACATTTACTCACCAACTGTTCAAACTTCTGAAGCCTAAGTAGCAAGTTGCAGAAAATTTTAACAATAAATTAGTTGTGGCTCACGATTGATTTGAAATGGAATTTTTGGAGCTTAATTTTTTTTTTTTTCCAATATCTAAAGGCATTCGTTGATGCTTCCTACATCAACATCAAGTGAGACAATGCCAACAACAAAAGAAAGAAGCTTTCACAGTTTCACCTCTGAACTTTACAATCAGGGGCTAAATTAGCAGCCTAACTTGTCAGCTCTATTCCATCATATTAAATCAGCAGCCTACCTTGTCTAGTAATTAGTAAATATATGTTCTATATAGTAGTTAATAAATTTGTTTTGGAACTTGAATCATGGATGTTGATGATTAAATGAAGAAGTTCTAAAATTTTGAGTGTAGATAGCCAAAACAACTAGCTCACTCCAAAGAAAACGCCACCAACCCAGCAACTAACTCCACTCGAAGAGCACCAACCAAACTATATATTGTCCATTGCTTCACCCCTAAACCCGAGTTTGAAACACAAAGGAATTTGCTGAAATCCTAATTCTATCCATCACCTAAGCCAATGCTTCACTTGATTCTTCTCTTCCACCCATTTTCCTAATAGGAAATCCTCTTAAATGCATCCAGTGGACTAAGAACAACCATTGGTTTGCTCTCCAAGTGAAACATCAAACTCAACCATTCACCTCCTCCCCTAAACGTGTTCTGCTCTCAGAGAAAAGAGTCGTCTCCCCATCCTCTTGCTCAGCCCGATCCCCACCTGACTTCGTGGAACCTTCAGCAAACTGTTACTAATGCCAAAGGGTCCACCTAAGTCAACTTGGATAGCTCAAAGGCAAGGAAACCCATGACTTCAGAGATCCTCCTTTTAAACATGGATTTATTAGGAACAAATCTTCGTACTCAAATAATTATATCTATATGGATCAATCTGGGTAACTAGTTAGATTAAGATAATTTGTATATAAGGTCAGTAGTTCTTTCGTAAAGCCTATTAATTCTTCTTCTCTATGAAACATAGACACTTTATTTTGGTTCATATATACGTGTCGGACATTTTTAAAACACGCAGTCGAAGACACGAAAAAAGAGTATCCAAACTTTTGTATTTTTTCTGAATTTCAGACAATACACTTTTTGGAAACTTTTTCATTTTTATATTTTTTCTCACATTTTCTCCTCTCCTCTACTCTGTTTTTTTTTGGTTACACACACATATAGTTCTATATAGTAATTAGTAAATATATGTTCTATATAGTAGTTGGTAAATTTGTTTTAGTTAGTAAATTTGTTTTGGAACTTGAATCATAGATGTTGATTAAATGAAAAAGTTTTAAAATTTTTACTTAATGGCTTTGCTATTTTAATATCTTAATAATATTTTTGTGATTTATGTATTTTATGCAAGGTTGTTGAAATCAGGATCCTACATTGGATCGGTGAGGTCTTTAGGATCGGATCGAGAATCGTAAGATTCTATAAAATGATAAAAACAAGAACTTAAACTATATGTACTTCTTACATTTCGATATTATAATACCTCAAACTTGAGGATAAGAAAGTTAAATGGCTAATCAATGCTTGAAAATCATTATTAAACCATGAATTGAACCAAATGCAATAAATCATTTTCATAAAGAGAGAAAAAAAGAATTTGCTTTGAGAGAAATAAGTAAAAAAGTATAGCTACTACCGTCGATTACTTTTGCGAAACCAAAAAAATAAATAAATAAATTAAAAGAAAAATTGCTACTAAACATTTTAGGACCACCAACTCTATTATAATATGCCATAAAAGAAGTCGTGGAGGTCAAAATCAACGACGATGTTTTTAATAGCTCAATTTTTTGCTCAAATGAAAATAAATTTTGTTCTAGTTAATTTATTTAGGGCATTCTACAAGGTGCATTCTACAAGGTTGTGGAATTTACCTATTATTTTCATTTTGGTCATTGTCTAACTATTTGACCGAAGGGAATAAAAAAGAGGCAAAAAGGTAGGATCTTACTTGATCCACAATCCTGATCCGATCCTATTACAATCCTGCTTTACAACAATTTTTAGCATGATTCGGTTTGATTTTGAGTTTTGGGATCTTTGGACTGGTCCAGATCGTGATTTTTACAACTATGGTTTCATGTCTATTTTAATTGAAATAATGTTTTTATTATACGGTCATATAAAAAAATATAAAATATATATATATATATATATTCAACATGTTCTCGACGTATTTGTGTCATACTTTTTTGAAAAAAGTCGTGTCCGTGTCGTGTCATATTCATGTCCATGCTTCTTAGCTTCTTTTTTATTGCTTGTGACCTATTTGGAATTTAGAAAGTCTTCTCTATTGGAATTTCTCCTTTAAGAAGTTTATACTTTTGCAGGCTTTATACTTATAAGTTTCTATTCCCTTGAATTCCTGCTTTGAGCCTATTTAAGAGTTTTTTCCTTAACAAGCTTGCCATTAAATTTATTTAATAAATTTTATAAAAGCGCCAAAAAAGGGTGCAACCCATGTATATAGGAGGTATACAATCAAAAAGTATACATCCAAACAGTTACATACAAATATTCCAAAAATTCTACAAATAATGTGTGGATCAGGGATCAAAATTTCGTTTCATTTCCATCGAAATGGCTGAAACGTTTCTGTTTCCTAATGAACCGAAACGAAACACTAGTGGAATACCGAAATTCACATGTTTCCTATAGAAACAAATTTGTTTCCGTAGAAACGTACCGAAACTAGTGGAAACATTTCTTTGGTATCAACAATACTTCTAGAAATTGGTAAAAGATAATATCAATTTGTTTTTTAAATGAAAAGATTGAAAGATTAAAACCCAAAATTATAAGAAGATATTTCTATTTTTCCTAAGAAATAATAGAAAATGAAAAGTAAAAGTAATGGAAATAAAATGTAGATAAATAATTTATTTTAATACTTAGTTACTAATTATAATAGATTTAAATTGCTATATTTTTATTTATTATATTATATGTAACTTGTGTCAAATTGTCTAATCTGTGGATATTACACAATATATATTTATTATTTTATGGTTTATAATTATTTTACATATTTTATAGCAAATATATAACAAATTTATATTACATAAACAAATTAGCTCTAAATCTTTTATATTAGTTTTTAATAAGTAAAGAGTTATTTGGTATTAATGACTAATTTACTTTATGTTTTTTTTTATTTCACCGTAGTATCTTCTTGTGTGGATGGATATGTACCCTAAAACATTTCCAATTAATTATAATATTTATCTTCACATATTCATATATTTTACTTTATGTTTCCAATTGTTTCTATACATTTTATTTTTTTTTCATTGTTTTCACTATATTTTCGAAACATTTTCGAAATGTTTCTGTTTTCTAGGTGACCGAAACAACACTAGGAAACGAAATTTTGATCAATGGTATGGACATATGAACCGCCTCCTTGTTCCCCCCCCGGCCAAAAAAAGGAACACAATAAAAAAAAAAAATTGTGTGGAGTACATTCAAGCCCTTCAGAGTCCACTATTTCACTTCCTCCAAATGCTCTATATAAGAGGCAAAAGAACCATATCCAACGATTTCCTATCACTCCATCATACACAGAGCCTCTCCAACTAGCTAGCATAGTCATCCAGGAAACCCCAAAGAAGGTGAATAAGAGACACCACACATCTCAAGCAAAGAGGAGATAGTCAGCATTCTCCCACATCTTTGCACATAAAGCACCACTCCATGATGATATGCTTTCTTTTCCATGGATTATCAATGGGTAGAATAGCTTCCCTAGTCCCCTCCCACGCAAAGAAAGCCACTTTCAAGGGAGCTTTAGTATGCCAAATTGGTTTCCAAGGAAAGCTCACCTCATTGTCTCCAATCAAAATCCTATAGTAGGATCTAATTATAGACCTCCCAGTTTAATCTCCTTTCCACCTAAGGGAGTCTTCTACCTACCCACTAAAAACCACATCATATAACACCTCAAAAAGAGAGACCGACGACTCTATGTCCCAATTTTGGATTGTCCTGTGAAGCCCCCAAATTCACACCACTCTAGTCTATAAAAAAGTAAAGAATATATATAATTATCAACTGAAGCCTCTACAAGAACTTTCCATTTTTGAAAATTTTGAATCCTACTTGCTACCATATTGGTTAGAATTGAAGTCCATGGTACCATAATGAGATCAGAATGAACTGAATTGAATTTTAAGAGTTTAATTAAAGAAAATTGGTGATTGTTTTTATATTTCCTCTCTAGAAAATTCTTATTCTAACACTGCTGCTTTTTAACATCTTATGGTTGTCCATTGATTCCAGCAAGGTGTTTTCTCGGATATACGTCAAGTGATAGCCATCAGACCTCATCCATTCTTACTGAATTCCATCTACAAACATTGTATCCTCAAAACCCTAGAAGGATAAATAATTAATCCTGTGCCGACCAAATAAGTGGCTTCAGACAGCAGCAATTCTGATGTTGTCCTCATCAATGTGATGAGCCTGGTTTGAAGGATTAGCATGCTCTTAACCACCAAAGCAGTGTCAAAATTTCAGCCATGAATAATTTCCCCACTGGATACACTTCAAATTCCACTTAGACCCTTAGAAATTCTTCAAAAATTTAATTGGATAGTAGGATTTCAGAAGGACAATCCATCAACATTCAATTTCAATCGACTAAGAATGGAGACTATGAGTAAAGAACTGTCTATCACCTAAGCATCAGAAGGAAGATTACATGCAAAATCTGGACTAAAAAAGACCATAAAGTTGTTAAACACTCCCCCAAATGGAATAACCGAATAAGGATTATTGAACTTATCCTTGAAGATCCACTTATTACTTTCCTACAAAATAGCCATAATACATCCAAGAAAGCATTACTAGGAGAACCTTCCTTCTCTAGTTAGTTAAAAATAACCAAATGTGAAGTCTTAAGAAGAAATTCTTCTCAACAGGGCGCTCAACTAATCCTAGCAATTCCAGGGGAAAATCATAAACAGAACACCAAAGGAAACTAATTTCATGATTCAGAAATTTAATTTAGAGAAGTTAAGAGTAAAGGAAAAAAGAAAAACAGATGCAGTACCATATAGCTTGGTTTCTCAAATATAGAGAAAAAGTTTACTTCTTATATCACTTGATGATAGCCAAATACTATGTAATGGTTTGTGAATTGGTAGAACAGCACATGTAGGGTGATTTTAGATATCACCAAAATTATGAACATTTCTGTTCAATATATAAGATTATTAATAATATAGGTTCTTCATTAGCATAGATCATTTTGTTACTCTACTGCTTTTAAAGCATTTGTTTGCATATCATTATCCTTCAGCCAAACATGATAGTATTAGCAAGACAGAGTCACATCAAGGCCCATCAATACTAAAAACCAGGATAACATTATGTGCAAAATACTGTCACATAAGCTTTAACCATCAATCATTTAAAACGGACTCAATTCCCAACACCTCTCTTATTAAGAAATGTCATGCATCAAGCACATGGGAAGATGCACGTTACAAGAATTCAAGGTACTAAATGGTGGATAAAGATGTAGTGAGATAAAAGGAAGGCAAAAGAATTCAAAAATCTCATAATGTGTGCAAGTAGCATGTCCTAGATTTTTATTTTTTTATTTTTTTATAATTAGCATATGCCCATTATCTACCATCTGGTATGTTTTTCTCACTGCAAGTATGTCCTAGATTTTAAAGAGTCAGGTTGGATCATTATCGTTAACCATGTGCCCATTTTATAAGCAGTACATCCAATCACCCACATAAGTCTGTAACTTTGCTATATCAGTTCATAACATGATAACAAGAAGATGAGAAAGGTGAAGGGAAGCTTGATAATAATAAATGTAGTTAAGCAGAACAGCATTGCAACATGTAAATTCTCAAGGGACTGGAATCCAGAACACCTTTCAACTAGAAGTGTGTAAAAAAAAATACAAAAAGTAAATAGACTCAATGAAAAACCATTGCGGTGCCAATTAGGGACAACTAAAAAATGAAGCGAAGCATTTCAGTACCAAAAATCCTCGAAAAGCTGTTTGGATGCGTATAGCTCCCCATTCTTCTCTCATATTCAGTTGAATTTGAGCTGCATCCTGCACTTGAAGTGAACCAGAAGGGGAGCCAACAGCATCTGGGATTGATTGGATGTTGACATCTGCAACTGGTGAAGCAGATTTGTGATTAAACTCGTCTTGAAGTATATCAGTATCAATCTCAACAGAATGCTTTCTCCGGTGCCAAAACTTTCCGGTACTCGATATTCTCTGCAATGTTTATAAGATATGAGATGAAATGTCCTTTGCTAATTCAATTAACTTATTTACATTTAACAATACTGAACCAAATTGAAGTATGGCAGATTGTTTATGGGCCAAAGAGTCAACCCTCCATATGACAAATTAATTTACATTTTTCAGTGCAGATGCTGCCAGATATAAAATGAGAGTTCCTTTTCTATTTGTAGTAAGCAAAATATGAGAATAACTAACACCAAACCCCAATATCGTAAAGGAAATGTATAGCTTGTAAGTTATAACCATATTTTTACCGAGCAAAAAAAGAAAAGAAAATAAATGGAAAAGACCCACATTGTCATCCTTCTCTGACAACTGTGACTTTTCTGATTTCTTTAAACCAACCAATGCTTTAATCCATTTCCCTGAGACACCCATGATGATGGTCGCCTTACCTCAAGTAGGACCTGCCACAGAAAGTATTTAAAAACTCAGAAAATGTGTTGTGCATCTCATGTATAAACTTACTTGGCAGCAAAAGAAAACACACAAAGATAATGAGAGCAAGGACAAAATAATTAAACTTCACGAGTCCATGACAATATTATGGAATAAAAAGCTTAGGGAAAAATATGAAGCAGCACTCAATTTAAAAGAAGGGATATGGAAGCTGAGCTCTTCCAACAAGGACGCTTGGGGAAAACTCAGAAAACATACCCATGACCTAAGTGTCTCCTCATACTTGGCATGTAGTATCACGTATCCAGAGTAAAACCTCACTAATGTTCAAATCATGATATTAGGTATTCCACTTGGCAACATGCCACTATGAATGACAGAAGACTAACAGTTAGTAGACCAATCTTCTGCCATTCTTACTTTTAGAAATGAATGCTAACATGACACAGCACTACAACATATAATGGAACAATGTTGTTTGAATGCCAACCACTAATAAGTTAATTATTGGTGGATAAGAAAGCTATCTCTGTTGAAGTAACAGGTAGAAAGAAAAGATATTTTTCTGTAGAGTGGCATCAGTATCCTGATTGATCAAAAACCAACACTTAAGGCACCAATTCAATGAGATGGGCAAAACTTAAGTGCATAGTTTGTTAGATTGATTATTATTGTTTCGTATTTGTTCTTTTTCACCATAAGGGTATTATTGTACTTTATTCACATGTTAATATATATACAAAGTGTAAGGGCGGAATAGACGACGAGGCCCTAAGCTTTGTGTAATTGTTCTTCTTTTTTCCCTTCTTTCTTGCTCCTTTCTTCTTCTCTTTTAATCTTAATCTTTCTTACACAACCTAACTTGGAATCAGAGGGGGTAAAGAATTTATCAAAAAAACAGAGAGAGAAAAACAGAGAACACAAAGCTTGCTGATGTCCAGCATCCCAGAAGATGACAACATGCTGACATTAGCATGACATCATCATTTTCTGGCGGCTTTTTGGTGACCAGAAAATATGGCCAAGATCGTCTCTTTGTCTTGATTCCCATGGTTATTTTTTTGAAATATTTTGAAGACATCTGAATGAACTTTCCTAGAACCATCATTGTTTGATTGGTTTTTTTGTAAGCTTTGGCTGATACTAGTTGATCAGCTCATGTCTGGGGCTGTCACTGATTTCTTTCAGGGTGTATTTGGTTCATGGTCTTCGCCCAATACTCCAGCCCCAGATTCGTGAAGTATCCTTGGGTTACTCATTGTCGAAATTATTTTAGAGAATGAAAAAGATGTATTCTTCTCTTTATGAGGTCAATATTTATAGTCACAACTAACAAGTAAATAAAGAAACTATCCTAAATTAATTTATACAATCGATACAATCAATCAATCAATCAAATGCCTAAATTAAGTTACAAATTAAGTCAATATTTACAACACTCCCCCTCAAACTGGAGAGTATATATCTAAAACTCTCAACTTGCTACAAATAGAGTCAATGGTAGCCTTTGGTAAAGCTTTGGTGAAGATATCGGCAAATTGACTACCAGAAGGAACAAATGAAGTGGTGATTTTATTGGACACTACTTTAGATCGAATGAAATGACAATCAACTTCAATATGCTTAATCCGTTCGTGAAATACTAGACTGTTGACAATATGAATCGCCGCTTGATTGTCACAATAGAGAGGTGTTGGACCATATACTGGAACATCAAATTCTTGCACCAGTGTTCTTAACCAAGTCAACTCACAAGTAGTATGTTTCATTGCTCGATACTCTGTCTCAACACTAGAACGTGCCACAACCGACTACTTCTTGCTTTTCCAAGTCACAAGATTACCCCCTAAGAAAGTACAATAACTAGTAGGTAGATTTGCGATTTGAAGGTGATCCTACCCAATCAGCATCAATATATCCCTAAATCTGAAGATGTCCAGATGATCAATAAAGAAGACCACGTCATAGGGCATTCTTAAGATACTTCAAGATACAATAACTATATCCATATGAGGAACTCGAGGACAAGTCATAAACTGACTCACAACACTAACTACATGGGAGATGTCAAGTCAAGTAATGGTTAGGTAAATGAGCTTACCCACGAGTCTTCGATACATCTTTAGATCTTCAACCAAATCACCCTCGTCTGGCATCAACTTTAGATTGGTCTCTATGGGCATAGCTACAAGTTTGGAGCCAAGATAACCTGTATCTTTCAAAATATCAAGAGTGTACTTCCTCTGAGACAAACTAATCCTTACTTTTGATCTTGCAACCTCAATACCAAGGAAACAACAGAACTTTCCAAGATCTTTGGTGAGAAAGATGGAACCTAAGATGGCGAATCAATGGTTGGATACCTACCTATCACTGTCGGTGATCACAATATCATCTGCGTAGACAACTAGAATTACGATACCTCTTTGCTTCTTTTTAAAGAATACCGAGTGATCAGCGTGGCTTCGAGTCATACCATGAGAAACTACTGCCTTACTGAATTTATCAAACCAAGCCTGGGGAGACTGTTTGGGTTCATAAATAGACTTCTGAAGATGACAAACATACTCCCCCTTGGACTCAAACTAGGTGGTTGAGCCATATATACAGTCTCAGCAAGATCACCATGTAAGAAGGCATTTTTTACATCGAACTGATGAACAAGGCTAATTGAGATTCGCAGTAAGAGATATGATAACCCGAACAGAATTCAATTTGGCAATAGGAAAGAAAGTCTCGGTGTAATCAATGCCATATGTTTGGGTAAAACCTTTGGCCACAAGGGGAGCCTTCAGCCGATCAACAGTACCATCAAGTTTCTGCTCCATTGTGAAGACCCAACGACAGTCAACAATTTTAGCACCAACAAGTTTAGGAACAAGAGCCCAAGTACGATTAATTCCAAAGCATGCATTTCTTCTTCCATTGCGATCTGCCAACCAGTGTGGGAAAGAGCTTTCTTGTAGGATTTAGGAACAACGAGAGATAACAGGGACAGAGAAAAAGTTTTAAAGAAAGATGATAAATGATCATGAGAGACAAAGTTAGAGTTAGGATGAGCAGTGCAAGTATGTGTACCTTTACGGACTGCAATGGGCAGATCAATATCAGAGTTAGAAGAATGAGATGGATCGGCAGATGGCGAGGTAGGTGGAGGATGTGAGAGAGAAGGTCCAATAAGAAGAGTGACTGGAGTTGCAGCCTGGTGACGACGAACATACACTTGAGAAAAAGGAGTGCGAGTAGGAACACTAGTAGGTAAAACAAAGTCTAGGAAATAATGGTGCCTATAACTGACTTCCTTCTAGAGAATAATAGGGAACAGTCTCAAAGAAAGTGATATCAGCACTAACAAAATGCTTATGTAAGATTGAACTATAGCACCTATAACCTTTCTGTGTGCGTGAGTAACCAAAAAATATGCATTTAACAGCACGAGGGTTCAGTTTGTCACGACCAGGTTGCAAGTTATGCACAAACGAAAGTTACGAAACACATCCAAAAACTTTGGGAGAAATGAAGAAAGGTGTTTTATTAGGAAACATGATATTAAAATGTGATTTTCCCTGTAAAATACAAGAAGGCATCTTATTTAAAAGATAGGTAGTTGTAAGGACATCATCCCCCCAAAACCACTTGGGAAGATGCATCTGGATCATAAGGGCACAAGCTATAACAAGGATGGGACCGTTCTTTCTTTCAGTAGTCCCATTTTGTTTGCGGGTGGTGACACAGGATGTTTGGTGTATAATGCCTTTGGACTCGAGAAATTGTTTAAAATGACTATCTTTATACTCTTGAGCATTATCAATTCGAAAAGTTAAAAATTTGGCATTGAATTGATTAGAAATTTCAGCATAAAAGGATTGAAAAGTATTAAACAATTGAGAACTATTTTTAAGCACATATACCCTATGTCAAACGAGAATGATCATCAATAAAAATAACAAAATATCAAGAACCACATAAACCAGTGGCTCAAGATGGTCCCCAAATATCATAATGAACTAGTGCAAAAAATTAGAAGCAAGGGGGGTCAACATGTAGAGGAAACAAAACTCTATGATGCTTACTAAGTTCACGTGTCTCACAATTAAAACTAGAAAAATCGGATAAAGTAGGAACCTAAGTGATGAAAATGTGCGGAAGATGAATGTCCAAGGCGACGGTGCCATTGATAAGGAGAAACAATGAAATTTAGAGCAGAAGGAGTCGACTGACAAGATGACTAAAGGTAATAGAGTCCATTCTTCTCATATCCCCCACCAATCATCCTTTTCGTCTTTAGATCCTAAAATTCACAATAAGAGGGATAGAAGGTCATTGAACAGTTGAAGGACTGGGTAAGTTTACGAATAGACAGCAAATTGAAAGGAAATTGGGATATGTATAAAACAGATGAAAAAGTGAGACCAGGAGTGCAAACACTACCAATTCCTTGAACACAAGCTTTAGTTCCATTAGCAATAGTGACAAAGGAGTGAAAAGAATGATGGAAAATATTATAAAGAAGAGACAAGTTACCTGTCATATGATCAGACGTCCCAGAATCAAGAATCCAAGAAGTACTAAAAGAAGAATGAAGACATGTGTTGCCTGAAGAGACCAAATTGGCTGTAGATGTAGAAGAGGCATTGGCACGCTGAAGAATAGAATCATAACTTTTGTTGTCCTTAGTGTCCAATTCTGTGAAGCACGGCCACTCTATTTTGGGTCACGTGTCCATGTTGGACACCGACACTCTCGGACACTTCCTGGACACGTGTTTGACATTTGAATCATGGATATTGATGATTAAATGAATAAATTCTTTAATTTTTATTTAATGACTTTGTTATTTTAATATCTTAATAATATTTTTGTGATTTATGTGTTTTTATGCCAATTTTAATTAAAATAACATTAGGTTTTTATTATATGGTTATATAAAACATTTAAAAAATTTATAAATATTAAATGTGTCCGTGTCCTACTTTTTTAAGAAATAACGTGTCTGCGTGTCTATGTCGTGACGCATTATTGTGTCCCGTGTCCGTATCCGTGTTTCTTAGGTCCAATTTATCGGCCATTATAGGAGAAAGAGATTGCTAGAGCAAAGATTTGGGAAGCAAGAGAAGTTGGCCGAGACTGGCTGGGCTGAGGAAGTTGAGAGGCTCTACCGAAAGTGACAAGAGACTGGGTCAAAGGATCCAAGAGGCTTTACCGAGAAGGGCTGAGGGAGATGAGAGGCACCAAGAAGGCGAGGATCGAAAAAGAAAAGCTATAATTTATAAAACCTACTCTGATACCATGTTGAAAGTATTTTAGAGAACGAAAAAGATGTATTCTTATCTAGGAGATCAATATTTATAGTCACAACTTACAAGTTAATAAAGAAATTATCCTAAATTAATTCTTACAATCAATATAATCAATCAATCAATCAACCAAATGCCTAAATTAAGCTACAAATTAAGTCAATATTTACAACATGTTGTTTTTGACGTCGCTTGGTGCTCCAGACCTTGATTAATCATCTCATTTGTGTTAGTTTTGGATCTTTTTGACTTTGTTGTTGCCATGGCTGAAGCAAAACCTTCACCATTGAAGGATGATGATGTAACCTCGATGCATCACCTCAAAGAAGTTGAATGGTTTGAATTACTTGGCTTGGGCACATGCCGTTAAGGTGTTTTTGTGTGAGAAACAGAAGTTAAAGTATGTGACAGACAATCCTCCTACTAAGACAAAACCAAAGCATGTTGATTGGTTGGTTGAGGATTCAGTATTACGAGATGGCTCTGGCATAGTAGAGAACCTCAAATTGCTAATACTGTTGAGTTTTGAGACTCTTATAAGATGATATGGGTCTCTGTTGCCCGAATCCTTCTCACAACAGAGTAATGTGTCTCGAGTATATGAGTTGTGGGAGAAATTTTTACTATTAAGAAATCCGGGAAATCATTATCTAAATATTACAGCACCTTTTAAGAATTTATAGGATCAACTACTACAACATCATCCCTCCACTACTAATTTAGAGCAACAAAAACTATCCGGTCTTGACTCTAATCTTTCTGGCTTCAAGGATCGGATTTTGGCTAGTGAAACATTGCCTACTATTGCTAATGCATATTCTCGTTTGTTGCATTTGTTTTTGGGATAGAGTTCTATTGTGACAAACTCTATTATAAAGTCCTTTACCATGATTTCGAGCAATAGTGGTCGTGGTTTAGTCCACGTTGTGGTCGTGGAGGACGAGGTTCTCGTGGTAGTTCTAGTCGTGATGGACGTATTGGTAGTCGTGGTGAGACGAAGTGTGATTATTATTGTGGTACTAATCATACAAACCTTATTGTTATATAAAGCATGGTAAACCAGATTATGCACACCAGGTTGTTAATGGTTTTTCCTCACCATTGTCCTACTGCTTCTTCTGAGTCTGTCATTCCCAGTTCTAGTTCTCATGATCAAGGTTGTCGAAACGTGTATAGGCGGGCGTATCGTTTTTCAAAAAATATGTATCGTATCGCGTATCGTAAGATACGCGCAATTTTTTAAAATATATTTATAAATATATATACATGTGAATATATAAATACATATTGTTAAAAATGATATAAATAACATTTCAACTCTCTTATAAAAACAAACATTCAGCTTAAATCTCATAATACATATTCCATAGTCTATACAATATAAGAAGTAAGAAATTATAAATATTAAATATTATAAGTTTTAATCAGACAACAATAAAATTTTATTTTTTTATAATAAAAATTATTTTTTAGTAAAACAGATTGTATAAATTATAACCAAACAATATATACAAGATACAAATAGAATGCAACCCACAAAGAAATTTGTACAAGTTATATAATGCAAACACTGCTAAAATACGGAATTTGAGTTTCATGAGTCAATGATAGAGTTAGAGAGCGTTATCATTCAGTGCAGGTGAGGAACCAGAATAGTTGGTTCGCCCCCCTTGGGCGCATTCTTCTATAAATACAATTACTTACTTATCAAAAAAAAAGTGAGGAACCAAAATAACTTTTATATTAAGGCAACATGACATCATTTTTCCCTTAGCTAAAATGCAAAAAAAAAAAAAAAATTGACATTTTTTTGTTTTTGCACGTATCGTTGGATACGGCATATCATATTGTATTATAACGTATCGGAACTATATCGCATGATACAGTACAAAATGATACAAAATACAGCAACGTATCGTTTTTTTGCTATATTGAAACGTATCGTACGATACTAACAACTATGCCCCTGATGCACTCACTACTCAAATAGCCGAGCTTGTTTAGGCATTGCATACAACTCTTTCATCGTCCTTTACTGTTACATTAGCTGATTCGAGTAATATTGCATGTGTAGCTCATTCACCCTCATCCTGGGTCGTTGACTCTAGGCGCTAACTCACATATGTTTGGTATACCATCTCTCTTCTATAATTTAAGTCCTATTAAATATCGTATTTTTTTAGCGGATGACTCTTCTCGGCCTGTTCGTGGAAGAGGTGTTCTCCATCTAACTCCTTCCTTATCTATACCTTCTAGTTTTATGTTCTTGACTTCCTTTTTAATTTGCTCTCTGTTAGTCAATTAACTAAAGCATTATATTGTTCCATAACCTTTTCCCTTACTTCTTGTGTCTTTCAAGACCTCAAGACGAATAAGATGATTAGGTTCAGGGCATCAGAAGGATGACCTATCCTACATGGATCCTGGTGGTGGTTCATCATCATCTGTTTCAAGTGCTGCAATTTCGCCGCTTCAGTGGAATTTTCGTTTAGATCATCCCTCTTCGGATTAACTCAAGTTGGCTATTCCTGGTTTGAGTTATATGTCTAGTTTAGATTGTGAGGCTTGTCAATTGGGCAAGCATCACCGTAATTCCTTTCCAAATAGTAGCTCTAGTCGAAATTCTAAATCTTTTTGTTGTAATTCACACAGACATATGGAGACCTTCTTGTTCTCATAGTTTGACTGGTTTTAAGTATTTTGTTATATTTGTGGATGATTATTCTCAAATGACATGATTGCTTTTAATGAAAGAACGATATGAGTTGTCACATGTTTTCAGTCTAGTAAGCAAATCAAAGTTATTCGTTCTGATAATGCCCTTGAATACACAATCTGTTGTGACTTCCTTTTGTGTTAATCATGGTATTATTCATTAGGCTAGTTGTGCTCACTCCTCTTGGCAAAATGATGTTGCTAAAAGAAAACATCATCATATTTTAAATATTGCTCACACTTTGATGTTCAATATAAACATACCCAAACACTTTTGGCATGATGTTGTTATCACTGCTTGTCATCTCATTAATCACATGCCTTTTATTGTTCTAAATCACTAGTGTCCTCTCTCTTTTATATCCTACTCTTTTCCCTTTTCAAATTCCTCCTCGTGTGTTTGGTTGCGTTGCCTTTGTTCATATTTTAGATCCTAGTCCGCACAAATTGTCTCCTTGGGCTCGCAAATGTGTTTTCTTGGCTATTCACAGACTCAAAAAGAGTATCATTGCTACTATCCTAAATCTCAACGCTATTTTGTAAGTGCTAATTTTATTTTAAATCGAGTAGGAAATGTGAATTAGTTCCCAAATTTATTTTTCATTCCTCAAATCTCTCACAACAAATCCACCAAACTTTGATTCCCATCTATTCCCCAAATTTCTCTCCAATGTTACTCCCCAAATCTTTCCCTCTACCTTTGTCTCTCACAAACGATGATTTCCCAAGACAATTTTCATCGCGATGGCTTATCATTGATAGAATTTTCATTGGAAGTCCATATCATATTGCTAGAAAATCAAGAAAATTATTATGTATGATTGATTGTAATACAGATCTTTATATATGTGTGTACATATTGTTGCATAATTTGTGTTGGGTCTTTTGATATTTCGATCGGAACACCAATTTTTTGTGTTCCAAATCACGAACGATCCACAATTGGATCATGTGATCCAAATCGCAATTCACTAGGGGGTGGCAAATTGTGGTCACTTGCTAAAAGCAAAGTAAATTTGTTAATAAAAGTGTTAGTACTGGGGTATACATTTTTTATCATAAATATTACACTTAAAATAATTCATATTGGAATAAAAAATTGGTTACAAACTTACAATGATAAAGGTTGCAATTACAAAAAATTATATGTGAATTCAAAATGGATTTAAAAAAAATGAGAGAAAATATTGTACTAATGTGCAACAATCAAGGATATGCAAAAGGCAAGAACCTATTAGTGTCATATAAAGCAGCAATCAAGCAAAAGACAGAGAGGCAGAGAGCTTGAGTTCTAACCAATGAAACCAAGGCTTGTAGCCTAAAATTTGTCCAAAATGGTAAGATCTAAAGGAAATTACCAATCATTCGTTGGTCAAGTGGTAATGGGCCTAAGATACTTCAATTGATGGGGTCAAGGGTTCAAAAAATGGGAATGGCATTAAGGGAATTTCAATTCTTCCACTAGTTCTTTTATTTTCTTCCGTACAGATTTATGAGTTTTTATAGATCCTCCCTGGGAACAAAATAGAAATTCTAGAAACCGTACATTTTGGTTCTTACAAGCCAAAGTAAAACAGATTTCAATTATGATACCAATCAATTGAATGAATATTTTACCACCAAAAAGTCATCTACCATATTCCAAAGTTCCATTCTGGCAAGTAAGTTTATAGATGTAAGTGAGACTACAAGTAATCTAATACTACATTCAATCAAGTACCATTAAAGCTCCCCATCAAGATATTTTAAACCCATCCAATACTACTCAGAAAAATAAGATCGTAAGTAATCTAATGCTACATTCAATGAATTACCATTAAAGCTCCCCATCAAGATATTTTAAACTCATCCAATATTACTCAAAAAAAGGGCAAAATTCCCCATAACATTTCTCTTTGCTAGAGGCTCAAAACTTCCATATAAGGCTATTCCCAAATGCTTGTTCCATCAAGCCTTGTTGCTCAAAGTGATGGGTTGGGTAGAGACCTAATCTTCCTCTTTACTAACATGAAGTATACCATAATAATTCTCAACTGATGTTCAAATCATTGTACGTCAAACAAAGTTCAACTAAATAATATATTTATTTTTTCCATATTCCCATAACCATTGTCCTCAACTCATCCTCATCCATGTCATGCCAAGGTCACAGATCAAGGCCACACACAACTGCATCTCAAAAAATAAAAAATCTTCCTAGTTATTTGTATTGTCCCAGATAGATTTTGACATCTTTTATTCTGTACTTTATAAATTATTGTTTGATTAGCATTTTTATTATCTGCAAAGCGTGGAAGAAATCTCAAGTCACGGAGGTCCTAATATTTATCAAACATCAATGATAATAAAGAAAAACATGGTTGGCAATGTCCATAATTCATTTCAAACAAAGGAAGCCACAATTTCAGCTCCCACGAACCACATCTCCAAAAGAAACCAAATAAAGAGTCATTTGGTTGTCTCAATTAGTGCAATTCCTGTCACAACAACTATGGAAAGAGAAGTTCAAATTATACAAAGTTACTAAAAATTAAAACTCAAATAGACAAAATGAAGTGTTTTAAATGTCAAGGTATACATATAGATAATAGAAGTATGATTGACATTCAAGTACAACTGTGAACAGGAAATCAAACAAGTGCCAGTGGCTAAAAACAAACCATTGATATATTGAAATTATATTTAAATTAATAATGCCTCCACATGACCCTAGAGATGCAGAATTGTACAGACATTATAATCACCAACCTCGAAATGAACTAATGAATTATATTAAATGTCAAGGTATATGTGGAAGTATGATTGACATTTAAGTATAGTGAACTAGAAGCATCAAGCAATTGCCAATGGCTAGCAACAGTCCACAGATATTGAAATAATTTTAAGGCCTTCACACGAAACTTAATGATGAATAAGAGTAGAGTAGAGACCTTATAATAAAAAACTGTTAATTATTAACCTCAAAACAAAAGATGTTTGCTACTTCAAAGCAATTGCTTCAATAAATTAGCTTCTGTCGACTGCCAAAGTACCAATGCAATCTTCCCATACTACCTACTCAATTTTCAGCCTGCAATGCATACATTACATCACCAAGGTTATAATCTCACTTTAAATCAGCCTTCACCAACAAGAATTAAATTGGAATAAAAGCATGTAGTGCCAAAAAATAAAAACACATAAATGCAGATATGCACAAACACAACTCGTAGCCAGCAAAAGATGAACGATGCAACGACAACCATATACAGAGTCAGAATGGCAGGAACATAAAAAATGTAACAGGTATCTAAACCATAATGGACCCAACACGCCACCATACTGGAGGAGTTTGCATAGACATTCGACAAAAAATTCAATATCCATGTATTTATGGATAGGCAAAACAATTCTCAAACGTGTAACTCAAATAGTGATATGACAAATTACAACAATGTTTATATAGTAAGGCCTATAATGTACAGATCTTGAAACTTCCTCAACTAAAAACATTTCTACATCAGAAAAGAGTTCAAGTTGCTTCCCGCATTACCTCCATTTTTCTATGTAATAGCTGAACTTCAAGCAGCTTAAAATGCTTGTAATCTTCACTTAAATTTCAAACTATTTTTATGACCTGATTGATTTTAAGACAAACCCAAGTTAACAAAACTAGTAAACTCCATTCAATTCAAACAAAGAGACTAGAAACCTCAAACAATTAACCATCACTAAACCTACGTCTACAAGCCAATGTTAAACTCCTAGAATTGTAAATTGTGAAACAAATGTGGACGAAACCCAAAAAAAAACCCAATCTTGAATGAAGTGGAAGTACGGTCAAGACAAATTCACCGAAGGAAACCCAATTCAACAAATAGACAATGTAGATCGACAGAACAAAAATCGATGTAGAGAGAAGAGCGGTAGGCGGTGATATATAAATATTTATTAAAAAAAATAATGTGAAATGCTGCATATAAATACAAATATAGTTCAATGATATTCCGGAGCTTAATTCACCTGGGATTTAGAGAGAAGCAGAAATGGAGAGAGTGAGAGAAGGAAAGCAAATGTCAAAAGAAAAAGTGAAAGGAACTTTTTCGTTGTGGATCTATCAATCAGTCAGCACTCAGTCAACATCTGTTCATCTTTTCCTGAACAAATTCGAGCTTTCGAAGATTGGATTCGAATTCAAAGATAATTTGATTATTTTGTTTCTCTTTCATCCACTTTCTCTCTCATCAAACTTAAGGGATTCCCGGGGGCTGATAAAAGCCGGCAGCGGACAGTGGTAAAGATTAGATTGGCGCGGGCTAATCTACGCCGGCAGGGGGTGCAGGACGCCGCAACGTCGCCGTTTTGGATGAGCACCGACCGGGTCGTTGTCGCGCATGCAACCAAGAGTCAATCACGGGATTCCTCAGCCCCCACCGGTTCGTTCACTTGTCGCGTGTCGGGCAATCTCGTGGCACTTACCATCAGCTGCAAGTTAGCACATCTGGTTAAAAAATGACGAAATTTAAAATATTTTTTAATAATTACTCACTTATCTGACAATTATTAAAAAAAATTGTAATTTTTAATATTAAACTAATTTCTCTCTGGTCATAGATGTCCCTTGAAAATTATCCTCAGAGTCTACACCTAATATAACATAAAATAACAAATCTAGTCAAAATGTGACACGTATATGTGCAGAGATTTTTCATGTACAAGTTAAGAAAGATTTTACTATACAAATCAGACAGACACATGGAGTTCAGATATGTTTTGTTTAGAATGGTGCAAAACCTCTAACCCTACCTCTAGAACAACAGTTGTAGAGTATCTACAGGAAGGGGTTCCAAACTGGTCACCGTTTTTCATATCTTACCGACCTCAAAATAAGGAAACAGAGTTCAAGATGGCAACTATTATCTTCAGATATCTTTAAATTCCTACTTTTATGGCTTCAAATCTTATTCAACTTAGGATATTTTTAATTTATAAATAAATCTCTAAGGTACGCTTTCAATTTACTTTTAATTATTCCTTTCAATTTCAATCTTTTTTAATTTACTGACTTTATCATCAGAGTAGCTACCACCGGAGCTTACCCTGTGACTTTTTGATTTCGAGTTCTTGATAGGTATCAAAGGATGGGAAGTCCCTCTGATCAGAAAGAGTAACATTAGTTTGGCGTTGTTCTTGCTAACTTTTTCTTCAAAAGCAACAAATCCTCTGTCTTTTTTCTCCAAAAAAGGCAATGACTTCCAATCTTCGTCTTAGAAAGAATTCCTAAAACCCCCGAAGTCAACCTCCTGCTGGGAGAAGAAGGGGGCAAATACTCAATCACTTGTAACAGCAGCTTGATCGGATTCAGCAACAATCTGATCAGATGTAAGGACAACTTGTTGCTATGTCACAAGCTCTGGTTTCGTTGGCCCAAGGCCAGCGGAGCAATATTCCTTCTTCTCTTACCAACGCTGTTCACAGAGGAGTTCAACCTCCCGCTACCACAACAGACGGAGGATCCCCCAACGAAGAGTTGCCCAACATGTAATCGGTGCACCCCCATGGTACCACTCACATGAGGGCTGATTCCCAAACTTCAACAACTGTAGGGAGAGGGATCCCTATTTTTCACCCAACTGTCCATTACCAAAATAAAACGAGGATTCCTATTCCCGTGGCCTCGGAAGCTGATCCAGCGCCACAGGAATTCCAGCCCCCAAAGGCATCGACCCCCCTAGTCTTGGGAGGGCAACATCCTCCTACCAATATCAGACAAACTCATCCCCTGAATTGAGCATTTGAAGGTATAGGACAAGGTCAACAGCGAGTCCCAAACCACAACAAGTCTTGCCCAAAGTCCTTCAAAGGGCAGAAGAAATAGCAGACTCCCAAGAACAGACCATCTTTACTAAAGGGTTCCACGCACCTCTAGAGCAAAACGAACTGGAAAAGTTGCTCGGGAGGTTCTCTACGCCATTCACCTTTGCCATAGTGATAAAAGAGCGGCCAAAAAAGTTAGTTGTCCCAAAATTCACCCTCTACGACCGGTTTGAGGATCTTGGGGACCACCCGTCTCACTACCAGCATACAATGGCTCTCTATGGGGCTATTAACGCCTTCATGTGCCGAACTTTCGTAACAAGGCTCAAGGGTACCACCCTAAAGTGGTTCCACAACCTCCCCCAAGAATTGATCAGTAACTTCTATGAGCTCAGTAGGCAGTTTCTTGATTGATTCTTAACTAGTAAGAAGTTAAGGAAATGGCCAGAATTCCTGTTAACTGTGAAGCAAGCAAAGGGAGAGACACTTCAAGAGTACATTACTCGTTTTAATACCAAGCTCACAGAGATAACCGATTGCAGCCCAAGCTTCCTAGTAGCAACTCTTACCTTTGGCCTAGGGCCTGGACACTTTAAAGATTCTTTGACCAAAAATTCTCCTGTTGACATGGTGGCGCTCATGGAACGAGCACGAAAGTACATTAATCTCGAAGATACCAAAAAATCCTTCCGAAAGGTGAAAGAACATGCTTAGAAGGATGAATAAGTTCAGAAGAGGGACACTAACATAACTAGGAAGAGAATCAGGAGCCTTGACAAGAGAGTGGCATCCAGAACCTAGAACAATCCTAATTCTGAAAGATACAGAACTTTCACCCCTTTAATGCCTCTCTCACTCATATACTCCAACAGATTCAGACCCCATGAGAACTTGAAGTGGCCAAAGCCACTAAAGAGCAACCCCGACATAAGAAATCAGAACAAGTACTGTGATTTTCACAAGGAGCCCGGGCATACTACCGACGAATGCAGAACTCTCAAACAAAAGATATAACATCTCATCAAAAGAGGATGACTGAGAGAGTTTGTCAGCCAGGATGTGAGGTAGAACCCCTACGACGATAGACCACCACAAAGAAGGCAATAACAGAGGCCTGAACAGAGAGAAGTTCGAAACAATCAATCGTGAAAAAATAATCAAGTCATCTTTGTCCTTCACGCTGATAATGCTACAACGGAAATGTCTAACTGAGCCAGGAAACGATATGCTCGGGAGGCAAGGGCAGAACCGCATGTCCTCTAGATCTCAGCTATTGAGAAGAAGATGAAGTCGGGACCTTAGATCCAGTTCTCTAAATTGGATCTCATTAGGATACATTGTCCCCATAGCGATGCTCTCGTCATCTCACTCAAGATAGCCGATTTTGAGATCAGAAGGGTTCTTGTGGATACAGAAATCTCCACCAACGTACTGTTCTATAAACCCTTCAAACACATGAAACTCAACCTTAACGACATTAGAGCTACCACCACTGTAATGGCGGGATTCGATGGGAATCTTAGCACCCCATTGGGAAAAATAGAACTACCAACCATGACGGGCGAAGGGGACAGACATAAGACATTGATCTCTGAGTACATGGTCCTGGATTCTAAATCCTCCTATAATGTCATCATCGGGAGGTCTTAGCTCCATCAGATAGGAGCAGTCACTTCAACCCTCTATTAATGCCTGAAGTATGTTCACAATGACAAAGTCTTCTCCATCAAGGGTTGTCAGCCAACCGTCTAGGAATGCCATGCCCTTGCATTAAAGGAAAAAACCTCCAAATAGCAATCACAGTACTCTCGTGAATGAGGAAATTCTCCACCTTCCGACCTTCATGAGGCAGATGAGTGTCCCTCTGAAATCGATGAGCCATTGAATCCTAAGGGAAAGAACAACATGGTCAAGCCAATAGAGGAGCCCATCAAAGTACTCATCAACATTGAAGGGGAGGAAAGGTATCTACAGATTTGCTCAGCTTTATCTCCCCCCGAGCAAGAGGAAATTGTAAAATTTCTAAAAAATAACCTATCGGTATTTGGTTGAGAGACAAAAGATATGGAGGGAATAGATCCTAACCTCATCTCTCATTAACTAATGACAGACCCGGACCATCTTCCAGTAAGATAAAAAAGGAGAACATTTGCCCCTAAATGCTACAAGATCATCAATGAAAATGTCCAGATGTTGCTAAATGCTGGAATAATAAGAGAAGTGTTATACCCAGAATAGCTTGCCAACACAGTTTTTGAAAAAAAGAAGAATGACAAGTGAAGGGTCAATGTTGACTACACCAACCAAAATAAAGCTTGTCCCAATGACAACTTTCCTCTTCCTAGGATTGATCAACTCGTTGATGCCACGGTAGGACACGAGCTTATGAGTTTCATGGATGCCTACTCTGGATATAATCAAATTCAGATGTATCTTCCAGACCAAGAGAAGACTGCCTTCATATCTGAACGAGGTCTCCATTGTTATAACGTGATGCCGTTCGGTCTGAAGAACGCTGGAGCCACGTACCAACATCTGGTAAACAAGATGTTTGGCTCCCAAATTGGAGACATAATGGAGGTCTACATTGACGACATGCTAGTCAAAAACATTCGAAAGAATGACCACATCCAGCACTTAAGCCAAACATTCGACATCTTGACGCAACACAAGATGAAGCTAAACCTTTTAAAATGTACCTTCAGGATCACTAAAGGGAAATTCTTGGATTTTTTGGTCTTTTAAAGGAGAATTGAGGCAGATCCCTCGCAGATCAAAACTCTGATTGAACTAGAGTTATCTAAAACCAAGAAGGATATCCAAGGCCTGAACGGAAGGATAGCAGTTCTAAACAGGTTTATCTCTAAATCTACGGATCGGTGCCTCTCGTTCTTTAGAGCCTTGAAGGGGCCCTGAATGCGAAGAAGCTTTACAAAAACTTAAGCAATACTTAGCTTCTCCCAAACTCCTTTCAAAACTAATACAAGGAGAAAAACTACTCCTATACTTAGCTATATTAGAAAATGCCATAAGCTCGGCATTAGTCAGGGAGGACAAAGGGATTCAAAGGCCTGTCTTTTACGTTAGCAAGGCGCTTATAGATATCGAGACAAGATATTCTAAAATTGAAAAACTAGCCTTAGCCTTAGTGATATCCGCTCGGAAGCCCGGACCATATTTTCAAGCCCATTCCATCATAATCCCTACGTCTTATCCTTTGAAATCAGTCCTATACAAACCTGAAGTTTCAGGACGATTGATCAAATGGTCAATAGAGTTAAGAGAATTTGATATATCGTATATACCATGAACCACTATCAAATGGGAAATACTAGCAGACTTTGTAGCAAAGTTCACTCCAACATAACGTGTGAAAGCTCAAGCCACTACGGACACCCCAGTATGGCTACTTTACATTGACGGTTCATCGACCGACAAAAGCTCTGGCGTAGGCATAATACTTCAGTCCCTCGATGGAGTCATAACTGAGAAAACAGTTAGTTTAGGGTTCAGAGCCTCTAATAATGAGGCCGAACATAAAGGTTTTATCCTTGGGATGAAACTGACCCTAGAATGCGAAGCTCTGAATCTTGAAACATTATTTGACTCTTAACTGGTGGTTAGTCAAGTATTGGGAGAATTTTCCTCCAATGACAACAAGATGACCAGATATTTAGAGCTAGTGGAATCACTAAAGCCGTTTTTCCACAAATTCACCATTCAGAAGATCAAAAGAAGCCAAAACTCTAGGGCTGATGCTTTAGCAAATATGGCCTCCCATCTCAAGCCAAAAAGGAATTCAACGATAAAAATCTCCTACCAGTCAAAGCCAAGCATTGAGGAAATACAGTCCCTTCAAATTTTAGAACAACCTCAGGATTGGATGACTCTCATTATCTAGTATCTAAGGGAAGGGCTAATTCTAGAGGACAAAAATCATGCTAGAAGAATTCGGATTAGGGTAGCTCAGTATCTAATTCTAAAAGGAAAGCTTTACCAAAAGTCCTACACTCAACCCCTCCTATGATGCTTATCTCTAGAGGAATCCCGCTACGTCTTAGCCGAGATACATGAGGCGATCTGTGGCAACCACAATGGCAGAAGAACCATAGCTCACTGAGCACTAACCTAGGGCTACTACTGGCCTGGTATGTTAAGACAAGTAAATGGCACCGAGGTAGTCATTCTTGTTGAAATTGGTATACCGACCCTCAGGACAAACTACTTTGACTAAGGGACCAACAATCAGTTGCTCGCGAAGAATCTGGATCTACTTGAAGAAAGACGTAAGCAAGTTCAGATCAAGACCAAGGTATACTAGCAGAGAATGGCTAAATGTTTCAACCAGGGGTTAAAACCTATCAACTTCCATATTGGAGGCCTCATCTTAAGAAAGGTATTCCCAAACACTAAAGATCCCATCATAGGAAAAGTCTCCCCTAATTGGGAAGGGCCATACAAGATAACCAAGATCATTAGACCTACGACCTATTGGTTGGAAGATGTAGCTGGGAAGCCTATACCTAGACCCTGGAATATAGAACATTTACGCAAGTATTATCAATAAAGAGTTATTTTTTATTCATTTCTGAGTGTTTGTTCAATGTACAGATCCTTAAAAGCCTTGTATTCATACGGGTGCTACAGGTTTGGTCAATTTCATTCAATGTACAGATCCCTAAAAGCCTTGTATTCACTACAAGAGCTACAGGTTTGGTCCATTTCATCCAATGTACAGATTCCTAAAAGCCTTGTATTCATTACAAGTGTTGTAGGTCTAGTCCATTTTATTCAATGTACAAACCCCTAAAAGCATTGTATTCATTACAAGAGCTATATGTTTGGTCCATTTCATCCAATGTATAAACCCTTAAAAGCCTTGTATTCACTACAAGTGCTACAAGTCTGGTCTATTTCATCAATGTACAAACCCCTAAAAGACTTGTATTCACTACAATGGCTACAAGTCTGGTCCATTTCATTAATTTAAAGACCCCTAAAAGCCTTGCATTTACTACAAAAGTTACAGGTTTGGTCCATTTCATCCAATGTACAGACCCCTAAAAGCCTTGTATTCACTACAAGTGGTACAGGTCTGGTCCATTTCATTCAATGTACAGACCACTAAAAGCCTTGTATTCACTACAAGAGTTACAGGTCTGGTCCATTTCATCCAATGTACAAACCCCTCAAAGCCTTGTATTCACTACAAGTGCTACAAGTCTGGTCCATTTCATTCAATGTACAAACCCCTAAAAGCCTTGTATTCACTACAAGTGCTACAGGTTTAGTCCATTTCATTCAATGAACGGACCCCTAAAAGCCTTGTATTCACTACAAGAGCTACAGGTTTGGTCTATTTCATCTAATGTATAGACCCCTAAAAGCTTTGTATTCATTACAAAAGCTATAGGTTTGGTCCATTTCATCCAATGAGCAATTCAACAAATGTATTGCAATCAATATACAAATCTCCCAAAGGCCTTCCATTTATTATGAATACTACAGGTTTGATCCTACATATCTTAGAATGAAGCTTGTTTTAATTACAAGTATTAGAGATCTGTGAATGGAGCTAAATTTAATTACAAGTATGGGAGATTTATCAACAAAGCTTGTTTTAGTTCAAGTATTAAAGGTCGGTATATTATGGTCTATTTTCATAAGTATAGCTGCTCTAAAGATCTTACTATTTCAACCTTTGAACATTATCCTACAAATGCTTTGGAGACTGAAAAGGGTTTACGTTTTCTAGTGGTCTGGACGTTAATAGAGATTATTTTTCAGACACATCATAGAAATGACAAACAAAACATAAGTATATGGGATAAGTGAGAATTTTTTATAAATTAACCCAAAAAGTGGGAAGATTACAAATTCAGAACAAAAAATAAAATACAAAAGCCTAACTACGGATCTTCGGTAGGGGGGCTTCTCTTTCAACATCGGTGGACTCCGTTGGGGCAGCCTCAGAAGGACTTGGTGTAAGATCATCTATTGAAACCTCGTCCACTCCAGAGATGTCGAGATTAAGATATATCTTCTGGATCTTCATCCAAAAAGTTTCGTATCTGTGATCCACAAATTCTCCACCCAGCCTCTACACCTTTTCTCTAAGGGTTTTTTCTGTCTCTTCTCTCACTGCTTGAATGCTGGAGGCTAGGTTTAGAGCGGCAACAACCTTAGACTCTTCTTTTTCTTTCTTCAGGTTCTTTAGCTTTGAAGCCAGGGCGTTCTTCTATGACTCTAGAATAGCCATGTTGGTGAGGGATTCTTTTAACCTCTCCTCAAAAGAGAGAGATGCAGAGTAAGCTATCCCAAGCTAGAATCGAGCCTCGTCCAGTTCATCCTGGAGCTTTTCCTCCCATTCTGATTCCTCGGGTCAATCCATGATAACAGCCATGGCATGAACCGCCTACAAAAGATAAGAATGAGATAAGTTAGTAGGAACAGAGGTCAATCATATATATAAAAAATCAACTAAAAATAAGAACCTTACCCTCATATGAGAAACCAGAAGATCTCTGGTTATCTTTCGGGGCTTCAGACCCTTGAAGCGACCCGTTGTGGAGCTCTAGGCCTCCTCATAAGCTCTCTTAATAGCCACTTCCCCGGTCTCAACCAAGGCCACACTAGGAGGAACTGCATTCATTTTCCCCTTACCACGGGATACTGGGCGCACGAATGGGGGCTGGAGGTGGTGGCAGCTCTTGTTGAGCAAGGGTAGGGCTAACTCTTAAGAGACCGTACGCTTGGGAGAACTGGAACCCCCCACCTCTATCCTTCCTACCTCGGTTCTCCTCTTCTTCTGAGAAGGAGCTGGTATTGAAGGGCTAGGATGCCCTCATGACCTTCTTAGCTCCGGGTGTCCAGCTCGTAAGAACCTGTCTTCTTCAACATCGTCGACTTATCCTTTGCTAACCCGGCGTCCATGAAGTTCTAGAGCGTGAGAATGCGGTCGTAAGGACGGTCATGTGGATGAAGAAGTCTCCTATACCGTTTTTGAAGCTCGAGAGTGAAAGTTGACCTCCTTCAAGCCTTCTTATCTGTGACAATAGAAATTCAGAAAAACATCAGTCAAGATTGGAAAGAGATTACAATATTCAGGTTAGAAGCCAAAGTTATGTAGGCTCACCCTTAAAACCGGTGTGCCGAGGGAAGAAGTTGGTCCAGTTCTTAAAGTCTTCATATTTCTAGCCTCCATTAACGAAGAAGTACCACTTCTTCCATGTTTTGTTGGAAGTGGGTACCGAGGTCAATGGTTTGAACCTTTTGTCAAAGGACATGTAGTAAATCCCCTTTGACTTCAGGAATTTCATGTCCATGTTACTTCTAATAAGGTCCAGATCTATTTCAATGTTGTTCTGATGACCTAAGACTAAAAAGGCCATTAGCTGCCTTTAGCTGTTGATGTTTAGCTCAGCAAGGCAAATCTTGAACCAACTGAAGAACTCATTTACAAAGGGGATGGAGAGGGAAGTGTACACCGACCTCAAACCATTCGAGGTATGCGCAAATTTCTCCTCTCTCGACATCCGATGGGCGATCTATTGCCTTCGGGATCTTACGAAACACGTTGTGAGGAAAGTTAAAATTTATTCTGAGGGCATCTAGCATGCCCTCAGTCATAGCACTCTCACCTTCCTCTTTTCTATGAGGCCAGCCCAATGTGCCGACCTCCCTATCCCTAGATTCGAGGTGCGCCTCAATAAGGAGCACTCCCGAACTGTTACTAGAGGCACTATCCATCTCCTTACCTAGAATAGGGCCTAGTGCCTCTTGACTACTTATTTCTACGATTTGCCTATCTTCCTCCCTAGTATTAGAATGAGCATTCGAGGATGACATGTTCATGAAAAGAGCAGGGTAGAAGAAGAATAACGATAAAGGAAAAAGTAATAAAAAAGAAATGACAAAAGTTGTCACTAACTAACCAAAAACTAGAGATTGGGTGTTGGAAAAGTCTTCTGGTACACCGAAAATCTCTTGTGGGATCTTCTCTCGCTTCAATTTCAATTTAGAGCGATGGGGAGTTCGTAAAAAACTCTTGTTGAGAGGGTTTCGTCTACTTATAAGACCACCCAAGATCAATATTTATGGCCCCAAAATCCCAACCGACCTGTTGGCTAACAATGGCCTTGATTACTCGATCGATGGCTAATGCAATGATGAGGTTGTAACTGTCCCATGCAACTGACTATTTTCTCAAAATACGAAACAACGCCTTAATGAAATTGCGCGTGACCCCTCAGAAACCCTAACCTCAGCTTTGCACAAGTCTCATAGAACTGAGGCTCGGGTAGGGGAGGAGTAGTTGATATACCATGAAGTAACAAATCTAGTCAAAACGTGACACGTGTATGTGTAGAGCTCTTCCGTGTACATATCAAGAAAGATTTTACTATCTAGATCAAACAGACATATGGGTTCAGATATGCTTTGTTCAGAATAGTACAAAACCTCCAGCCTTGCCTCTAGATGCAAGAGTTGTAAAGTATCTACAAGAAGGGGTCCCAAATTAGTCACCACCTTTCATATCCTACCGACCTCAAAATAAGGAAATAGAGTTCAATATGGCAACCACTATCTCCGGATATCTTCAAATCTTTACTTTTATGGCTTTAAATCCTATTCAACTTAGGAGATATTCAGGCTATAAATAAAGCCCTAAGATACGCTTTCAAATTATGTTCAATTATTCCTTTCAATTACAGTCTTTTTTAATTTACTGATTTTATCATCAGAGCGACTACCACCGGAGCCTACCCGATGACCCTCTGATTTCGAGTTCTTAACAGGTATCAAAGGATGGGAAGCCATTCTGATCAGAATGAGCAACATCAAAACCCATTTCCAAAAAAATTGTACTTCTGTATCGTTGAGAACTCCCCCCCCTCTCTCTCCTTTCTTGCGAGCAAGTCTTCACAAATTAATAAGAATAGTAATATTTGACACGATTTGTGAATACACCTAAAAAATATAAGACTTTGACAAATTTTTTATTGAACTCAATTTTGTTTGAGTCAAAATGAGATTAAACATGATTAACACGATTAATAATTGAGTTGTATTCGAGTTACCACAGGACCTCGAAAATTTGAAATTAACCCATTTGATTAAATCTATCCTATAACGCAGAATTGACCCCGACCTAAAATGACACATTTAACATGTTAACCCAATATTGAGACAATTAACATAATTATATATATATATATATGTATTATACATGTGTTTTTTTTTATTATAAAACTAATACTATAAAATATTGTTTTTTTAAAAATTAATTATTAAGTAATAAAATAGTAAATTTTACCAATGAAGAAAATTGATTTTTCAAAAAAATATTATTAGTTATGAAAATTGACTATTAAATAATTAACTGGATAAATGTTAAATTGGATAAGTGTTAAATTATGATCAAACAAATATCATTTTGATAATAAAAACTTATTATAACAAAAGGTGAAGTATGACTTAATTAAACAATTGGATATTGGGACGGGTTTGACCTGATTCCATAGTCATTTGGGATTCAAAAGATTTGAATGAGAGTTGTGATAAGATTAAAATTCTTATCATTATCTGATTGGTTTCAAATTCAACCAACACAGATATAAACCGCGATTTTGGTTACGCGATGGGTGTGGGAGGATTTTTGGTTATTCGTCAACTCTTCTGGATCCTTTCTTCGTTTTCTTTATGAGATTCTTCCGATGTTATCATCGCGAGACCTCTGGACTTGAATTATGGAAATAAATAGGCGACTCGATTTTGTAACCATTCTATTGATGAAAAAGATTTCTACATCAACATACATGACAAATAAGCTCATTACACTAGTTGATTCTGTTTGCTTCCGTGTACCCGGACTACAAGAGGTAACCGGGTTCAGCTCGATTGTTATTTCATATATTTCCTTCATTGGTATTAGAGTCATAGACTTGTGTTCGTTGATATGTATTTTGTATGCATGTGTATTTATTAAGAAAAAAAATCATGTATTAAACCCACATGATTGATTTTTAAAATATTATTATAAAAACACATTTTGAACTATCTGTCACAGTGGATGTGCTCTTTTTAGCACCAGTAAATAATCTTTAAAATTTCATAACTGATCCATCGTCGGATGTATAAGAGATTTGAATTTAAACTTCTGAATTTTTCAAGAAAAAATACAACTTTAATTTGGATTTTAATACGATCTGGTGAAACTGTAATTATTATGCATAAAATTTATATCAATATATTTTTTATTTCAAGAGTTTTTTAACGGTATATAATACAGGTTTCTTCGTCTAAAAATCAATGAGAAATAAGTCCATAAATTTTGTAAGTGGCGCATAAAATCTACAGCTAGACGGAGAAGATGAAGTGCAGCGACAAGCAATACCCAGTCACGCATACTGCGCTTGGTAGGGCGTGCTGCATTTTTTTTTCTAAATGCAAGACTAGTTGCCACCTTAAAAAGAGGGCCCAAATATGGCACGTTATTTCCAAGCGCCGCGTGGGCGCATGAAGGAAGAGACCTCCTTCACATGAATTAAGATCGCCCACGTTTATGTATAGAACCTTGGCACTTGATTCAATGCGCCTTGGATGACGCGCGCAAGGTCTCAGCTAGTAGACTTAATTTTTGGGCAAGTTTTGCAAATTCCACTCTCGCATACGTACGTGGGACGCGTGAGTGGACTTATGGATCTTATTTTTTAATATTTTTGGAGAATGTGTCTTACTCACTAGATTTGTGATGACGTGATGTATTTTTTGTAATTTTGTAATTTTTATAAATTATCTTAAGTTAATTTTTATTACAAAAAATTGTCAAAAATGTGTTTAAGTATTTTTTCAAAAATTTCAGAGAGGTATATTTGTGTTTAAAATTATATATCAATATTTAGTATACTTTAGGGGTTTAAATTATTTTTTTGTAAATTTGTTTACTTATTATTGATATTTTTGGGACTTTAAAAATTAATTGTTTATGCCAAAAATTGGTTGAAAAAATTCTAGAAAATTTATTTTAAATGTGAAAAATTCTTAGAAAAGCTCTGAAAATTAGGAACAATTATATTATATGTGGATCATATTTTTAGGGTCATGTGTAGATCATTTAAGAATTAATTAGTATATGGATAATTATTTATTGTAGCATTATTGTGTAATATTGATCCTCATTAATTGTGAGACCTAAATACCCATTGTGGCGAAATGTGGTAGAGTCATCCATCAAGATCCATTATATTGTTATGCATATGGATATATGTTGTGATTGGATGACTTATTTATTTGATGTTCTAATACACTTGTTTGTTGTGATGTATGAATTACAATATTAATTTTTGAGATATATGAGTCATTGACGTGACGTCCCCATTTATTTTATTATTACTTTTAGTAGATTGATGTAGTATGTTCATTTTACAATGTAATAAATTTTAGAAAATGTTGTATTTATTTATGAAACCTTGTAAGGGGATGTGTTTTCTCTGCAAACTCATATGTCCATAAATTACCTTGGCACGATGTACTAGAATGCTAATTGGGCTCAAGTGGAGTCGATGCATTTTAAAATATACGCACTAATTATTATTGTTATGTTAATGAATTAAATTTATTTTAATTCAAAATCATTGTGTAGATGAATTAAATTTGTTTTAATTCAAATTATTTTGCTCAAAATTATTTAAAAATATACTTATGTTTACATAAATGGGAGATAATTATGAGTTTAGCAAAATTTTCGATCTCATAGTGTAAAATAGAATAATATTTTTAATTGAATTTCTGGTAGCAGAATAATATAATGAATGTATGCTTCAATGTCACCTTGCACACTATGATAGTAGTGAAATAGCCTCAATAAATATGAATGGTGACTTGATCAACATAAATGCTTAGCATGACCACATCACACATATAACATATGTGTAGACATTGACCAATAGGAAACATAGTCCGATACCTTGAGATATGGAAGCCTGTCATAATTAATTAAGTTGTTGAATGCACTTTATTATGTAGAACAACATATACACAAATCTCATTCACAATTTGTTTGGATTTGTTCTATGACAAACATAGACTTGCCTTTGATGAGCATTATATTCTCGCCGTATAGTACCTTAACTCATATTTAAAAAGTTTTTTAAATCTTTATATGACGCTACTTATTTAAATAATTTTTTTTTTAAAAATAGTGCATCATCTTGAAACAAAAGGTAGAGCGTCAAGATGTGAACTTCTAAGCTAACCTTGTGGCCTAGGGTAGGCCAAACAAGGTTTTTGAACCTATGTTTATAGACAAGGAAGAGTTGCTAATTAGAGTGGGGCTAAGAAACTTGTGCTAAAAGTCAGCAAGAAATTCAAGTGCCATAGGGGCATGCATGACAAATAATGAGATGTATTATAGAATAAGCAGCTATTTGAGAATAAAAGAAATGATTTTGCTCGTAGTTGTACTGAGTCAAAGTTGATCATTTTATTCAAAATAGAGAAAATATTAAGTAAGAGGCATAAAATGACGTGTAAAAAGTGCGACTTTACATTGCTCATAATGTTTTGTACATTATGCACAATTGGTAGCATAAGAACTAATCGCTACAAAGGTGAGTTGATTAATTCTTTTGAGCAATATATGACCTTCTAATAAATAATTAGATATCGGTGTTTGACTAGTCGTTTGGTCCACCTCTAGTCCAATTTATTTTTGTCATTTTCTTATCTTTAAATTTCAGTCTTTGGGACTAATGGAACTATTTATTCTTTGTGAATAATCATTTATTGTAAATTAATTAGTTTGATCTACCGTTAGAAGTAACTTCGTTATATGAGTATGATAGTGGCTCTGTCTCATTGGATTATTTGATAGTTTTGGACTTATCTCTTTATGACTTTCCATGATGTTATTTTTGAGCAATAACATTGACGCATTGAACTAGATTGGATGAATAAATTAGATTGAGAAGACCTGTTGGGGTTACTCGTAAAAATCAGTCTATTAGTAGTGCAAACCCTGTTTGATTGGAAAGACCTGTAAGAAACCTTATTTGTAAGGTAGATCGACTCCTTATCCACTAGAGTCAGCCCTAATAGCATATACGAACTCATGATGTTATGAAAACTGGGCACATAGTAGAACCTCTTATTTTTTTACTTTGTTACCTGCGCTATGTTTGCTCATCTAACTCAAGCATTAGTTGCTTTGAGCATTACTATAAGCATTAGTTGTTTTAAGTATTTGTTAAGAGGTTGAGTGTCAAAATGAAGAATTATGAAATTCTTCACACTAATTGTAAGCGAAAGTACTTGTCTGATTACTTTCAAGACAATTAAGTGAGAAAAATGAGAAAATTGGATTTTGTTAAATACGGTTAGGTCGATGATGGCTGATGGCACAAATATGTTTTATGTGGCCTATATCCTTAACTAAGTGTCCTAATAGTCAATTCATTTAAGATTGAGAATGGTGAAAATCCTAATTTGAAAGTCTTAATCACCTTTTGGGATTTATGTGATTTGTTCACATTATTTAGTATATTTTTTAAAAACTTGGCCTTAAGTTTTTAAAAAATGTTATTTTTTAAAATATTCTTTTTGAAAGTTTAAAGGGCCATTGGATTCTTAATTGAACACCCCAAGTTAAGGAATAACTAAATTAAGTTGCGCAATGAAAAAACTTTAAAGAATCTTTAACTTTGTGGGTTAATGGAATCTATAGAAGTCACACCATCTCTCGGCGAGGGTAGGAAATTGTTATCTCATTCTAAAATCGTTGATGATGTTTTGGATAGTGGGAGTGACTTGTCGCCTAGAGAGAGTGTACCATTAGTTGGAATTGTACCACTAGAGGAAGATTCTTAAGATCCTTGATGTGTAGAAGCAAATTTAAAATCTTTTCTCATTGTCTTTATGAGATTGAAATGAGAAATTTTTACTATTGCTCCACATGTTTAAGTGGATATTGCTTCTTATGTAGAGATAAAAGTTTACTATGCTAATAGTATATGGATGGCTACTATGAGTGATAAGTTATGCTAAATTAGTAAAGAATCAAACTTTGAGAATGGTTGATCTCCTTTTGTGTAGGATTGATTAACTAGTGTTTTTGCCCTATCTTTTTGAAAAATGTCTTATCCCTAAGGGGGTATTGACTATGAAGAGAGATTCTTCTTAGTGGTGAGAATTGTCTCCATCCACCTTATTCCAATGATTATCGCACATGTTGGATCTTAGAACCTTTCTAGATGGACTTAGAAATTATCTCTTCTGTGGAGAATTAAACGATGATTCTTCATGAATCAAGTTTTGAGCTTTAAGGTCAATAAACAAAGAGTGCAAAGTATGCTTACTCAAGTGTTCATTTGTGACCTAAAGATCGTCTATACAATTTTGGACTTTAAGGTTAATGAACAAAGAACGCAAAGTCTGCTTGCTCAAGTGTTCATTTGTGACCTAAAGCCATAGCCAAGTAAGTGGAACCTTAGATTTCATCAAGCAATTAGCTTCACAATGATCAAGGAAGCCGCGGACGGTCCAAAGAAAGTGTTTTGATCTTTTTTATACTTGCTGACATATATGGAATTTAGTTGTCACCACTTGGAGGTGGTTGTCCTGTATTGAGGAGGACATAGGTGAAGTAGACTATGTTTGGATTTGAGTTCCATGGATATTGCCTTGAGAGATTTCTTGTTTTGTCTTGAAAAATCTGTAAACAATCTTGTTAACACGCTCCTAAACTATTGATAGATTGATATGGGCATACTTACTTTTGATCATTGCAATTGGACTAGTAGTAAAATAGATATTTTGTAAAAATTCCTATTTGAGCGCAATTGAGATTCTGAAGTGCACTAGGATGTGTACTCGATTATTTTTGCAGCTCGTATTGATGGTCAAATTATTAGAGTAGCTTAGTGCTTTGCTCATATGGATTGTCAAATAATTAGAGCAGCTTAGTGCTTTGCTCATATAGATGGTCAAACTATAAGAGAGACTTAGTATTTGCTCATTGAACTTTAGTTAATTGGTTTCTTTGATATCTAAGTGATGTAAAAAATATATGGTTGGTCATTGTAATCGAGGCAGTAGTTTGGTTATGGAGATTCTAATAGCGCCTTAACATAGCGCCGTATAGGTAGGATGATATGTTCATCAACTATGATTGTATGGTAGCTCCAGCATATACAACTATTGCATTTGTCGCAACTTCATTTTACATTATTAATAAGTTTTACAAGCTTGAGGGATATAAGTGCATGCAATGCCTTTCTCTTTTTGTAGTGTCTTTTGAACTTAGGGTCTATAAGGACAAAATCGTATGGACTCGCCACTAGAATGGAAGCTTAGGCTCGTTAGCGGACTGATAGACCAATAGAGGTGATGGGAGAACCAAACATATTGACATTATTTTTCACTACACATGTTTGAGATAGAATTGCGCAAAGGGTGGTAGTCCTAAACCCATACTTAACAATGTTTTACATCCTGCGTTTAATAGTTGGGTTTATTTTGGATTTGATATATTGGACACCATGTGACATTATTTCATCATTATATGATTTTGTATTTATATTGAGATGATTTTTTGATGTTGTGAACGTAAATGAAAGATGTCAACAGGTTTTGATTGGTTCTCTCACACAAGCAGTCGCCTTAGCGCTTAGATAGCGAGCAAGATGAGACATTAAATTTTTGGTTGAAGGGATAATTCATATTTATCATATATGTTGCCTTGACAATGAGGGTCAAGATGAGATTCTTTTAAAGAATTGAGCATGAAGGTTGACCACACACCTCATGTAACTTGAAGAAAGCTAAATGTGAACTTTCAAACATGCGCTAGGAGAGCGACTGGGTTGGAATGTTCGAGTTAGGCGCTAAGATAACGACTGGCGCTAGATATTGACTAGACTAAGATTCGTACAACGTATATTCTTATTTTTATGAGATTAGGATTGACGTGCCCAATTGAGTGGGAGCTCTGTTGTAGCATACATTATATATTGTATGTGCTATTGATGTAACCTTTAATAAAGAGAGTGATTGAATGTATCCCTGCTTCGTCACTATGTGAGCTCTGAGAACCACTTTAAGTTCCACTATACCCTTTATGACTTAGGACTATGTTATAAAAGAGCTTAATGTTGCTACTTTAGCATGTTGCTAAAGGACCATGATTGATGCGGTCCGGCTAAAAGAGTTGAGTTCAATTGGATTAACGTGAGTAGCTAGGGAAGATGGTTCTGTAATACACTATTGCGTTGTGACTCATTGCCTAGGTGATTTATCAGTTTATGTGTTTATCGATGTGATCATGAGTACAATATAGATTAGAGGGCTCAAGCATCAAACCGAGAATAGTCTGGGGGCATAGACAAGATCATTTGTTTGTTTGTAGTAAGGTACTATGTTGGTGTGATGGTAGCTTGATAGAGTACTCCTACTCTAATCTTTCTCGTTCGGTCACACAATCCATTTTTTGTGTGTGGAAGGTGATGCAGAGAACTTAGTATTCACCCTATATGGATGAGTGAGAGATGTTGGATATTGGAACGGGTTTGATACGAACCCATAGCCATTTGGGCATCCACAATATTTGAATGAGAGTTGTGATAAGATTAAAATTCTTTTCATTATCTAGTTGGTTTTGAATTTCAACTAATGTAAATATATATTACAATTTTGGTTACACGATGAGTATGTGAGGATTTTTAGTTATCCGTTAACTCTTCTGGATCCTCTTTCCATTTTCTTTCTGAGATTCTTCCGATGTTATCAATGCGAGATCTCTGGACTTGAATTGTGGAAATACATAGGCGACTTGATTTTGTAGCCCTTTTTTTGACGAAAAAAGATTTCTACGTTGACGTACATGACAGAAAAGCTCGTAATACTAGATAGTTCCTTCCGTTTCCGCGAACCCGGACTACAAGAGGTAACCGAGTTCAACCCTATTGTTATTTCATATATTTCCTTCATAAACTAATGATAAATGATAATAAAAAAAAAAAGTGATTATAAATGGAGATTATATAATTTTAGTTTATGATTTAACAATAAAGAAATGACAGTAGAATGAAAATAATGGTAAATTATACTTTTCATCTCTATAATTTATACTAAATTTCATTTCAGTTCCCGTAGTTCCAATTGTTGCAATATCATTCTTGTACTTTTTTTCCCTTTTCAGTTTGAACCTTCTGATACAAATAAGTGTTAAAAGTGGATGGAAATGAATGGCACACTCATATAAGCTCTCTCATAAAACAAATGACATCTCTTTATATTTAATTATCTATGTTCATGTATGTACAATCCTCTCTCTCCTTATTGTTGTTCTTTCATTAGTTATATTTTCAAAATAAGACAATGTCATAAGCATTCATGAAGGCAATAATACAAATACGGTAACAAAAACTTGGGGATATACAGTTTTTTCCTTGATGCATTGTAGTAATTTTGTTGCAAGACTATTTACTTTGTTATGCTTGAATCCTAGCCATTTTGGTTAGTGGGTCAGGACTATAATCTAAATTATTTGATTAAACTTATCCCATAGGTGCGGCAAGTTAGAGAATTTTCTTTGAAGGCACTTTTGTGGTGTACCTTGTGAAGTGGGTCATAAAAAAGACTTAGATGCATTAATTGCGGTGATCATGTGAGTCGAGCTAGTCGGTTTAGAATTAGGAACCATTCTTTGCGCTTTAGAGTCATTCGTGTTCAGAGTTCCATCATTGACTGCATTCTCAACTTGGGTGCCGACCTCTACTAATGCTTTAAATGTCTCGAAGTAATGAGTGAAGAGGGCTTCACGGTAAATTAGGTATAGATTATTCTTTACCATTTGGACTTGTTCAGCCTCATTTGGTCGATTGATCTTTTGGGCGGTGTAAATACCTCATTTTGCGATCCTTGATTGTATAGGGTTAGTTTTGTCATCTTTAGAAAGTTACTATAACATTTCTCACCTAGGGGTATTTTAGTAATTTTCCATTTTACCCACTAGGGACATTTTAACCATTTTTTTCACTAGGGGCATTATAGTCATTATTCCACCAAAGGAATTTGGGTCATTATGCCCATTAGGGGCATTTTGGTCATTTGGTACAATAGGGCCCTTGAGGGTATTTTGGTTATTACACACATCTTTGACTATTAAAGGTACTTTGATAATTTCTAGCGTTCCTCCACCCTTTAGGGATAGTTTGGTAAATTCTAAAGGTTTCTTACCTTTTAGAATGTTTCTATAATATTAGAGCCATTTTTCCCTTTGGAGGGCACTTTGATAATTTTAGCATAATTCTATCATTTATAAGTTATTTGGTCATTTGTGGGCATACATATAATTTCCATACCATTTTATCCATATAAGGTTAATTTGGTAATTTTAGCCCTTAGGGACAATTTTAACTTTTATGTCCTAGTCGCATTTTGTAATTATCATGTCCCAAAATTCTCTACCGAATTAGAGACAATATAGTAAATATAGGTGATATAGATTAACCTTATCTTTCATTCCCTTGTTTTAAGGGATTTGCTTTGATTTGTTCAAAAAAAACTTTCTAAATCTTTTTTACTTGCACATTAAGGCTTAATCTAGGCCCACTATCCATAGGATTCATTGTGGACCTTTGGATCAAGCTTGCTTACTTTTTTCCTATAAATAAAGCCATTTGGCGACCATAATAAAGGACAAAAATTTAGAAGTCAGAGTGTTGCTGCAACAATTCTCCCTCTTTCTTTTTATATTTCTCTTCCATATTTTTGAAGTTATGTTTTACATAAGCCAAAGTTCTACCCAATTCAAGATGTAGTACTACACAACCGACAATTTAACATTACTGAGTTCAAGTCAAAGCCTTGTCTAATTAACCATAAATAATCAGTTATGCTCCCTAAAACCCTTCTTTTTCTCTTTTCCCAATTCAATTCATCATATAATTCTTAATGAATATGTAAGACACCTCATAGGCTCGAGTCTACTATTTCCTTTACCTTATTTACTTTATATATATTTTTTATTTTATTTGTTCATGCAGTTATTATTATTTTCTCATTCTCTTTTATTTTATGTATGGAATATACACATTGTAGATGAACACTAGAGGCCAATCCATTCGGTCTGGGTAAGACGGGTGCCTAACCCCTACCCATCTAATATCTTAGTTCCCAAATTTAGAATTATTTAGGTTTATCGTACACTAGTTTAATTTTTTTGACCTGAGTCAATAAGTTTAGAATATAATTAGGACCAAAGCATTGTAATTCTTAATTTTTTTTTTTTTGTTATTTCCTTTACATATATTCTCAATTATTGTATCAGGTTTGCTTGTTCTTAGTCTAAAACAAGCCAACAACTCCTTTCTGGATTCACATCCACATAATTTGAAAATGAAGACGTTCCTCTCCACCTCGAGGGAACGGACAATCGTAGGGTTTTTTCAAGCTGGGCTTGTGCTCACAGACCACCTTGGCCCTCTACCGAGTGATGAAGGCAAAAAAGCTTTTTTTGGGTTCTTGTTTGGTAGTTTTCAAGTCCCAAAGAGTGATTACCAACTCAATATTATATTTGTACTGACGGATGAAGATGTTGCATATCTCCTCCTAATATTTGAAAAGTGCATCTTCCAAGTTTAGGAGCCATCGTAGAGCCGCTCTGATCAAAGTTTGATGAAACATTTGGGCCAACATGTTGGTATTGGCACCCAAGGGTTGCATATCCCTTACATACAGTTTGAGGTGAGTTCTCGGGCATGTGGTTCTGTCGACCTTGTTCAAGTTTGGCATCTTGAACTTTTAAGGGAGACAAACTTTAGGATATATGGATAGTTTTGGATGTTGATCATATCACCCCCCTCCCCGATGTAACTTGTAGATAAGAGTCTTCATCTTTTCCATTCTTCTCATAAGGGCCTCATTTTGTGGCCTTAGTTATTCTATAAACTCGTATTGTTCACCCCAATCAAAAGTATCATAGACGACCGAATCATGGGTCGGTGAATGTTATGGCAGTACATCTTGGGCTGGAATTGGTGGTACTTACTGTGGATTTTGTTGAGCATTATCAGCTCCTGTTGGGACTGGAGGTGATGGTAACCATTGCTATGTCAGCTATTATACTATTCGGGGAGCATCGTACTCTGTGTTCTTATCTGCACATAGAATGGGTATTTTCTAACCTTCCAGGCTTTTTTGATTGTGCTGTGATGCACACAAGTCTGTGTGTCTTACTAAAAAGGGGTTTTCTTGCCTAAATCAAGGGTCTAGGGCTGACTGTATACATGATGTTTGGTTGAGAAAAATATTTTAGGCTCTCATCTGACAGGACGTATAATATACTTCCCACACTCACTAGAGTGTAATGACTATGATCAAATGGTATTGCTACTCTTTTTTGCATACCTCACGAAGGACATTAGAATGTAATGTCCACGGTCAAACAGTATTTGTTTTAGAAGTGGAGGGCTTTTGCCGGCATCACTCAAAATACTGAGTGAGTATTTAGGGTGATGGCTACTAACCGTCTAGGGTTAAAAGGGTAAGTAATGCAAATGTAATATGTCATAAAGTGGTGTGTGTGCATGGTATTTTGATTTTAGTCCATACATTCATCTACAACAAAGAAAAGTGCGAATAAAAAAGATGAACATAAAGCAAGTAAATGAAAAAGCCTTAAAAATGAACACTTCAACGAGTCTAACCCTTTAAGCATCCTTAACAAAGTCACCATTGTGAGCGCCATCACTGGAAAATGACCCTCGGAGTCTCGGGACTCTGGTTTCCCTCTTCCCTAAAGCTGAGAAGGAACGCCTCTAAGAAATGAAAATAGAGAGAAGTGAGGAGTCGCCAACTTGTTTTGGGTAATTAAACAAGCAAACCTGTTATAATTTGTGAAAAATGAATATGTAAAGGAAACCAAAAAAAATGAAATTAAAGAAATTTACATCGCTTTGGATCCTAAATACATTCTAAACCACTTGACATGGGTTAAATAAAATAAACGCATTGAAACAAGTGAAACCAAAGAAAACTGGATTGGGGGCTAAGGTACGGAGTGTGAAGGTGTTAGGCACCCACCCTGCCCAGTCCAAATGGACCGGCCTCAAGTGTTCAATTGCAAGGCTCCTTCATTGTAAATAAAATACAGAAATATTAGAAAAAGAAGAAAAAGAAATAGATAGAAATAATGATGAATAAATAAAACATAAAGAAAAAAGAAAATAGGCTTTAAAGACGGATTTTGACCTGCTTCTATCAATGGTGACAAAAGTTGAATTATTGTTATCCCCTCTTATCAAAAGTGATAGATTAGGCTTGTGAGCTATGTCGCCCATTTTTATCAATGGTGATAGAAAGTGATGATCGACCGATTAAATTGGAAATAAAAGATAAATAAATAAAACTTGCATAAAGAAAGTAAAGGGAAAGGGAAAAATGAATTTTATCAAGAGTGGTAGAAGAAAGATTAATAGGGTAAAAGGACTAGGAAGGGTTTAGAAACCATACCTTGTTTAGTCACGGATGGCGGGCAACACTTCGGCTAGGATTGTTTAGTTCAGAATCACCACTTAGGTGGCATTCTGACTTGCACTTCTTGACTTAGGATTGTTAATCGAGCATGACTTCAGCCTTGAGATGGTGATCTTTTGTAATGACCTAGATTTTTTTTTTTTTTGATTATCTATTTATCTATTCAATTTATTTATTTATTTATATATTTTATGTGTTATGCATATGTGATGTGTTGTATGTGTATGAATGTATGTATATGTATGTATATATATAAATTTAAATACATTTTAATAAATGTATAAATATGTATTTATATAAATATATATATATATGATGTGCCATCAGATTTGTGTAAGTGCATGTGAGCTGTGTGTGTACGGGTGTGTTAATGTGTGGGTATGTGCATGAGTGGTGTAATATATAAAAACATATATATATATATGTATATATATATATATGTATGTATATATATATATATGTATGTATATATATAGTTTGCACAAGGTCAACTTTGCATTAAATGCAAAGTTGCCTTGTGAGAGAAGAGATGGCTAGAGCAGTAAGGAAGATCAGAAAAGGGTGGGAAATAGTGGGCTGTTGCAGGAGCCTTGTGTGAGGTGATATATGTGTGTATCTAGATGTGTATTAGGAGTATTCATTGGGTTAGAGTGAGGGCTATAATTACCTGTGAGGGTATGGATACTGTGGGGTGTTGTGAGGAATGAGGAGAAGCAAAGAGAGAAGATAGTTCCTGAGAGGCGAGTTCAGATAGAGAGAGAAAGTAGAGAGAGAGTGGGGTAGAGAGAGAAAGTGAAGGGAGGAGAAGAAGGAAGAGGAAGAAGAGTTGCAGACAACCCTAGCACACCTTAGATTCATCAGAAGGGAGTTAGAAGCAAGCGAGGAAGGGGAGGTGCCATTGTTAAGGTGAAAAATCACAAAACCCACTTTGTTTCTCTCTCTAGAATTCATGGATGTATGTCTATTGTTTAAGTCTTTTAAATGCATGCATGGCATTTAGAACATGTAAGACTTGATCTAGGTGTGGAATCTGGACCCCGAACCAGACCTAGAACACCAAGCCATGAAAAATCCTCTATGGATGACCACTTTGGAGTTGGGTCTGAAGGGACCAAAACAGAACCATATTCTTTCTTTTAGAACCAAACAAGGACCCTCCAACGATTCCAAATCCGTTGGAATCACTTTAAATGGGCAAGAAATAAGAGAGAAAGAATCTTAGTTGCAAGTGCGGTTTTGAAAACCCAACCTCCCAAACATTGAGAAAAACCTAAATAAGGGAATAGGGGCTTGAACCCCATGATGAAAAGACCACAATGAAACAAACCCCAAGAACTTTGGGCCAAAAACGACCACGAACGGCCAAGTTGCAGGTTCGGCTATCAAGCCATGAACCAAACCTTTGAGCTCGACCTGAGGCTCCAAATGGATGCCAAACCTTATTTTGGTGTTCCAGAAATCAGCTGGGATGATAAACAGAGAAAATGATCGATTAGAAAGGCATGAAATTCGAAATGAAAATTTCAGAGGATTAGGGCAACGAAGCTAGAGCGTGGGGAAGAAGGAGACCCCGCTGAGCCAACTTGCGAGTTAACTCAGCCGAGTTCGGACCGAGGTAGGTTACCCTTGTGTCGACTCAGACACGTGTCACGATAGGGGCTGGCCACCTCATTAAAGAGACGACACCGTTTAGGGACGTAGGGTTTAAGTTTTTAACTAAAAAAAAAAAAGGAATTGGGGCTGTTTGGTGTTTTTGGGCGTAAGAAATTAAATAAGGATTGATTGAGGATTGAGGGATAACCTGTTCCGGTTTTACATCACTATTCGCCGTTTGGTTTCCAAATGGTTTGAAAAATAAAAAAGGGCTGCGCTTTGAGTTTCTAACCGAGGAACAGTGGCGTGGGTGGTGTCACGACCCCAAATCTGGCCCATGCGGATCGAGGGCTCGTGATCGGCCACCGAGGCCTTTTCTGATTTCCATTAATCAAACGCAGCGGAATAAATGTCTTTTTCTATTGCGGAAGCGTTAATCAACACTCAAGTCAACATCAGTTATCTATTTATACATTCCATAGTAATTACAAAAAGTACATGATGTAATTTTTCCAAAGCCTGCTGATGTCATATTCGATATACAGTTCAATATTTCCAAAAGCAACTACATCATAACTAGCAAAATCTTATTACAAAAAGGGTCCATAGCTTTACAAGCTTTCAACTAATCTAACTGAACCTGCTATTTCTTTTCCGATATCATCACCTGAAATAGGATAAGAATCCTATGAGCTCAACGGCTCGTGAGTATCCCAGCTCGTGAGCATTCCATAACATAACAAGGGTTTCAAAACTACTATATGATTCAATATGGAAATGTCAATGATCAGATATCATATGTTATCTTAATTTATAGTACAAGATAATGGTATCAAATTCGCTTCCAATAAATCTCAATTTAACGCTAATCGTAAATCAATAATCAATAACATAGTTCAATAAATCAAAATCACAGTTCAATATCATGGTTCGATAAATCATAGTTCAATAATTCAAAATCATGGTTCGATAACCCAAATTCATAGTTCGATAATTCAGATTCATGGTTCGATTTTTAATATTCATATTCAAAATGATATATTCCACTTCTATGGCCAGCAAATTAGCACTTCGTTGACTGAGATCGATAGACTAGCTAGTTCGATATGCCGTATCAACATCGGCTCACCACAATATACCCTGTGGGATGGGTTCGATAAATCACAACCTATTTGATAGTGACCAATCATAGAAGAGTGTTCTATTTAAAGCATCAAAATCATATCCAAAAGCAATAATCATCAATAGCAGTTCAATTACTCAAATCAAAGTTCTTTATTTAATATTTAGTTAAAACAGTTCAAACATTTGTAAGAAGATCATATAACATTTGAGTATCTTACAAACACATTTTCTTAAGTCAAAGAAGACAATGTAGTTGTCAATAGGTCATTTAAAACGTATACAGTATAACTGTTAAACAAAGGCTATAAAGGAAAACGATTTCATATGTCGATATATCATAATAGAGTTCAATATTTATATCTATACTGAAAATGTCTACTTCAATATGGTATGAAATACTCACCTGAATTCCAAAGACTTAACTCCAAAAATCCTTCCTTTGAAGTTCCCTAAAATCACATTTGAAAGTCCAGTTACATTCCATAATATCACTCTGATTTAATTATCATTAATTCTTTTTTCTATTTTAGTTACATTTCTTGGGTAGCTTCTTTAAGTTTTAAAGTTTGATTCTATTACCTTACACATTTACGTGTCATATTTTTCTGTACCTTATTTCATAATATGGACCTCACCATTGAGTCCGGAACGTCGAAGAAAGTCAATTTGGACTCCCTCTAACTTTCATTTGGTTTCAAGAGCACTGAGGGCAATGTGGTAATTTACACTTTAACGTGTCTTATTTTTTTGGAGTCCTATCTCATGAAACGGACCCCACCATTGGATCCAGAACGTCCAAAATAGTCAAAATACACTATTCATATGTTTAATTTGGACTTTATTTGCTCTATTTATGACTTAGGGGCAAAATAGTAATTTTGTTTTATTTATTAAATAATTAATTTAATTATTTAAATATTTTTCCAGGGGCTTTATTGCATGAAATTCTTATCAGTTGGGCCACAGTGGAATTTCTTAGAAATTCTAGGGTCAATCCGTAATAAGGAAAAGTTCTGGTTTATTTAAATTTAATTTAAAACAGAAAACCAGTGGGTTCGGTTCGATTTTAAGTGAACCGGTCCGGTCCGTTAGTGAGCTAACCAGTTTAGCTGGTTTTATATGTATTGCTGACGTCATGATGATGTCAGCCCTATCATTATTTAAAATTTAAAACATATTGAAACGCCGTCGTTCTAATTATTTGGTGGCAATCCCAGATTCTGCCACGTGTCCCGAGTTAGTTCTCTGAGTCTAACCGAGTCACTCGAGTTGACTCATCGTCTTCCTTACTAAAACCTCCCTGTTGCCCTTGTTCCCGACTTTCATTTTCTTTAATTTCGTGCATTTTGGTTCATCAAATCTTCACTGTTTTTAACCCGATCCACTTCTAGAACATTGTTCAAGAGTTTGACATTCGTTTTAAGCTTTAACACTAGTTCATGTGTTCGGTTTAGGGTTTGATAATCCAAACTTATAAGTCGACTGTTCATGCTCATTTCTAAGCCAAAATCGATGAGGTTTTGTATGTTTTGGGTCCCCTCTTCATGGGGATTCATATCTCATTCTTTAAAACACGTTTTGAAGTGCAGTTGAGGTGTTGGGTTTAAAACCCGAAACCTGCAATTTGATTTTTGAAGGTCAGTTCTCGTGTTTTATGATTGCGTACTAGGGTTTTTAACATTCTCATGTTCTCAGTTTGAGGTCTTGGTAAGCCAAATTTAGTTTGGTTATGATAAAATCAGACCTGCTGTAAGCAAGGTCTTTAATGGTGGTTTTCACGGGTCTGCTCATTTTCTGTGTTTTTAAGCTCAATTTTCATGGTTTAATGAATCTAATCATGTTCTACATGTCACATATATAAAAATTAAGGCTTAAAACAGTTTATGCATAGAGGAATTCTAGAGAGAGAAAAATGATAATTTCACATTCTCACCTTTTTCTCACTGTTTTTCACCTTCTTCTTCTTCTGATCCTTCTTCAATTCTCCTCGGCTTCCTATCTTTCACTTTCTTTCGTAAGAAGCAAGCCTGCTTTGCTTCTTAAAGAGAAAGAACCGACTTCTCTCTCTCTACACGATTCACCCTATTTTGACACCTACTTCCAGCCTCCCTTCCATCTTATAAATGTTTGCTTTTTCTCTTTTCCATTTGCATTAAATTTTCTTTGGATTTTGTTTTGATATTTTGTGATGTTTATATATATGTATATAATATTATACACCCACACTTATATGCTAACACACACATATATATTGTAGCTGACACACACACCACTGTTCACATGCTGATTCATACATATATACATGTTGGATCACATATATATTTGGCTTTATATACATATATATAATATTTAATTTAAAATTTATATAATCATTTCTTATACTTTAATTGATTAATTATAAAATTTATTAATTATTTTGTTGAGTGTAAAAATCTTTACACAAATTTTAATAATCTCGTAATATGTGCCATATGACCCGGTATCCTGGGTCAGGATATTACAGGTGGAACACGTGCGGACCAATTGGGACTGTTACCAACCGTGCCCTATTTTGCGCAAAATATATATATATATATATATATATTAAACTTCATTTAATAAATTAAATTTATTTAATTAAATTAAGTATCACCAAAATGGCCCGAAACCCAAATAAGACAAGTCATATATGTTTTCTGACTATCTTGGACCCCCTAAGACCAATGGTGAAGTCCGTGACGTGATACGATGTCCCAAAAAATAAAAGACACATAAAACCCTTAAAAATTACCAAAATGCCCCTAAGTCAAAACGCAGTCAAACGAACCTCGATTAAAATAAAAAGATAGTGAATTTTTATTATTTCGAACATTCTGAACTCAACCGTGGAGTCCAATTTATGAAAGGAGGTATCGGGATGTGAGAAACCTAGAGGTGCAAAATGACCGTTTTGCCCTTTTTAGCCTGGATGTCCCAATTAAAATTCGCAAAAGCCTAAACCTATTTTCTTCGATGTTCTGGAACCAATGGTAGAAATTATTTTAGCAAAGTATAAACCAATAAAATAAAGACATAAAATTTGATGAATAGCATAATTCAAGTAGCAATAGACTGAGTTACATTTTGTGGTTTTAGAGACACGGAAAGGCAAAGAGAAGGTGGTCTGACCTTCTATATCACCATTGTTAGTTCCACTACACAGTGAGCACTACATCTTAGGGTTGAGATTAACCCATCTAGGTATGATATTTTGCTAAGTAAGAAATAGAATTAAGTTTAGGAGAAATTGTTATGTTGTTTATTGGTTCTATGCCTATATGTTTCTTGTTATCTTTCTGAATGTTTGGTTAAATGATAGATGTGGGCCATGAATATATGTATATTCCATGTGTTGTCATTGTGTGTGATTTATGGAATTGTTAAGATAATGAATGTGAAAATCGAGCATGTGATCAAATAGATTGTTCATGATATGTGAACTTGTGGACTGAATTGTGTGATTTGATTATTGCTTTAAGTAGAATATGCATAACTTAAAGCATGCTTCATGTGTTGATAAATGGTTTCTTTAAGATCACATCATTGCATGGTAGAATCAGGGCATATTGGCATAGTGTGATTCCTTGAAAACATTGTGTGAGTTGAGCACGTGGTGCTATGCATTATGAGGGTGTAGATCTTGTGGTGAAAATCCCAAAATAGGCCATGGTACTCATGCTAGCGGGGACGGACTGTAAAGTGAGAACATGGTACTCAGGCCATCGGGGAAGGACCATAAGATGAGACATGGGTGTGGCATAGAGTTTGAATGGGTGCGTCATGCATATTAATCATGTATTGTATTGATGATATTGGATGACATGTAGAAATAAATGTACACTTGCACATGCCACGCCTTGATTTTGTTTCTTGCATTAGTACTATATTATACCAACAGTTGAGCTGTCCTATTCGTGGGACACCATATTACAGATGAGGATGCCCCTGCTACATGAGACTTGTTGATGCTTCGGTAAGGGAAAGTACTTGGAGTATTTTGGGCCCTTAGGGAATATTTTGAAATGTAAGGGCTTAAGCCGGAATGATATGTGAATGATGTATTGATGGGATGTATTTTACGTTTTCATGTGTATTGATGGAAACAGATGCATATTTAACTAAGATTCACTTAGATTATCCTTTATTTTATTTTCTTTCGGCTTCGTTACTCGCACCCCGGGTTCGTGGAAATTCCGGGCGTGACATCTTTGGCAAACTTCCAACCTTTGGCAAGTTCCAATCCAACATTTTCATTTTTTATTTAATCTTATTCTTTTCCTTCTTCAAGATTCTTATCATTTTAATCATGTTTATATTGAAATAGTTAACTTGTATTTGAATCAATTTGTATATCCTTATCATCTATGTTCTTCTTTAAAGCACAAGGATAAGATTCATCAAGTATAACATGTAGAGATTTTTCTTAGGTTAGAGTCCTTTTATTGAAGACTCCATATGCTTTACTTATTGTTGAATATCCTAGGTAAATTCCTTTATCGGGTTTAGCACAAACTTTTCTCAATTTTTCTTTGTCATTTATCACATAGCATTTACAACGAAACACATGAAAATAACTAATGGTTAAATTTTTGCTATTCCAAAGCTCATAGGGTGTTTATTAAGTTTTGACCATATGTTTACTCTCTTTATCACATAACAAGCAATGTTTACAACTTCATCCCAAAAGTATTTGGGTAGGTTATGCTCATTAAGTATTGTTCTACCCATTTCTAGGAGTACATTTTTTTTTCAACTACTCCATTTTGTGGGGGAGTTCTATGTGCAGAAAAATTGTGATCAATTCCATTTTCATCATAATATTTTTCTATATCCTTATTATCAAATTCTCTTTCCCTATCACTTCTTATGTTATTTATGAGGTCGCTTTTATTATTTTGAATTCTTTTACATAGTTTTGTAAAGGCTTCATGTGCCTCATCTTTGTGAGAGAGAAATAATACCCAAATATATTTTGAGTAGTCATCAACAATCATAAATGTATAATGTTTTCCTCCTAAGCTTCCAACTCTAGTTGATCCAAACAAATCTAAGTGTAGGAGTTACAAATGTCTAGTTGTTGAGAAATCCTTATTCTTTTTTAAGGAGGACTTAACTTGTTTTCCTAGTTTGCAAGCACCACAAACACCGTCTTTGACAAATTTAGTTTTTGTTAAGCCTCTCACTAGTTTATGTTTAAACAAGTTAGAGATTAGGTCCATGCTCGCATGTTTTAGCCTTCTATACGATAGCTAACTATTTTCATTTATGGCCGCTAAGCATTTAACATTTTGTGATGCAATGTCATCAAAGTCAAAGCAACAAATGTTACTATCTCTATATATAACAAATAATACATCTTCATGGTTGCATGTATCTTTAATTAGGAATTTATTCGATTAAAAAATAACAACACAGTCTTTATCACATAATTGAATAATGCTAAGCAAGTAATATTTTAAGCCATCAACTATAAGCATATTTTCAATAGATAGGGAAGAGTTTTTACCTATGCTTCCAATGTTTATGATTTTACCTTTTGAGTTGTCTCCAAAACTCACATATTCACCATCATATGATGTGAGAGATGTAAACTCTTGTATCCAGTTATGTGCCTTGAGCATCTACTATTAATGAACCATTTGTCCTTCCATGAGGAAGATTTCAAACATACCTGATCCTCTTGTGTCATGAGGCAAAAGTTGGCCACTTATTTGTCGCTTGATTTTTCCTCTAAATCATCCCAAATGGCTTTCATTACCTTTTTTTTTTTTCTTTCTTTCTTTCACTTTTTAGTTGAGGACACTCCACCTTTTTTTGTCCTGACTTATGGAATTTATATCAAGTTGGTTTTTTTTTTTACTTGATTCCCCTTTTTGGTGGTTTTTTTTTTCTTCCTTCTTAGGTAACTTTTGGATTTTCTTGTGATCAATACAACATCTAAATTACTTCTTCTTCTTCTTCTTCTTCACTTTCATGAGAAGAAGATTTAAGGGTAAGGTTCTTTTTCAACCTGCTCTCTTCTTTATGACTCCTTATGGTTAGCTTATGAGTCATAAATGATTCGAGAAGCTCATCTAGGCTTAGATTGTTGAGATCCTTTGCTATTTGGATGACCATTACCTTGCCTCCCTAGTTTCACGAAAGGGACCTAAGAATATTTTTTTACCATCTCAACATTAGTATAGCTCTTTCTAAGAGCTTTTAAAGAATTAATAATATTAGTAAAGTGAGTAAACATTTCCGAAATAGATTCACTAGCATCTACTTTAAATAATTCATAACTATGAACTAATATGCTAATTTTAGATTTTTTGACCTGATTTGTACCTTCATAGGTACTCTCAAGTTTATCTTGTATCTCCTTTACGGATTCACACGCAGAGATTCTATTAAACTTATTTACGTCTAAGGCATAATATAAGTTGCTCCTGGCCTTAACATTTATTTGAATTTGTTGAAGGTCATTTTCATCCCATTGATGTTCTTTCTTAACTACTTTGGTGGTACTAGTGAAAGTTTCGGCTTTCATAGGGATGCGAGGTTCATTTACAATGACTTTCCATATTCCATAATCTAAGGATTGTAGATAAATCTTCATTCTAGTCTACCAATATGTATAGTTTTGGCCACTAAATAATGGTGGCCTGTTGGTGGACTCCCCTTTGGCGAAGACAGTCCCTATAATATTTGTCCTATCTTTACTTTTGCATTGTTAGATCTTTTATTAAGAGACGAGACTTTGATGCCACTTGTTGCCCATATATACCCTAGAGGGGGGTGCATAGGATGTTTTACAAATATTGATACCTTTTACAAACTTCCTTCGTCATCGACTCAAGTATCCTCACTTGAGTTTTTACACTATGTTGATTTTCTTCACAAGTGGAGGTCAAACATTTACAACGAAAGTTCCTAACTCTTTGCCCAACAAAATATTATCTTTTGCCTTACAAGGGTAGCACATACCAACCAATCTCACCGTAATAAAAAGTTACAAAGTTATTATTAATGAATACCTTCTTCAAGAGTTGATTAGTGCAATGAATGCCCACTCAATAAATATTGATCAAGTATAAGCTCAGAGTATTTAAGATGACTAGAACATTCAGATCTAGGTTTTGCACCAAATGAGATCTAAAGTGAAGATGAGAGTTGTAGAAGTTAAAACATGTACGTTGATAGCAATAAATATTATAATGAAACTTAATTTATAGGCATTTGAAAGATATGATTGTTGGATTCAAAATATAGTCATCCCTCCTTTTGATCTGTTCAAAATTTGAATTTTCAATTAACAGATCAACAAAATGAGTCAACTGGTTTTTGAGTGCACTTTTTTTTCATTTGAGATTTAGTCGACTGTATATAAAAGTTGGTCAACTGGTTTGTACAGTAAGTTAAAACTGTGTACAAAACTATCAGCCAGTCGACTGGTTCATGAAGATATTCAACTAGTTTTGACAATGTGAAAATTAAACATAAGAATCAGTCAGTCTTGGAACTGGTCGATTGGTTTTGGTAGTTTAAACTTATTTGCCTATTTTTACTAGTGTCTCTTTTTCAAAATATTTTGATTTTTCAAAACTTAAAGTATATCAAAGTATTGTTTTGAAAAATTATTCCATGATTGGCTCTAGTTACTAATTTAAATATTTAGAGTCTACATTTATGATCAGTCTAAACATAATTCACACAAAAACACAAAATAAAGAAAAATAAAGTCTTCTCTTGACTTGTCTCGATTCATTGGGCTTTAAGTGTATCTATTTTCTTGGATGATTATGAGTGAATTCCACTTGCTTGGATTTTGACTTTGAAACTTGGAGTTTGAGTGGATTCCTTCATTTGATGGACTTGACATTTATTGGTCAACCATTTTATTTGACCTAAATGACCTATTTGTATTGTCACTAAATAAAATATTAGTTTGCATAGTCAATGTCTTGTTATCATCAAAATTATTGAGATGCCTTTGATGGAAAACTTTTAGGGCTAACAAAAAAAAAAAAAACAAATAAAAGAAAAATAGCAACAGACAATGTTTATTGGACAACAAATTTTGAGCATTTTTGTCTGGCAAACATAGTCTATTTATTACAAATCTTTGCAAATAGAGTTTTGTACATCAAACACACTTCTAAATCATCAACATCTAACTAACCAAATTTAATCTCCTTTCCTATCATAAGGATTCAATTTCATCGACCCAAAAATAACTCAAATTACATGTATATTTTACAACAAACACCACCACACAAACTTTCAATATCGTTACAAATTGCACAAACATCTATCCAATTTTCTTCCCCGAGTTTTAAAAGTATACAAAAGACAACCTCAAAGGTTTTGGATAATTCCCTCTCTCATGGGAAGTATTCTTGTTACAAATTATACAAATATTAATCCAATTTTTTTCCTTAATTTTCACAAACAAAGAGATGCTCAAAAAAAAACTTAGTGTAATCGTTGTTCTCTTGACATAAAATTTTTACGATATAAATAATGGCAACTTCTGCGATTTTGGGTAATTCCCCCTCTCATGGAAAACATTGTTGCTACAAATTATTACACATATTTTTAATAGCTCATCAAGAAATCTCTATTCCTTGGAAAAGTGTAAATACTCCAACATTAATAAAACAAAAAAATAGATAGAGTAAAGAATACACAACTAAAAAAAATATCAACATAAAATTTTTCTCGGATTACAAACATAGTCAGTTTATTACAAATCTTTACAAATATGGTTTTATATATCAACACACATCTAAATGTCCACTTTATTTACTCATTAATACTAGAAGTGATTATTTTCAAAGTTTGTAAATTGTAGCTCTCCTTCACAAGACCTTGTCTTTACTGATGCCGACTATGTATTCAATTGCTACCTACAACCTATGTATTTCCACCTTAAAAAAGACCTTTTCTATTGCAAATTATCTTAGCAGGTGCAAAAGTTTGCAAATTGTAGCTCTCCTTCACAAGACCTTGTCTTTACTGATGTCGACTATGTATTTAATTGCTACTTACAACTTATTTATTCCCACCTTAAAAAAGACCTTTTTTGCTGCAAATTATCTTAGCAAGTGCACAAGTGCACATAAAACCCATTGTGACAAAATTCTTGAATTTTTGAAGTTGTTCATTTTTGTATTTGGAACATTGAAGTGGTTTATATAAGATTTTGACTTTTTAAATCTATGAAAGGATTTAGAAGAAATAAGGAAAGTGGATTGTCACCGAAAGTGATGACTTGCTAGATCATATGGTGACTGTTGGTACATGATCTAGTTGCTAGTGTAAACAAGTAACCGGTAACCCATGAAATCCCCCACAATCTTAGACCACGATGAATGCGAAGAGGCGAAGCATAGGGCTGCAAGTCAGGATGGGCAACCTGAGCCCGGACTGAAGATTTATGGGCCTGGGCAGCTGTATTCATCAAGTCGGAATGGGCCGAGGCAGCTATAGGTAAGCTCGAATTAAATTAGGGTTGGGCCTGGGCATAGGGTTCAGAACCCGAGCCCAACTTGAGCCCAAATATATGTATATGTTATTTTTTCCAAGCCATTAAATTGTATGTAAAAGAGATCTAAGCCATCGATTTAGATATGGATATATACGAGTTTTAGACCAATCTCATTCTTAACCCTAGCCGCACATCTATTCTCTCTTTAGCCTCCATGCCTTTGTAATCTATGGAGTGCTCAAATCTCAGCCTCTCGCATCTTCTCTCTCAACTGGTCTGGTTCATCAATGGTCGTGTTCCGTTCTTGCTCTAGTTCATCAATGGTTATGTTCAATTCTTTCTTTTAGTCATCAATGGTAATGACAGAAATGATTGGGGCATATGCTGTGTAGATGAAGTTCGATTGCTTTCCAAATCTTCTCTATAATATAATCTTCACTTCATCTCCAGTGATCACCTTCTCTATGATCGCCGATGTAATATTCTATTATCCGATCCGATATAAATAAAAATGAAAAAAGACGACATGCTCCAATAATCGATTTGACCAAATAAGGTTAGAAGATGAAATTTGATAATTTATGCCTAAAATGATATTATATAGATTGTGTATACATACATATTCTTTATCTGTTATTTTTGTTTATTCTTTATTTGTTATTTTTGTTTATTTTGTACTGATTTTTATTAATAGGAATTTCTAATCTTCTTACTGCTTAATTTTGGGCCAGTCTTTGATTCATATTTATTTCATATCATTGGAACTAATTAGATTACTTTCTTTCACTTTGAGAAATCTTTGGTTTGCTCTCCAACAAACGATAACTATGTGTTTTTTTGAGCTCGGGCTCAACCCGATTCTTGAAACTCTATCTTCGGGATGGACTCAAGTTGATACCTTCGGGCTCAAGGTCAGGCTCGGGCTTACTATTCCAAAGTGCGAGCTGAGCCTGGATAGGTCTCAAACTTGGCTTGGCCCGATCGACATTAGCGAAGTGTCACGATTGTGAAAATAGTAATAACGAGTAATTTAAAAATTGAGGTAATATAGTTATTAAAAGAAATATAACATTGTCACCTCAACATTATTGGATCTAAGCTCACACAGTTTAAAAATTCAAGGACTTTTGACGTCACAAAGTTTCCCCTTGAACCTTAGCTTGTAGATACTTGTTTTGAAGGACCTTCTACTAATTAACTATTTTACTTTTTAACAAATTTTTTTCAAATGCCATGTAAACTTATAAAATTGACTATAGCAGTGGTAAATTTATGTTGATATGGCGTTTTGGCATGGTGTTCCATTTGAGCAAAAGGGAAGAGTAATTTCAAATAAATGAGTAAGATTAACCAAAAGCCCACAAAAATCATAAATGAGTAGGATTGATCAAGAGCCCACAAAAACCCAAAATTTGTAAAGCCCTTGACATGTGAATTAACCTGGAGGGATGCACAATGCAATTGGAAATTATATGGATAAACATTTGGTGTAATTTTATAAGTATAATTGTAGAAATTTTGAAAACAAACATACAATAAAAGTATAGCATCAAATGCTACACACAATCACTCGCCCAACGACTATCAATTTACTTTAGGAGTAATGCTAGATGTCCAATATTTTTGTACGAAAACATACATTTCAAATTATATGTAGTAGATTATTGAAAAAATATTTATAATATATCCAAACCACCACCAATAATGTAATTCCACATCATTTGAGATGCAAGATTTGGTTCCAAATTTGGGACAAAGAGTATTACTCTTATTTTCGTATTTCATATAGAATTAGTCATATTATATTGTAAGTTGTATCACAATTTTACCTATAGCTTAACCCTAGAAATAGTACAATTCTATAGATCATGTTATACTTGTACTTGAGAAGTTTTTACATGAATCAGGTTTATTGACCTCATTCATGAATCTCACCAATCACATCTTGCCATGTAGACAAGATATTACTTTTATGTCTATTAAAAGAAAGACATCTTATTCAAATAGAAAATGACATAATGTTATAGACCGGGAACATATTAGGTCAATGGACTGGTTCCATACAAAAACTTCTATGCTTGAAAGTTGTTACCATTCTACCTCATCTATGTTATAACGTATCTAAACGTATTGCAATATTTTAATGAAGTATACTAATTTATGACATATTCCAAAGTCCTATTTTGTTATATGTATTTTGATCTTGTTCGTCTTGTGCTTTTTGATATTATAAGTAGTATGTAGAAAAGTCCTTTTTATTGAGGCAAAACAAACTTTAACAACTCGTTTGGATGGAGAATTGATGAGAAAGAAAAGATTAAGGTGGAGAGAGTACTAAATATCTCGTTTGGAAGTTTTTAATGGAGAGAAAAGAGAGGAATATGAGAAAATTTAAGGGTTTCAACCCACTTCTCCAATCTCTCCAAAAGTGGAGAGTTTGAAGAGAGAATAAAGTATATTTAATATTTTTTTGAAATACTAAAAATACTCATAAATGAAAGAATTAAATAAGTATAGTCAATAAATAAAAAAGGTATAGTTTTCAAATGATTTTTTTATACTTTCTTTTTATTTTCTTTCCCAATAATCATTCAAATAAGAAATAATGATTTTTTTTTTCTCTCCTGAACTTTCAAATAAGATAAAGATAGACACTTCATTTTCTTTTCTTTTCTCTTCTAGCATAAATTTTCTTTTATTTTCTTTTTCTCTTTAAAACTTCCAAACAAACTATAAAAGAAGGGTTATTCTTGATTAACTTTACCTTATACTTTATTGATCACTTGTCACATGAATAATTTCACAAGCTTGTATACGTGAGTCTGTTTAGGCTTTGGCACACCCACATACATTCCAATTTCCCGTGCATTAGTCTTAAGTCCCTCGAAAAGATACTTAATTATTAAAGAGTCTACAACCTTTTCATTTTTGAGCTAAAGGACAATTGGTCTTTGTATTTTTTGAGATGAGATCCATTTTGATGAGCTATCACCTTTTTTTTTTTTTTCATTTCAAAATGGCAGTATTACCCTTTATATGATTTATCCTTCATGCAACTTAACCCAATATCCAAACCCCCTTTTGCCTCTCTCTTTTTATCTGTCTTGAACTATAGAGGTCAGTGACGAAGACGTTGATCTACCAATAATGTCAACCATCCTCATGGTTGCACCACTCTACAAGAATTTATAAGCAATGTGATGGACTTAATGAACAAGTTAATATCTCATAGATTATGAGAACGGACCATTGACTTTGTGCCATCGTATCTACCCTAAAGTGTTCTCGACTTAGCTTTTCAACTGGATTTATTATTGGAGTTGGGGGTAACAATCCATTATTGATTAGTTAAATAGCTCATATAGATAAGGCACCCAAACAAACATAAAAAGAGTGCATTCATGTTCGGTGCTTGATTTGTATCCCTGCAATCAAGTGCTTTTTCAAGGAGCCATCGTTAAATAGTTTCAGTAGTCTGTACAAATAATTAAAATTAGGTGATCAGTCATTATCATAGGAGAGAAACCAAGACCCAAATAAGAGAGTCAATCTGTATTGTGTGCTTGATTTCGAACAACATGATGACTGTGTTACATTTATGACTCTGTTGTACTTTTAATTTTTAGAAATCAATTAAAAGAATATTGTAACCTAAAGAAATAATAAATCCCTAACAAACTTCATGTAACCTTCAAAATTGAAACTAGAACTTTAGGCATATAATGTGGCCGATAGGTAATGCTTTCTTTAGAGTGAGATCTACCATATTGTATATAGTTTTTTCAATTTTTATAAAAGTGCAAAATTTTACAGTTTGAGTATCTATAAAATTTTATAGTTTTAGAACTAGTAATTTTTTAATCATCGTGCTTTCAATACTATTTTTTTCTAACAAATTTTGACTACTTTTATAGTCTTTTTTTTACCATCCAACATGTGGCTCAACAATTCTATAAAACTAATAACAATTGAGATTTTTTTTTAAATTTTTTTTATAGAACTATAACCTAGTGAAATTGTAAAATTTTATAGTTTTTCTAGGATAAAATTTTAATATTTTAGATCAATTAGTTTTTTCAAAGTTTCATATTCAATATAGATCTTGTTTGATTGATCTCATTTTTTAGAGCCTAAATAAATTAATTTTATTAAAAATTGATTTATATTTTGTGAGTTATTGAAGCTCGAACAACTTTATTAATACATGGGTGTGATTCACCCGCCTATATCTATGCTAGATATATGTAATGGTATTTCTGTCATAAAGTGGTTGAGGGATTTAGCGGGTTAATTTGTTTGAACTTTAGGTAGCTAGCCACCCCACTCCGCAGATAAACAGGTGGTAAAAGCACAACAATATGATTGACTACCAAGTAACATGTCATCGATCTAAGATAAATGAAAATGGTCGATCATAGGGGGACAAGTGTCGATTGAACATTGTTTAAAGACTACAAAAGAAACATTACAGAAGAGCCCCGAAACCTAGTTGACTCACTCGTCCCCGATCAAACTAATATCAGTTCTGAACGATACTCATGAAAAGATAAGCCTAGGCATTGGTTGGGCCAGAATGACCCCAAAATCTAATAGTATTCAAACTAAGATATTCAAATGAATGTAATTTTAGTCAAACAAAGTTCCTTGTGGAACTTCTGCCCGAAGCCTAAAGAACCTGAGGGGCAGGTTCCTGGGTGACCCCATGGTCTAGCGAGCGACTATGGTGCTTAAAAGTGCTATAAAACCACTATGGGGATATTTGAGGTTTTATGGTAGAGAGGCAAGAGCACAGGGGACCTCCCAAAGTATTCACTACAAGTACTCAGGGTCAGTTTAAATCAAAAGATTCCACCTATGAGCATTTCAAGCCTCCCATAAACTTTCATTATCTTTTACATTTATCTAAGGCCTTCTATAAACTTCCATTACATTCTATAAGTTTTTAGGACCTTTCATACAAAGCCATACTAAGCGTTACTCATTTAGAAAGGTGCTCGTCAGACTTGACGTCACTACCTAAGCTATCTCACGTGATATGACTACTGTAAATAGCAGTCTCACATCATTAAAGTAGGTATGAGATTCCAAGGGGCCAAAACTCTGTTAAGATCATTCTCCAAACAAAAGAGTGAGAACAGATAGAGTATCAGTCAACTACTTGATCAATACTCAACTTTACGCCCCACACTCTTCCAGAATCTCTTTATCCCAAATTGCCTATGCTCTCTTCCCCACTATCTTACCCTGATATCTTCGGCCATCTGACACGGAAGTCTTGCTCGCCACATGAACTCTCTCTCTGTGTGACTCATACACGCTTACCATCATCAACATTTTTTGTGACTCTATTGGGGCACAAGCTCGAAGATGACCACTCCACCTAGAAATGGTGTGGGACTTCAGGAGAACCTTCAGACAGCTCAACTGGAATACCCGAGAATCCAATTAGTCCATCAGAAGGTCAGATAGCTCAAATTCACATGACAACCCTTACTTAATCTATCGCGGAGATGGCTAATTCAATGGCAGAAATGCGAAAGAATCATCAAATTCTATTTGAAGCCTTTTTTTAATCAAAGGTTTATCCCACAGACCCACATCCCTTTTCAAACCTCTCAGGGAAACTCTACAAATGTAGCCTCAACCCTAACCACTCCTATATCGTCGCAAATACCTGCAAACACACAATGGAGTCTAGAGCCTAACCATCAAACATGCTTAAATCTGGTAACAAATACTCGACATTTTCTTGAGGAAACCCTGACGACAGCAAGGATTACCTTAAATACTAATCCCTACCAAGTTTGTAGTTTTGTTCCTACCATAATCCCCTCCCCTCATATAACATGGGAAGATGTGCAATGAGAGATACAAACCCTACTCTTTTAAGAAAAACAAAAGCTCTTTTCTACCAATTTTGTGCCACCATACTCACCGGAAGTTGCATTACTTCCCTATCCAGAAGGATACAATCTTCCTAAGTTTTTCAAGTTCGATGGAAAGAAGGGAAGCTCATACGAGCACGTCCACCATTTCATAAAAACCTTAACCACTTCGAGAATGACCCAAATCTCAAGCTCTAAGAATTTTCCAAAACCCTCACTAATCGAGCATATACCTGCCACCCAGCTTTGCCAAAAAATTTCGTCCCTGATTGGGACGCCATGGTTAAGATATTCCATACCAAGTTCTTTCATGTAGAGGAAAGGCTTACCAAATTGGATCTTGTCCAGTTCAACCAAAAAACACTAAATCTCTCTTTGATTTTGTGAAAAAAGTTCCAAGAGAAAGGCATTAGACTGCTATGAGCCAGTAACCAAAAACGAGCTCATCAAACAATGCATCGATAGAATGTTGTCCAAGATTAAAGTGTGCCTAGTAAATTTAGGAATTGAAACATTCTCCCAGCTTACCGAATCAGTGTGTTTGACAACCAATACTCTCAAAGACACAAATAAAGTTCCTAAGGTCCTCGCTAGAAGTTACTGCAAGGGACCATCAGTCATGGCAGTCGAGAAAGAGAGCTCATCTTTAACCAATAGGATGCACGAAAACCCCTCGCCAGAATTCCCTTATGACATAAAAGAATTGTGCACCCTTCTAAAAATTGGGTGGAAGATAAACAAATTGAATTACCTATACCTAGAAAAAAAACCCATAGCACGAGACAAAAAAAACCCAAACTATTGCCCATATCATCAAACCATTTCCCATCCCTTGAAATATTGCTTGACCAAGCGAAAAATATTTGACGAGCGATTGAAGGCAAAAAAAATTCAACTCATTAACCCAGCCGTTGAAGACGATATTTTCCTAGAACATGCCGGAAAAAGAAAAGAGCCTGTGGTTGCTCAAATGGTCTCCTTCTATAAAGAGTTGGAAGAACATAACAACAAATGACTCAAACTAGGAGAATCTAGTCGCCAATTGATGACAATCATGAATGATCAAGCAATGAAACTAAAAGAAATGACCAAGTTTCATTTCTTCGATCAAATGGGTTTTAGCGAAAGATCACGAGTTGAAGCAACCAAAGCCATCCTCTAAATAATCTCAAATAATGAGGAAACTTGAAAAGGGCGTTAAAAGAATATTCCACAACCTTTACATTCTCTGAGGAAGATAAAGTTTTGCCCTATAGCCACAATAGACCGTTGTATGTGCCAATCAATGTTAATGGGGTGGATTTCCCGTGAGGTTTCTTAGATAAAGGAGCCTCGATCAATATCATGTCCCTCAATGTTTTCTATGCTTTGGGAATGATAGAGGAAGACTTGGTAGGGAAACCTTTGCCCATATCGGGTTTCGAGAGCCAAAAGTAGAAAAGTCTTGGAACCATCACAGTGTTCCTCGAGGTAGGACCAGTCAAATGTCATACCAAATTCCATCTCATCAATGTTTAAAAAACATATCATGCCCTTTTAGGGAGAGCTTGACTCCATAGGTTTGCTATAATCCAATCCACCTATCACTAGTGCTCGAAGGGAATCTTGAATCATAAAGTAATTACCACCAAAGGATGCACTCGACCATTTTTCAAAAGCGAAACACACCATGTAGATGCCATTTTTTACACTGAATGTGCAGAGAAGCAAATTTCTTCCTTAAACGCTATCTACACCGCGTCTATTCCTAAGTGGGAGGAAGCCCAGAACGATAACTTCTCAGGGCCGGTGGAAAGAAATATGACAAGAAAAGGGAAAAATGGAGTCTAACGAGTCATAATGCTAGATGAGAGCATTATCTACCGATTATGATGGTTTGCGGGGTTGATCTCTCATCTCGAGGACAACCCCAACTTACATTGTTGTGCGTTGGACTCTCAGCCAATCCTAATCGAAAAGACAGAAGAAGCCCCAAAATGCTTACAAGATGGTCCAAAACCTGAGAAGCAAGAATTGGAAAAGATAACATTGCTCTCAAGTCAGAAAACCCAAAGCATGTTTTCCTATGCAGAGACCTCTGCCTCAACCAAATGCAAAAATTAACTCAGTTACTAGAGGAATTCTCAAATATTTTTGCTTGGAAATATGATGAAATGCCAAGAAAAAATTAACTCAGTTACTAGAAGAATTCTCATATATTTTTGCTTGGACATATAATGAAATGCCAAGATTGAGCCCAAAAGTTACCACTCACAAGTTGAATGTCACTCAATCTGCTAGCCCAGCAAAATAGTCCCTAAGGACATTTCGACCCGAACTTGAGCTACAAATCAAAGCTGAAATCCAAAAGTTGCTCAAGGCCAAATTCATCAAACCCATTCAACATCCTACCTAGCTTTCCAGTGTTGTCCCCGTTAGAAAGAGAATAGGGCAACTAGAAATTTGCATTGATTTTTGCAATTTGAATAACGCTTGCCCAAAAGATAAATTCCCATTACCTAGTATAGATACATTAATCGACGCTACAGTAGGAAGTCACACGTTTTCTTTCATGGGTGGTTTCAGTGGGTACAACCAAATAAAAAAAAGACTCCATCGACTGCCCGTAAAAGAACATTTTGAACTCCCATAAGCAATTTCCATTACACGGTAATGCCTTTTGGACTTAAAAATGCAAGAGCAACCTACTAGAGAGCTATGACCTACATGTTTCATGACATGTTGCATAAAAATATGGAGTTTTATGTAAACGACATGGTGGCCAAATCTCATTAGGAAGAACAACAGGTAGATGACCTAAGAAAGATATTTAATAGGTGTCGACATTTCAAGTTAAAGCTTAACCTGCTCAAATGTGCCTTCGGAGTAACCTATCAAGAAATTCATGGGTTGTATAGTCTACAGACATGTCATCAATGTAAACAAAGACAAGATCGAGGGAATTCAAAATATGCCAAGACCTACCTCCTAAAATAGCAAAAAAACTTCCTCGGGAAAGTCAGTTACCTCAGAATATTCATCTCTACTATGGTAGAAATTTCTCAACCATTCAATGCACTATTAAAAGCAAAAGTGTCATTTCACTGGCTAGTGGAACACCAACGAGCATTTGACAAAATCAAGTCTATCTTAGCCTTCCCCCAAACTATGATCGCCCCACAATCAGACTAACCACTTCTCCTATACCTCACCACCACAACATTGTCCATCGACGGATTACTTGCTCAAGAAGTGAAAGGACATGAAAATCTAGTTTACTACATCAGTAAAGTGATCAGAGGACCAGAAATGCGGTACTTTACCTAAGAAAGATGTTGTTTAGCCCTAGCCTTTATAGTCCAGAAATTTAGACATTACTTGATGGCCCATTTGCTCCACCTTATGACTAAATGCGACCCAATCAGCTATCTTCTCATAAGACCAATGCTTTTTGGAAAAATCTCAAGATGGCTTCTCTCCTTTGTTGAATTTGAAATAACTTGTATTCCTCCAAAGGCAATCAAAAGTTAAGCGTTCGCCGATTTGCTCACCCAATTCCCAATCAAAGAATTACAAGCCACTCTTTGGGGAACACTCTGTAAATGACCTCAATGTCTCAATCACTGAAGCATTTAACAGAAACATGGACCATAAGCTTTCATGGATCATCTACCCCAATGGGAGGAAGAGCAAGAGTTGTTTTAATTTTAGAGTAAGGAGAGAAGGTCAACCTTTCTTATAAGTTGGACTTCAAGTGTTCTAATAATGAAGCAGAATATGAGGCATTAACTTTGGGGCTAATGGTCACTTATAACATGGGCATATCCTCCATCCATATCAAGGGAGGCTCAAATTTGGTAATTAAATAGACAATAGGAGAATATGGAATTAAAGAGCCACCCCTAGCAGCCTACAGAACTGTAATATAGAAATGGATGGACAAATTCAAGACAATAACCATTGAACATGCACCTCGGTTCTTCAATAGACATCCAAACACCTTGGCAACACTAGCAACAAAAATGACCCTCTTATTCACTGCCACACTACTTTCCCCAAACAAAGATGAAAATGATTGGAGAACCCTAGTCATGACCCAGTTACAGACGCACCAAGAAAGTCTCCAAGTGGATGAATTGAAACATTTCACTATGTACCTAGGGGAGTTGTACTATCGAGCACTAGGAGGAACATTGGCCCGATGCTTAGGATAATATGGAGCTAAAATAAGGGCTGGAAGAAGTCCACAAAAGCTCATGTGGAATAGGAAACATAAGCCTCTACTAAAAAATCCAAAGACAGGGTTTCTACTGGCCAGAAATGTCTAGAGATGCCCTTAAAACCCAACATGACTGCCCCAAATTCTAGGACTTCCGAGCAAAAATGGAGTGCAACTTCATTGAAGAAATCAAAGATTGGAGGTAGCCATACTTAAACTATCTCAAAGAGGGTTTACTCCCAACAGACAGGTTACATGCCATCCTAATAAAGATGAGAGTCACTTGTTTTTTTGTCCATGAAAATAAACTTTTTTAAAAGAGCCTAAAAGAAAAACCGCTTAGATGCATAACCCAAGAAGAGATCCTAGAAACACTTAGAGTTGCACATGCTATAGAATATTAAGGGGGAGCCAAACTTTTCCAACACTTAATCTAAATTGGATACTACTAGCCTACAATGGAAAATGATGCCAAAGACTATGCAAAAATGCAAAGCATGTCAGTATCATAGCAAAAACATTCATGCCCCAGCAGCCCTACTTGCACACCATTATTATTCCCTGGTCATTTTGTGCTTGGGGAATGGATTTCATTGGGCCAATCAACCCTCCCGTACAAGGACACGTGTGGATCTTAGCAGGTACTGGATTTTTCACTAAATGGTTGATCATGTACTATGGGGATCCATGGCATCTAAATCTGCACCTAAATGGGAAAGACTATACGAAGTCACGCAAGCATTCGATAAGTAGATACTGCAAACTTTGGCATGTCGACAAGGGACTGGAAACAGGGCCCATAAATAACAAATGAATTAAATATTATTATGCTTAAGGAATGTTTCCTTGTAATTTGACCAAAAAAATGTGATGATAAATAAAAAAAATTTATTATACTATATATCATTTCATTCAAAATATTGTTTCATACACTTTCGAACTCAACCGACTATCCCAACATGCAAATGTATGCACTACAAAATTATTTAACTTACAAAATAAGGGAAGTGGACAATTCACTCAATTAAAAAGATGAAACATCCCATTATAATCACGGAAACATAACGGAAGAGTAGGCAACCCCAAAAGTTGACGGCCAACTTGTCGTTCTTTGGAAAGCTTTTCAAGATGTGCTCCTAACCAAGATAGTTAGGAATTTAACTCTTGAACCTCCCATAACAGATCTTCTCATTCTTGTGACTTCTTCACATAATCAGAAATAGACTGATACATAGCTTAAATGATGATCCAACCAAGAAATATCCAGCCCAATCTGACTTAAAGAAGGTAACCCAACCACTAACTCTTGAATCTCTTTGTTATAAAAAAGATGGAGATCTTTCTTATCAAGAAAAAGTAATATATCGCCCAAACTTTCGAGGGCACTGGTTCTAATCTTCCTGAACATATTGTTAAAATTTGCTCCAAAACTGAATCCAACATGGATGTATATTTAGGATGAACATGGGTACCTCTCCAAGAAACTCTCGAAGAAAAATGTAGAGCCACTTATGATTCAACCTCGGGAACACCACTAATGGTTCCTATATTAGAATCAGCAATAGAAGAAAGGGGGAAGCCCTCAAATTATCAACCCTATTGTCAAAACCAACTTCTTGAGAAGAACTATCGGGAGAAGGAAGAACTCCCTTAGAAAAAGTAGAACACCAGCTACCTAAGAAATTAGATTCTCAACAGCCTTATCAAAACCAATAATGTTTCTCAGAAGAGGCAGTGCAAAAGGTAACACACTCTTAGAAGTTGGGAGTACAACCTAAGTGTCCACCAAAGAAGCATGCATAGAAGTAGCAAGAGCACCTTTAACTATAACCTCTTTTTACACCAAAGAAGCAACAAGAGCATCCGTAGTCGCAACCTCTTATTGCACCAAAGTAGTAACAAGAGAATCCTTAGCCACAACCTCCTCTTGCACCAAAGCAGCAGTAAGAGCATTTTTAGCCACAACCTTATTTTGCAGCAAAGAAGCAACAAGAGCACCCTCGCCCACAATCCCCTCACAAACCAAAGAAACCCAGCAGCCGTGTTTGTATTAGAATGATCGATTGCCTCATTAACTACCATAATATCCTCAATCAAGGTTGAAATCGAAACAGAAGGACCAATATTCAAAGGCTCTTAAGGTTTGACACTAGGATCCATAGGAAGAATAATTATTTCTTCCCCAGAAGCAGCCACAGTGCGTGCGGGTAGCCCCTGAGTTTACTTAACTAGTAGGGTTAAAATCTCAAGAGAAAGAGTAAGTTTGCAATTTGGATTTTCTAACTCATCCAATTAAATCAGAGCAATTCCAGCAAGAGCTACGATCACATTCGTTTCAAAAGCAGTAACAGTTAGAAGAGACAAGGGGATGAGAGATTTACTTGCATAAACTATACAAAAGAAAGAGCCAGCACCAGTACAAAACTAAAAAAGAGAGGGAGAAAGAGACTCAAGATATTTACCTTTCTTTTTCTTTAATTTGGGACAAGCAAAGACAACCTTAGCTGATTTCTCTAAAATTCTTCCCTTATCTTAGTAGCTTCCTCAAGCTCTCTCTTCATTCTATCAGGATCTTTCAAGGAAATGGAAGCCTTAGTCATCTTCATTTTCTTTGAAGCAGTTTCTTTAGTAGATCCAACTACGATTGCTTAGGAGCGTTGCTTCTGTTCAGAGGAACCTCCACTAGGATTAGCATTAATTTTTTGCTTAGAGCTAGAACGTGGGACCAAATTCTCACTATGATCGAGAGAATAGTCAAGAGAGTCATTAACAACTCTCCCTACAACTGGACCCGTTACTGATCGACCGGTTGCCCGTTGATCTCGAGCAAAACCTTCTCCTCCTTTTGCGCACTGGGAAAAATCTTCAATAGTTAGAGGATGAGACACTTCCTCAGTTACAACCCCTTTTGTTCTTGAAATATCATTAGAAATAATCAAAGGCAAATCAATAGTTGCTTTCTCAGGGGAAAGTTGGGGACGTTCTCGGACAAAAACAACATCGAGGAAATGCAATTTCTGATCTAGAGGAATACTCTCAAATAAGGCTTTAACCTCACCAAGATCCTTAGAGAGCAGAGGTTGGGAAAAAATGTTTCCTCCGGAAGCTCTTGGGTTAGTTACTACACTGGAATGAGCTGCCCGACTAGTCCCCACACCAATTTTTGAAGTGGAAAGTTGTCAAACAAGATATGTGTCTTAAAAAATATAAAATGAGGGAGAGGAGTAACAAGAAAATTAAGAAGACCATTCAAAAAATATTTTTCACGCACCTTGGGGATCTTTATAACATAGTGAAGAGTAACCTCAATAGAAGCTCCTTCCTTCCCCTTCTCTACAACAGGAGCTTCGGCAGTAGCCTCTGAACCTTCTTCTCCACTAGATTTAACATCTTGGTCAAGAGAGGCAAGAGCAAGACCCAGATGAGTTGACAATCCAAAACTGCTATGACTTCTTTCAAGGCATCTTTCTTATCGAGAATTCTCAAAGAGGTATCATCCTTATAGACCTTGGGAGAATTTTCCTCAGTAAGTCGCTCTAGGTCGCCCTGACAGAAGTTTAAAAAAAACTCTAGATGTTCTTTCCAAAGGCGATCAACACCTAGCAATGACATTCTAACTTGATTATCGGTAGGAATAATAAGATAACCATTTTTTGAAGCTAATTTGTGACAAAATTTAACATTAAAATGACATAAGCTTCTCTCATAGTTGGTCAGCAGCACACCATGGCTGGGAAGGCCTTGGTCGAAACCAAATTGTTGAAGAACCCGATGAGGGTTATACTAAACACTTCCTTCACCTAATTTAATTATAAAAGGGAGCTGGCGAGGAATTAAAGTACAAGCCCCAAAAGAAAGAATGAGCGGAAGCATCTTCCCCTTTTAAGTTGTACTCAAAAGGTTGGTCATGATACAAACTCAGATCATTTTCCCCTAAAAGTAAGGCAGAATATGGGTGAAAACAAAAATACGCCCGTGTGTCTAGATAGTTGGTTAGTTTCTTCACGTTTCCTTTTCCTCACCATCTTCAAGCACGAGGATTACTATCTTTTGCACCAAACTTCTCTAACTTAGAAGAAAAATACTTTGGAAATTGTTCAAATAAAAACAACTGAAGAAAAATAGTCGGGGCACAGTTCAATAGGTTATAGTGACTAACAGAACGTCTTGCATCCTCCACAAACATAATGGTGATAGAAAGTACCCAAGAAAAAGGGGCCCAACGCAACAGTGATTCCCTGAGGATAACTTGATTACCAAAGGAAAAATCTTGGGACCAATACCATCGTCATGAGGCATAATAAAAATGAACCTACCCAACCAGCATGCCAAAAAGCTACTAAATTATGAGGGCTTTTTTATTCAAGACCGTTCACAACACGTCGGGCACTTCCCTCTTCACAAACTTGATTGATTCATAATCTTTGTGTTAGAACTTTCAGTCTATTTGAGTATTGGCTAATCCGTGCTTGACAAGACTATTCAGTTGTAATTAATTTAAGTCACACTACTCAAGCCTTGTGATCATCACTACAATTCATAGAACATGAAGAATCTTCAAATGATGACAATAATGGTAGTCAATGTATAACTTCTTGAATTAATAGTTTATGGATTCATACACATACACTTCATTCATTCAAAATGTTTTCAAATTATAAGTGTGTTTAAAATATGTTTTAAGGTGATGATGGTTTTTAACAAAAAGATCTATTTTTGTTAAACCTTTTTTACATGTGTGAATTTGTCGTAGGAATGAGGTTATTGCCTCATTTGTTCAAACGAGCATTGGCTTCGTTTGAATGACCCAGACAGTAGCCAACAATACATTTGCTCGTTCGTTCTTGTTCGCTAGCTCAGTTTGAACAACTACAACAGTGAGTTCCTTCGAGCTTTATTTCAGAAGCTTGTTCGAATGAAGCCAAGGCTCGTTTGAACGAACTTCAAGAAAATTGATGAATTATGTTCAGTTTTCATAAGGGATCCTTGTGTTTTAACCATAATATATAAAGAGGTTTTGCACGAAAATTGAGAGACTTTTGGCGGTTGCTATAATTTTCCTTTATTCCAAAAGTTTTGGTACGCATATTCATGATATACACATCCATGACCTATTGATTTAAGAACCCTACCATATATTCTTCTTCACCATCATAGTACAAGTTTGTGGAATTTAAGTTGTGTGCAATCGGTAGAGTTTGAGGTTGCATAGAGATTCGCAGTGGTGATTGAAGTGTTCCGTTCGTGGATTTGAATGGGAAATTTACTTGAAAAGCCCTTGTGGATTCGAGTCTCAGGAGGTTCAGTTTAAGAACAAGGCTTAAGGTACTAAGTCGTTGTGTTGATCGTGTCTATAATTACCAAAGCTATTCTAGTGGATTCAGCATCTGGGTCAGCGTCTTGAGCTTTTTCAAAGCAGATATATTTGATCTGTGGCTGGTTTCTTTATCAACAAAAATTAATGTGTTCGTTCTTATTTTTATTCTTATTACTTTGTTGCTTTAATTGATAATACACACTGATTGATTGTTGCACGCACTGGAACATAAGCTTCACTAGATTAAAAGTGACATTCTTAATCATTGTTGGGTTAAGAAATTTTTTAGCAAGTTGACCTATTCACCCCCTTCTAGGTCATGGTTCTCTCATCTAGATACATATAGGGCCTATCAAAGTGGTATCAAAGCAAAAATCTTAGGCATTAGATTGATCCTAATTTTTGTTTAGATGGATAATCGTGAAGGAGGATCCATATCTCGTCCTCCATTATTTGATGGTACTAATTATACATATTAGAAAGCTAGGATGAAAGCATTCCTTAGATCTATTGATGAACGTGTCTAGTTAACTATTGTATATGGCTAGATAGCTCTTGTAACAACAACTGCTGAAAAACCATCCGAACTTAAAAATCCAAGTTAATGGAATAAAGTAGAACTGGGAATGAGTGGATATAATACTAAAGGGCTGAATGCGATTTTCAATGTCGTTAGTGCTGATGAGTTTATGCGTATTATGACATGTGAGACTTCTAAGGATGCCTGAGATATTCTTCAGACCATCCATAAGGGTACGACTGTAGTAAAGAGGCCCAAACTTCAAATGTTAACCTCTAAGTTTAAAACACTTAGGATGAAAGAGTCTGAGTCATTTGATGATTTCTATGTCAAACTAAGTGATGTTGTCAATTCTTCCTTTAATCTTGGTGAAAGAATTGAGGAGCACAAAATTATGCGTAAAATTTTGAGATCTCTGCTTGCGAAATTTCAACCAAAAGTCACTGCAATAAAGGAAAACAAAGATTCTATGAAAGTAGATGAGTTGGTAGGTTCACTCCAGACCTCTGACTTAAATAGTAAATAAAATAGGAGACAGAAAATGATGACCTTAAAATTTTTCCAAGAAAAATTTGAAGAGGATCAAGACATTGAGTCTGCATCTCTAAATGATGATGGGCTAGCCTTATTTGTCAAAAGATTTAATAGGTTCCTAAAGGGTCTAAGAGATAATTTATCTAATCAAGGAAGCTCATCAAGAAAGTTTACTTCAAACTCAAATAACTCAAGAGGTAAATCCACATCTAGTAGTGATAGAAGAAAGTCCTCAAATCAATTATCTGGTCAATCTCCAACAGAATGCTATGATTGTCATAAATAAGGCCATATTGCTGCAAACTGCCCCAACAAAAGGAAAGGTAAGTGGATTAGTAATTCTAGGGCAATGACATCAACACTGACTGATGATGATAATGATGAGGAAGAGGAATGTGAAGGTAATGATGAAGAAGACGATGAAGAACAACAACAGTTCTTAGCCTTCACAAGTCACCACAAATATTTCTGAAAGTTCACATACCCATGATGTGAGTGAACAAAATTCTGATGGTGGAAATTCCTCAAAAAGTGAGAGTGATTGTGAAACTGGTCAAGACATATATACAACTTATGATCAATTGTATGAAAAATCACTCAAACTTAAGAAGAATATTCTCAAGCTTGAAGAAAAATTGAAACTGGCTAAAAAGAGAAGAGTGCTAATTTAGAAAGTGATACACTAAGTAGCTAGCTCAAGGCTCATCAAGCTACTTTTCTCAAAAGAATCAAGGAAGTTGAGCTTGAGAGAAATTCTTTAGTTTTAGAGATTAACAATCTGAAAAAGAAGCTCGTTTCTACCAAGTCTAAAAAGATTGATCTCTAAAATAGAGTTCACAATCTCGAACTCGAACTCAAGAAAGCTAAGGAAGTCAAAGTTACCTTTAAAGAAAGGTTGAATAAATTAGGAAAAATGTTGAATACTATCACCTTTAAGAATAACAATGTTGGTCTGGGCTATGATACATTTATTGATCCCAAAGAGCCACTGTGAGCAAACTACCTCAAAAGGCTTCCATTTAAGCCAGTTAAATTTGTCCCTTCCTGCTTAGAAACCTCTAGTAGACCCATAACCAAAACTTGGTATTGCACTTATTGTGAGGTTGAAGGTCATATAATTCAATATTGCAAAGAGGCTAGGAAAGGCAAAAAACCCCAAAGTCCAAATATGCCAAAATCAGAATTGTCACTCATGAAGCAACAATTGAACACCTTAGTTTAGAAATCTCAGAGTTTAGCTTAAAAAGTCTATAGAATGGCTAATGATTCTAATCATCAAAATAACTTTAAGATTAGAACTAATGGTAACAAGAATCAATCTAAGAAATTCAAACAAGTTTGGTTTAGAAAATATAGGTTGAATTGTCTTGTTATTCACACTACACTGAGTGCACAAAATACCAGACAATGGTATTTTGATAGTGGGTGTTCTAGACATATGACTAGTGACAGGTCCCTATTTTCTAACCTAGAGAATTATAATGGTGGAGCTCTTACCTTTGGTGATGGTCGTAGGTCCAGCATGTTAGGAAAGAGCTCAATTCATTTAGAAAGGTTTCCTAAACTGGACAATGTTGTTTATATTGATTGTCTTAAAGCAAATTTGACTAACATGAGCCAACTTTGTGATGATAGTCTTATAGTCAACTTCTCAAAAAGAGAGTGCAGAATTGTTTTATACAAATGGGAAGTGTATCTTACAAGGGATTGAGACAATTGACAATTGCTAGGGTATAATTCCAAATCTCCTTTTCATGTGTAATAGTGCCAAGGTTGATAGCTGCAACTTGTGGCATGAAAGATTAGGTCATTTAAATTAAAAATATTGTTAAGTAAAGACCTAGTCCGTGGACTACCAAAATTAGGAAAGACTCCTATAGGTGTATGTGGTACATGCCTAAAAGCAAAGCAAACTAGAGTATCACATAATAAGTCTGCTTCTCTAGCCATCTCAAGATCATTAGAACTAATTTATATAGACTTGATGGGTCCTACTAGAACTGAAAGTCTAGGTGGTAGGAGATATATCCTAGTTATGGTAAATGAATTTTCTAGATACTCTTTCATAGATTTCCTTATAGAGAAGTCAAATGTTTATAATGTCGTCATTAGGATTTGTCAGTGAGTCCAAAATGAAAAGGGCTACGCAATCACAAGGGTAATAAGTGATCATGGTACTGAATTTAAAAAATCCCCTTTAACTGATTATTAGGATAACATCAGCATAAAACATGAGTTTTCAGTTCCGAAAACACCTCAACAGAATAGGGTAGTTGAAAGAAAGAATAGAGTCATTCAAGAGATGGCTAGAGCCATGCTCTTTGGCAATTCTGTACCTAGGAAATTTTAGGCAGAAATAGTCAGTACAGCTTGTCACACGATTAATAGGGTTTATCTAAGACTAGGATCAAGTTAGACTCCTTATGAGTTGTGGACCGACAAGAGACCTAACCTCAAATATTTTAAAGTCTTTGGTAGTCATTGCTATATTTTACGAGATAGAGAAAACTTGGGAAAATTTGATCAAAGAAGCGACGATAGTATATTCTTAGGTTATTCCACTAACAATAGAGTTTTTAGAGTCTATAATCTTAGGAATTCCATTGTTATGGAGTCTATCAATGTTGTTATCAAAAATCAGAAATGTAGACACCCTTGGAGATTTAGAAGATCCTATTATCCTTGATGAACCCATTGAAAATAATGAGAATAATGGATTAAAGGTTGAAGAAGGTACTTTATCTACCACTGAAAAAGTACTCCAACTTGGGTTGAAAGAGCTCATGATCCCTCTAACATTATAAGAAATCCTAAGAGTAGGGTTAATACTAGAGCTCAAATTGAGAGTGAATTGAGTTTTCATTGCTTCACTTCTCAAGTAGAACCCAAGAATGTGAAAGAAACTCTCATATATAATGATTGGATTCTTGCTATGTAAGAAGAGTTGCGTCAATTTAAAAAGCTTGATGTTTGGGAGTTAGTCCCATGACCTAGAGATTGTAATATCATTGGCACCAAGTGGATTTTTAAGAATAAGTTAGATAAACATGGTGTCATAGTAAGAAACAAAGATAGGTTGGTTGCTCAAGGTTATCCACAGATTGAGGGTATAGACTTTGATGAGCCTTTTGCTCTAGTTGCTAGGCTAGAAAGTGTGAGACTGCTTCTAGCTATGACATGTCATTTGAAGTTCAATATTTATCAAATGGATGTTAAGAGTACTTTTTTACATGACATTCTTAAGGAGGTTGTCTATGTGGAACAACTCAAGGGGTTTGTAGTCATGTTTATCGACTTAAGAAAGTCTTGTATAGGTTGAAGCAATCTCCTAGAGCTTGGTATGAGAGACTATCTTATTATCTTCTTGAAAAAGGTTTTTCAAGAGGAGGAGCTGATAAGACAATGTTTGTTAGGAAGGATGGTAAGGACTTTGTGATTACTCAAGTCTATATTAATGACATAGTTTTTAGTTCCACAAGTGCCAAACATAGTTATGAGTTTGCTATAGAGACAAAGGTAGGGTTTGAAATGAGTATGGTTGGTGAATTGAATTTTTTCTTAGGACTCCAAGTTAAGTAGTTAAGGGATGATATATTTATCTCTCAAACAAAATATGCTAAAGAGTAAGTGAAAAAATTTGGTTTGGAAAGAACTAAGCATGTTAGAACTCTTATGAGTACTAGTACAAAACTTAGTAGTGACACCATAGGCAAGGGTGTTGATCCCACACTATATAGGAGTATGATAGGTAGTTTACTTTATCTCACTTCTAATAGACCAGATATTGCCTTTAGTGTTGATGTTTGTGCACATTTTCAGTTAACACCTAAAGAGTCACAATTGATTGTTGTTAAATGAATAGTTAGATATATAAGTGCAACTCTAGATTATGGAATTTGGTATTCCTTTGATACCAATCTACTTTGGTTACATATTCAGATATAGATTGGGCTGTAAATATTGATAACCGGAAGAACACTTCCAATAGATGCTTCTACTTGGGAAATTGTTTGGTATCTTGGCATTATAAGAAGCATAATTCAACTTCTCTATCCACAATTGAGGCAGAATATATAGCTGTAGGTAGTTGTTCTGCACAATTATTATGGATAAGATAGATGTTGAAGGACTATGGAGTTGTTATTGACACTATGACAGTATATTGTGATAACTCGAGTGCAATAAATATCTCCAAAAATCTTGTTCAACACTCTAGGACAAAGCAAATAAATATTAAGCATCATTTTATTAGAGAACTTGTAGAAGAGTATGTCATATCTTTGCAGTATGTTCCTACATAACACCAACTAGTAGATATTCTTACCAAACCTTTAGATTGCCTTTAATTTGAAAATCTTAGAAAACCCATAGGTATTTATTCTATTGAGTAATTGTGTGTTTTACCAAGGATCTAGATCACTATTAATGGTCTCATTTCTTTTCTTAGATCATTGGTTATTAGATTAGGGATTTCTTTTTGTTTTTTTTTTCAAAAAAATAATTTAAAAGATTTTGTTTTGTTTGTAGTGGATTTGCATGTGATATTCGATTCTCAATTATCTTGAGTTGAACTGAGTTTTTGGAGACTATGATATATACATATATATATATATCTTTAAATTCTTTTATGTTTCACAATTATTATTTTCTACTTAGTTGTCTTTATATTTTTTCTCATATTCACTCATTGTACAACGATGCACATTTAGTCAGTGTGATGTTCTTATTGAAGTGAGGAATCAAATCAATTTTATGTTCAACTTTCAATAAATACATGGTTGGAAGAAATGTCTTGGGAAGAATTTAAGAAAATTATTTTAGACCAAATTCTCACATCTATTACAATGTGTTATTGTTATTGTGTCCAAGGAAATGGCTACCATTAGGATGGTGTGTATAGCATTTAGAGGGGTGTACCTTTGAAATCTAGCTGCTTTCCTAGTTGTGTGAAAGCCACCTTGAAGAATGCCAATGCATTTATTAAGTCTAAATTTGGACTTTGGTAATTTTCAAGAGAGATATAAGGATGATTTAAGTGGTATAAATTCACCAAGATAGTTTCATTATGGTTGTTTGTGCTTATTGTGAGTTGAATCATTCCATAATGTCGTAAACTCAAATAGATTGGTACATCTCATGATTATATTTAATCAATTTCGTGAGTTGAGGTGTTGAGGGGGTGTTTTGAATGCATATTGAGTGTTTAAGAATTTTTGTGCATTATGAATATCTTGAAAATATATCTTATTGTCTATAAGGAATTTGGCTTGAAAAATTGGTTTTTGGATATTGCACTTCCTTTGTCTATACATAACGCCTATTTTTCCATTTTTTGAAAAATTCTTCAAAGATTCAAGAGAATGAGTTTCTTCCTTGTTCGTTCGAACGACCATTTCTTCATTTGAACAAAGCATTTATTGCGAGCCATTATGAGTGGGGCTCATTTGAACGAAAAAAAACCCCTCGTTCGAACGAGGTACGATTTTCAAGGTGACGCTTGGTCGTCCGAACGGTTATAAAAAGGAAGGTTTTCTTTGTTTTTTTTCTTTAACCATTCATTTTCTCTTTATATATATATATATATATATATATACATTCTCTCACCCATATTTTTCTCGTGTTTACTTATTTTTCAATTCCGTTCTGGTTAAAGTGTTGGGCACTTTGAGAGGATCATTTTCACTAATCAGTTTCTTCGTTGGGTCATGTCTTGTCATTCGGTGAGTTATTCCTGGATATTTTGTTTACTAGTTTTTTTTTCCCATACATTAGTACTAGTTTAAGATTGCTATACAGTTTTTTAACATAGAGTCATCTGAGGAATTCAGTTCTCTTCTTATAATTCCTATATTATGGCTCAAACCACTACTAATTATTCATATTTACCTATCTTATCTCAGTGGTTGGGGCCATAAATGTAGACATAAAAGAGACTCCTTTTGCTATTAAGAGATGAATTACTATGCAACATAGGTCAGTCCTAGTAGAGAGGTCTGTTGTGATAGACCATTTTGATGATAGTTTTGTTCATTGTCAGTTTCATGGCCGTGGCTGGGGTTCACTTATTTCTATTTCTAGCCCCGCTAATATTTCATTGGTTCATGAGTTCTATGCGAACTTGCAGCCCCATATCATCGATTTATCAGTAGTTATTTATGTACGGGGTACTTTTTTCACTCTGACCCCAAATATTATTGCCTCTTTTTTTTGACTTTCTCGAGTTGATAGACCTTATTATCCTATTCTTGGTCCTGACTTAACCACTGATGAGGTTGTTGCTGGTGCTTTATGTAGAGATGGCCTGCAGGTCTTTCAGACCAATGGGAACCGTCTAGATCATTTTTTGATGACTGAGGACTATCGTTTCCTCAATCTTGTTGTGTCTTCGGTGTTGTCTCCTTTGAGCCACACCAATACTCTTACTCCTAACTGTGCTCAGTTTCTCTATGCCATCGAGACTAGAGAAACTATTGATGCTCCATCTCATATTTTTCGTTACATTACGGCTACCATTACTAGCCCTTGTTGTGATGCATTACCTTTCGGGGGCATCATTACTCGCCTATTGTCTTTGTGTCATGTTCCTCTCATTTGGGCAAACCTCTTGTCTTTTTTGAAATGACCATTTTCTAAACATACAGCTTGACAGTCCTAGAGTCATATTCAGGCTGCTGCCCCCTGCTGCTACACATCCGGAGGATGATGTTTTGGCTGAGGATCTAGATCAGCCATACATTCTTGATTCGCTGGTTCTAGATCCAGTTCCTGATATAACTCCAGCTCCGAGTCTTACTGTTACTGATCTTAATCATCATTATGAGCAGATCCGTCAGGAATTCTTCCTTCCGGTCATGGCCCAGATTGAGCATTAGGACCAGTGTATGCGCCATTATTTTTTGTTTCTTATATTGGAGCGCATTGATCGATAAGAGACCGCTCTTGAGCGTCTTGATCATCAAGTAGCCAGTTTCGCATCTCAGCAAACATCATTTTACTAGTAGTTTCAGCATATGTCCTTAAGAGGTGCATCATCGTCTGCTTCTGATGATGTGGGCATGACAGATCTAGATCATTATCTACTTACAACTAAGTGATGAGTGCTTATGTAATGAGGCTCAGTTGTATTTTGGTTTATGTACACAGACTTATCTTTAGCTCTTAGATATCTTTATCTTTTATTTATTCATCTATATATATATATATATATATCTATTTGCATTTCTAGTCTATTTTAAATTTATTTCCTCTTGTTTGCATTTCTATATCTTTGTCAATCTTGACAAAAAAAAAAAGGGAGTAGATTTAGCTCAGGGGGATTTTTTTTTTTATATGGGATGACTGCTAGTTTTATTGCTTATGTCATCCTATCTGTTTGCATGTGCTTACTCCATATCTAGTTTTATTGTACTTGATTTCAATATTTATCATATGATACTTTTTCATTAGTATGGTTTAGTGGTTGCTTTGCAGTATATACAAGTTTGATGTATTGGAGATACAGGAGCAATCGTTAGCATTTATCATAAGTAGACAGTAAAAAATTTAATGTAAATTTTCTCTTTTGGGTTATTGGGGGTTGACATATTTTTGTTCTAAGTTGAATTTATGTATAGGGTTGAGTTTTGTCACGGATTGCCAAATGGGGAGTTTGTTAGGACTTTCAGTCTATTTGAGTATATTGGTTAATCCGTATTTGACAAAACTATTGAGTTGTAATTTATTCAAGTCACAATACTCAAGCCTTGTGATCATCACTACAATTTATAGAACATGAAGATTCTTCAAATAATAACAACAATGGTAGTCGAGGTATAATTTCTTGAATTTAATAGTTCATGGAACTCTTCATTCATTTAAAATGTTTTCAAATTATAAGTGTGTTTAAAATATGTTTTAAGGTGATGATGGTTTTTAACAAAAAGATCTATTTTCATTAAACCTTTTTTTCATGTGTGAATTTTTCGTGGGAATGAGGTTACTACCTCATTCGTTTGAACGACCTTGATAGTAGCCAACAAGACATTTGCTTGTTCGCTCTTGTTCGCTAGCTTGTTCGAACGACCAGAACTGGAATGCAGAAATCTGAAGAGGTTCAAAACTTTCAAAGAAAAGCAAAGGGATCTTCAAAGAGCAAGAAAAAGATTTTATAACAGAGGTAATCATTTGAAAAAATTAATAAGGCACGAACCTCGTAATTCTAATCGACACAACCTTTCAACAAGTGCAAATCAAAAGGTGACACGTTAGATCTTCAAAATTTAAAATTGTGTTGTACTTGGCATGTGCCCAAAAAACACTATCGCGTCTTAATGACGGGAATACTAAAAAGACACTCGAGCATCTCTAGAACCTAGGAAACTACAAACGACATAATAACTTAAAAAAGAATGACTCGCTCACATCTTTATGAAAATGGTTCATAAGGCATCCTCACTCGGGGGGGGGAATGTAGGTAGCTAGCCACCCCACTCTATAGATAAAATAGGTGGCAGAAGCACAACAATATGGCTGACTACCAAGTGACATGTCATCAATCTAAGATAAAGGAAAATGGTCAATCGTAGAGGGACAAGTGTCGACAGTACATTGTTTAAAGACTACAAAATAAGCATTACCGAAGAGCTCCAGAACTTGGTCGATTCACTCCTCTCTAACCGAACTAATATCAATTCGGAACGACAATCATGAAAAGATAAGCCTAGGCATTGGTTGGGCCAGAATGACCCCCAAATTCAGCAATATTCAGACTAAGAGATTCAAAAGAATATAATCTTGGTCAAACAGGGTTCCTTAGGGAACTTTCGCCTGAAGCCTAAAGAACCTGAGGGGCAGGTTCTTAGGAGACCCTAGGGTCTGGCACGCGATTCTGGTGCTGAAAAATGTTATAGACCCACTATTGGGATATTTGGGGTTTTATGGTATGGAGGCAAGAACAAGTGGACCTCCCAAAGTATTTACTATAAGTACTCAGGGTCAATTCGGATCGAGAGATTCCATTTAAGAGCATTTCAAGCCTCCCATAAACATGCATTACCTTCTACATTTATCCACGGCCTTCTATAAACTTCCATTACCTTCTATAAGTTTCTACAGCCTTCCACACAAAGCCATACCAAGTGTTACTCATTTAGAAAAGGCGTTCATCAAAGTTGACGTCACTACCTAGGCTATATCACATGATATGACTGCTATAAATAATAGTCTCACATCATTAAAGTAGGTATGAGATTCCAAGAAGCCAAAACTCTGCCAAGATCATTCTCCAACACAAGAGTAAGAGCAGCTAGAGTTATCGGTCGACTACTTGATCAATACTTAACTCTACGCCCCACACTTTTTCGGAATCTCTCTATCCGGAACTGTTTGTGCTCTCTTCCCTGCCATCTCACCCTAAGATTCCCAGCCATATGACATGGAAGTTTTGCTCGCTACACGAAATTCTCTCTCTCTCTCTCTCTCTCTCTCTCTCTCTCTAACTCATACACTCTTATCAACATCAACAAACTTGGACTCTATAATAATTTTGATATATTTTGTGGACTTATCCGAATGACCCTATTTTAATTAATTTGTAAATAAAATGGAATTATTTTATAAAGTTTAAATATAATTATATAAATTATAGGTTTGTTTTATTTTTTCTCTATAGTTTTATTTTTCTTCAAGTAGAGTAATGTCAATTTGATTTTTATTTTTTAATTGATCATTCTTTATATATATATATATATATATATATATATATATATATATACTTATGCCTCCAATAGTTGTAACACCGGAGTAATTGACAAATTAATAATAAATAAAGATAACAATTTTCAATTTTGTTTCAACCTCATTACCAATTAGTGTATTTCACTACTTGTAATTTAACACTTCAATTACTTTATACATACAATCATATAAATAAGTGAATGTTTAAACTTATTCCCAAAAAAAAAAAGTCCGAATCGGTCGTAAGACCTTTATGACCCAGGACCAAGCTTGAGTCTTCTTTCTTAAGTATAGGCAGACCCGACAAAATGACAAAGCTTGGCCCATCTAAACCTAACCTCAGCCCAATCCAACTAAAGCTGCTTATTTTATATCTTTGGAAGGGAATATATCCATCCAACCTAATTCTTTAAAAAAAAGTTGGTATAATTTAGGATATATTACACTTATTTATTTTAGAATTTTTTATATTTATCAAAATTTTATTTAAAATTTTTGAAATTATATTGCACTTCTTTATTTTAACTGATAAAATACATAAACCTTTACTCTTATCTAATTTTTTTTTTTCTTTTGAAATTAGAAAAATATTTCTTTCATAATTTTTTTACATTTCTTTTTAATTCTAACTAAATTTTACTAACTTTTTTTAAAGAAATTTTTTCTATTTTATATAAAAATAAATTTAAAGAAAATAACTTATATTTTTTTTATTTTTGATAAAAAAAATATTTTAATCAATATTTGTTTAAAAATAAAATAAAAAAGTTTTAAGAATTGTTCAAAATTTAAAAATGCTAAAAAAAATTAATTAAAAGCACAATTTTATTATTTTGTAAAAAATTAGACTAGATGAGAGGTATGTACAGTTTGACAATAAAAATAAGAGAGGATTGAAAAATTTTTGAAATAAATGTTTATAATTATAAAAAATTTCAAGAGAAATCAGTGTAATTTATTTTATAATTTATTAAAAATGTAAAGAAGAATTTGAAAACAATTTATCTCAAGAAGTTAAGTGTAATTTACTCAAATAAATTAGAAAAAAATTATACTTAACATGAGATCCAAAGAAAAAAATTATAAGTGAGTTTGATAATTTTAAAAAATTATACTTAAATTGATAAGAAAATAAATAATTTACACTTAGACAAAAAATTAACATCCTGGATCAACAGTACACTATGTGCTATTAATTTATGAATTGTTGATAGCATATTAACATAAGAACAATATTTACTTTTTAATCAGATTAAGTGTAGCATTTTAAATTATTTCCACTTTTAATTTGTCATTTGGAATTAATGTTTTGTGTAATTTTCTCAATAAATTTTTGAGAATTGTTGAACTCAGAAAGAAGCGGTTAACCGGTAACACCCGGTAGCAAACTAGTACAGATGCCTTTGCCTTTACAGAAGCATCTAGAACGATAACTTCAAACCTCTTTAAAGCATTCAACGGTCCAGATTCTTTCCTTAAAAAAAGGATTTCTCTAGACTCTTCCTTTTTTCAGATGCCATATTTTACATCCAACGGTTTAAAATCTCACCCATTTTCAGGAATAGATCTTAACCGTCCATTAATATACAAACATAAAAAAAAATAATACCCCACATAATCCCCCCCCCCCCCCCCCCACACACATATATATATATATATATATGCAGGCACGGCTGCTTGACTCAAGAGAGTCGTCGGCTATCATTGTGAGCAGAGTTCCCCTTCTCTCTTTCTTTCTCTCGGATTCTCTCTCAAGAATCATACAACCCTCGATCTAATCAGGATTAGGATTTTGAATACTGATTGTACGGAAGGTTTGGAATTAGCGTTTTGAACACAGAAATTTTGCAAGAAGATGTTTGGGAGGGCGCCGAAGAAGAGCGACAATACAAAGTACTATGAAATTTTGGGGGTGGCGAAGAACGCGACTCAGGAGGATTTGAAAAAGGCTTATCGCAAGGCGGCCATCAAGAACCATCCTGACAAGGGTGGTGACCCTGAGAAGGTATTTCGGAGACTTAAAAGGGTTTCTCTGTCTCTCTCTCTCTCACACACATATATTGTGAATTGTGAAATGTTTGATTGATGCTTAACTTTATGTGATTCAGCCTGTGTTTTTACTCATTCATTTGTTAGGTTCCCGAGAAAAATATTGGGAAGTAGAAATAGTTCCCAAGAAAATTTGGGGAACTAGGGAAGAATTAATATTTTTATTATACGCCTTTTTTATTTTTTCCTTCTTTTCAAAATGATTTTGGGCTTCAAAGGGCAAATGCTTTTTTTGTTTCCCCCTTTTCTGGGTGGCTGTTTTTGAGTTTTAGCGAACGAGGTTATTTATATAGACCCTAAAAGTTAGACATTTTAGCGCACAATGTGATTGTTAGAGATGTGGATTTGACGATATGATACAAGGTTGTATGGCGGTTTAGTGATACCTCATGAGTTGCTGGGTTTTCTGTAAGTCCCTAAGAGTGTGGGGGTAGAAAGAAGGAGAAGAGTGGATGGAAGAGGAAAAAGGAAATATAGGTTGTTACATTTAGTATCAGACAGTGACTTATAACGAGTAAACTGCTTGTTAGAGATGTGGGTTTTGATGATACAATAAGTCCCTTGATCAAATTGGACGATACAGAGAATGATACCATACAATTCCTTAACGAAAAAAAAAGGGGAAAAAATGATAGACAGAGAGGGGAAGAGAAAGGAAGAGGACAAGGAAATTATAAATAGTTCCAGCTAGTATCAGACAGCGACTTTTGAGTCTTTAGATAATGTTTGGATGTATTATTATCAAAAAGAAAAAAAATGATTGTTCGGTTGTGACTGCCAGTCTTCTTTGTTTTTAACAAAGATGTGGGAATGTTGGAAAATTTTCTAAGACTTGAAGGTGTTTTGAAAAGGAAGCGTGTGAAATTGCAAGGGGTTATGATCAATTTACCAAATGGGTCTGGTGTTTGAATATTGGTGCTAATTCCCACAGTAATTTTGTTGTAAATATGTAATTACCTTAAAACACAGACTGCATTTTTACAAGTTTGCTCCTTATTTAATTATTATTCTATATTTTGGTTGCAGTAAAACTGAACTTTTCGACTTTGAATTTTGTTGCAGTTTAAGGAGCTTGCTCAAGCTTATGAGGTCCTGAGTGATTCTGAGAAGCGTGAGATCTATGATCAGTATGGTGAGGATGCACTCAAGGAAGGAATGGGTGGCAGCAGTGGCATGCACGACCCATTTGACATCTTCTCATCCTTCTTTGGCGGAAACCCATTTGGAGGTGAGATACATAGTTTTTGAGTCCTTAGCTTGTAGCCATGTGTTATATTCACGTGAAGTATTGTGCTCTGGGTGTTTGTATTGAAGCTTTAGTTTAATGGTTTGGCATATCAATGTACAAAGAGAAAGACATTGCAGTGACTGATGTTGTCTTGTGACCAGGCGGTGGTAGCAGTAGGGGACGAAGGCAGAGGAGGGGTGAGGATGTTGTTCATCCTTTGAAGGTATCTTTGGAGGACTTGTACAGTGGGATATCTAAGAAGATCTCTCTTTCCCGAAATGTTTTATGCTCAAAGTGTAATGGGTATGTACTCAGTGTTGTCTGTTATTTACTGTTTGATGTGTATTGTCCATTTTTCTGAGTTGTACATGAATATTGCTGACATGATGATTTATGTTTTATCAATGACAGCAAAGGTTCTAAATCTGGAGCTTCAATGAAGTGCTCTGGTTGTCAAGGAACTGGGATGAAAGTGTCAATTAGACATCTTGGTCCCTCTATGATCCAGCAAATGCAGCATCCTTGCAATGAATGCAAGGGAACTGGAGAGACTATCAATGAAAGAGATCGCTGCCCACAGTGCAAAGGAGAGAAGGTTGTTCAGGAGAAGAAAGTGCTAGAAGTTATTGTGGAGAAGGGCATGCAGAACGGACAGAAGATCACATTCCCTGGAGAGGCTGATGAAGCTGTATGTTCCTTTTGCCTTTTAGTTGTTTTTTCCGCTGCTTATATTAATTTTTGCTTGATATAGTAGTTTGAAGTGCTTATTTGTTTTGTATTGTTTGCAGCCTGACACAATCACAGGAGATATAGTATTTGTCCTCCAGCAGAAAGAACATCCAAAGTTCAAGAGAAAGGGTGATGACCTCTTTGTGGAACACACCTTGTCCCTAGCTGAGGCTCTGTGTGGTTTCCAGTTCATTTTGACTCACTTGGACGGCAGGCAGCTCCTTATTAAGTCAAACCCAGGAGAAGTGGTCAAGCCTGGTTAGTAACTCTGCCCAAGCTTCTCTGGTCGATTATTAGTTACTCACGTGTCTAACTCTTGAGCTTTTGGTTGTTGGAAAACATGCCAGATCAATACAAGGCAATCAATGAAGAAGGTATGCCTATGTACCAGAGGCCTTTCATGAAGGGGAAGCTATATATTCATATCACTGTGGAGTTCCCCGACTCTCTGAGCCCAGATCAAATTAAGGCACTGGAGGCGGTACTTCCACCAAGGCCTTTAATGCAGCTGACAGATATGGAGCTGGATGAGTGTGAGGAGACCACATTACAAGATGTAAACATTGAGGAGGAGATGCGGAGGAAGCAGGCTCAGGCTCAGGAGGCATATGAGGAGGATGAGGACATGCATGGTGGAGCTCAGAGGGTGCAATGTGCCCAGCAGTGATGACTTGAAATTCTTTAGTTGAGCGTGTTCAGTAACGCTATGCTTTTTAAATATTTATCCTAAATATTGCATATCAAATGATGTGACACAGTAAGTAATATTGATAGTGCATTAAGTTATGTAATCTGAAATTTTGCCTTATCATTGTTACATCATTTGTGCTATAAATATGGGATAAACTTTTAGAATGTATAGCACCGTTTTTATGTGGTTTTTTTTTGGAGCCACCAGTGTGTGTTGTAAGGGCGATGCCTGTTGGTTCGTTCGGTTTGTGTGGATTGTAAACTTCATATTCCAAAAAAACCATCAATCAACAGTCATGTGCTTGTAAAATTGTGTGTTTTAATTTCTTCTCGTGCTTGTGTTTAATGTTTGGATCTGTCTCGTTCATCAATTTTTTTTTAATCTTACATTTACGTCTGTTCATTTAGTGGTGCTATTTGGGTCACACGAGGGTTACCCTGATTCTAACGGGATGAGTTCAGGGGCATGCTGATTATAATGGGATAAGTTTAGGAAAAGTTACTTTTACTCGGTTAGAGTGTTTGGGACTGTTTGAGAATTTTTTAAATTAGATTAGGTTAAAGATTATTTTTATTAACTTATTTAATTTTTAAGAAAATTAATTATTTTTTAGTTTGATTTTGTTTAAGTTTTAAGTATTTTTTAACACTAAATATAAATTAATATATTGTTAAAAGATATTTATTAAATAGTAAAAAATTTAAAATTATTTTATCATTATTCTACATAATTGGTTTTAATTTTTTTTTAAAATTGGCTCTTGGGTTTGGGATAGATTTAGGATAAAAGTGTTCTGCCTTTTATGTTATGATTATTTATAAATAATAAAAGAGTTTTATATTATATAATTAATATTTATAACGATATTTTTTAGTTATCAATTAAAAGTTTATATAATTTTGATAAGAGAGAAAGTAATATAATATTATTTCAATTCTTTATGTACAAACATAAATTTAATATATTCAAAAAATAAAATAATGTTATTTCAATTCTTTATTGACTTCTATATAAATTTAATATATTTAAAAAATAAAATAATGCTATTTCAATTTTTTATTAATATTTAAATTTTTTATATTAACACATGTAACATTTTATTTGAAAGCATCTATTTTTGTTTGACACTTTCATCACTTGAATTGTATTTCTTCGATAGAAAAGTTGAAATATGTATTTCTTCGTAATGTTATAAATGTATTTTATATTTGTTAAATAAATTTAATTATTTTATATTTTTTAATTTAAGGAGTCTCTTGATTTGTTATGTGCAATGGGCGGGTGACAATAAAAGGTAATTGGAGCAAATTTTCTGACAATAACAAGGGTTGCAGTGATGACTGGAACCTGGATAAAGCAATTACACGAATCACGAATGTAATTCTATTCTTTTTTTTCAAAAATAGTAAACAAGGAGAAATAGAAATAGAGAGTGAAAATATAAAATTGATAAATAATTTTTTTAATACGTAGTTATTGATGATAATAAATTTAAATTAGCAGATATTATACTATATATATCTATTATATTATGGTATTGTTATAAAAAAAATATAATAATTTCATATTAGATTGATAAAAAGACTTTAAAGTTTTATAAGATATATATAAAAAAAAACTCCAAAAAAATTGATAAAAGTGTAATCACAGTATAAAAAAAAAAAAAAAACACGAGAATGTAATCAAATGCTTAGCTATTTCCCATCTAAGCCACCAGATATGCTATTTTAGCTACCTTCTCCTGGACATCGTCCGTGTCAGATTTTACAATACAGGAAACCATTTTCATATCAGAATTCAATAAATGCTGCCTTTTTGTTTTATTTATATATATATATATATATATATAATGTTTTTCTCTCTCAAAGAGATAGGTTCTGAAAAATACTGAAACATGCAAAATAGACACGCTCCGGAGAGCTATGCTTGAAATCCAATCCCAAATTAGAATTCACCTTCTTGTCAACAAATACTAGAGAGGCAAAAAGAAGAAAAAATTGTCAACAAAATGTTTTTTGACTACTCTTGAAATGTGGGAGTATAATTCCAGAAAATCATCAACCCCATTTCAATGAATAGGCAAATTTTTATATATAATATAAATAATAATTCAGTCATCAATACAAATCTTATGGAATGCCTACCTTCTTCTGGAGATACCGCAATATCTGTGGAACGAAAAAATTTGGCTTATCTGCAGATTTTATACACAATCTTGCTACAGCTAGAAGACCTTTAAGCTCTTTAGAATCATAATTGTTTCCAAGATCTGGGTCTAACATCTTATATATGGATCTTGGAAACTGAGATTCTTGGACCCAGTGGATCAAATCAACATCTCCCTTCTCTGATGACTGACCAGTTATTAGCTCAAGTATCAGCAAGCCAAGCTGGAAGATTATGTTTCCGCATACCTGATCATTACATTCTGCAGGAGGGAGAATGGACAAATAAAAATAACAATAGAGAAATCAAGTATTGTGAATTTATTGCAAGAGCATTCATAAAGATTTACCATTTGAACATGAAGAGTGTGGCAGTGTATCGTGATTTCCACCAGAATTAAGAAAGCCAACGTCAGAGAGCTGCGACAAGAAGAAGAATGTTCATTGCTATGGAATGTCTCCAAAATGTTTGATGACAGTGTTTGCCTTTAAGACGCACACTCGGAACCTTGGATAGTCAAATTGGTTACATGAGACAGATGCTAAAAACTGACGTGAAAAGAGAAGAAAATGATACACCTTACCTTTGCATTGAAGTTCTCGTCTAACATGATGGTACTTGAACTGATGGAGACATGATACATCGGTGGATCGCAGAAGAAATACAAATATTCCTGTATCATAATATTTTCATAACTTAGATGCTGTGAATGAACTTCGGCTCTGTTAACCCACCAACTCATCTAAAAGCTCAAGCTGTTAAAAAATGGGCCAACAATGTATATCAAGCTCTTAACACTTTTCCTCACATGCGACTCCAGACTCGCACGTGGAGAGGCAAACAGACAAATGCGAAGCATAAGAGAATACAAATAAAAATGGAGAATAAATGCAAATGAAAAAACTTGAACCCAAGACCTCCCATAACCAAGGCTCTAAGCATGTTAAACAACCTAATTACTCCAAAAGCTTAAGTTGTTAGACAATGTATTTCAAGCTCTCGACATGACCTAAATTAGCAAACCCAAGCCTGGTCCTAAGAAAAGTTTTAAGGACTGATCCCAGCCAACAATATGATTTTTCCCTTCTTTAACGTGCTTTTATTCATAAATAATATATGAGTGAAATCTCTTTAGTATCTGTTTGAAAGCTTGTGCAGGTATTGTGCTGCACTTACAGATGCTGATAGGAGGAGAAGGAAATTTTGCAACTTCAGCAAGTAGCAGACCCCTTTCCCTTCCAAACCTATTAGGAAGTCAAAGCTCCCCATTTGTGACCTAGGGTAAGATTTATGAAGCAAGAACACTCTATTTTGGCTCACGTATTAGTATTGGTCATGTATAGGAAGCGGTCACATCCTGGACAAGTGAAAAACAGTCCAATTTTTTTATTCTGAATTTTGGACACGTGTCAAACACGTTTTCTTGGAACTTGAATCATAGATGTTAATGATTAAATAAAGAAATTTTTGAATTTTTATTTAATGGCTTTATTATTTTGATATCTTAATAATATTGTTATAATTTGTGTCTTTATACCAATTTTTCATGAAATAATATTGATTTTTATTATATGGCCATATAAAAATAAAAAAATATTCAACGTATTCTCAACTTATCTGTGTCCTATTTTTTTGAGATTTGCTATGTCCGCATGTCCGTATAATGTTGTATCCTTGTCTTGTCTGCGTTTGTGCTTCTTAGGACAAGATTCTTAATAGTTAACCATCTTATTGCTCCTAGCTGGTGACCTGGTGTCAACTCTAATTTAGAAGAGCACATTACATCATCTATTGCAGAGCTGGTTCCTATTTAAACACGGTATCTAGTTTTTAGATTTAGTTCAGTGCTTAATCTCTCTTCTATAGAAATCTCTAGAGCGTGGAATGGAGAGGTGGTGGAACAAGGGAGGTAGTGATCCTTTCTCAGCTTTTTATTTTTATACTTTTATGTGTGTGTGTTCCGCGGGAGAGGGGAGGTGGTAGATGCAAAGTAAAAAGGTGGGATTTGTGATTTACTCAGCATTGGAGAAGTCAAGGAAATAGGAATCAATTGGGAAAAATATATATAGGGGATAATCTGGAAATAATCCAAGGATAAATTTGAAAGTTAAGTTAGTAAAGTGCATGTTTAACCTCTATGCCTTTGTTGGTGTATATGGTCAGAGAGGAATCTAAGATTTTTTGAAGGGGAAGAATTCCTTTTGTGGACCTTGAAGCTTAGATTGTTTACCTCTCTGTTTTTTGGTTTAAGGGGAGCATTGCTGTGTCCATAGATTCTTTTGTAGAGTTTTACATTATCTTTGTATGTAATTCGCTCCCTTTTGTACTCTCCGTGTGTACATAGGAAAATCACCCTTTCGGTGCCTTTCAATTTATTTACTGTTTACTTATCCAAAAAAAGATAATAAGACACATATTGTTTTAAATGCCTCAGTGGTCATACCATTGTGGTATCAGGCCCTCTATGATGGCTTCAATCACTAAGCCATGTAGCCCATAACAAAACTAAAATCTTCGAGATTCTCAGCAGTAATTTGGGATTACTGATGCAAAATTCAAAATAACTGGAATTCTAAGTGGAAAACTTCCATAATTGATATTGCCGCAGCATACACAAAGCCACAAAAGAGCCTCATTTCTTTATTCTATGCTGCCTTTCAGAATACAAGTTAAAACAGCAGCATCATATCAAACCTAAATGTTTGGACTGGAGAATTTGGAGAAGCCTAGATATTTTGGATTGAAGAATATGGAGAAACTTAAATATTTTGCGTAAATTGAGGGGAAAAAGTCTCTCTTCCATATGGAAATCTCATCTTCACTGATAAACCATCTTTTCCTCTCTATTTTTCCCTTAACAATATATTACTTAACTTTCATGTCAAAACAATTTTAGGATATCTATTCTGATAAACCATTCATCTCCAAGACCAATCTTTCACAAATATTTTCCTTATTATTTATTACCAATTCTTCTACAATTTTGGGTTTCTGCATTTCTTCTGTTTTTTTTTTGAACATGTAATTTGATTCTCCGACAACTAGATTGCTCCAGGTATATGCTTATATTTGTTTCCTTATTCTCTAAATTTTAGGATTTTAAGGCCTCGTTATTTTTTTGTCAATTTTTTGTTGGACTGATAGGTTTGCTTATCTATGTTATATTACCTTTGTATTATGTTTAATGATTCTCATCAAATTTTGTTTCTAAATTTTTCTTTTCTAATAATAGAGTTTTGTGTGTTTCTCAATGTTGAGATGGTAATTATGTTGCAATTATGAATTATCAAAAAAATAAAATAAAAATGTTGCACTTAAGTTTGAGGCTTTGATTATTTTTTTGTAATCCTTTTTTTTTCTCCTTTTCTTGCTACATTCTTGAAATTTTGTTAATTTGTTTGTTTTGTTGTTCATATTTATATATGCATTCTCAATGCATTGGAAAGAAGTAATATATGCAACATGAAGTACTACTCGCACATGACCTGTTTATATAGATTCTTGGCTGCAGTTGTTTCATCTATTAATTAATCATCAATTTGATTATCATATTTACAATCCCTTTATTTTTATCTTCCTTAGAAACCCACAATCCTAAACCCCTCCACCCCAAAATAAAAATCGCCTCTCTAGTTTATTCTAGTCAGTCTTTGTTTTTTTCCTTTACTTTTGAATTTTATATCTTATTATTTTTTTTTTCTTTCATGGATCAGAGAGAGTTATTGATTATTTGGAGAGTTTAGGCTATCCTAGGACTAGAATGATTACCTAGTAAGTTAAAATTTATCAAATACTTTATGATAGCTGTTGAAAGATTTTTCAATTTCTGTTATTTTTTCTGCATTTTAGTCAATCAATTATTATAACTATTGTAAGGTGATAAGAGGGAGGGCGGCGAGGGTGCCGTTAGATGAAACTTCTCTATTTGATGAAAACTTTGTTTGATGACCAATTTTTCCTTTTTCGATTGTTTTGTTTTGAACAATGAATGATCAATGTATGCACTTTTATTTATGAATATGTGCAATATTAGCAAAAAATAAACAGGCATTGGTGTTTGACATGTTTCGGACTGACAAAACAGGAGGAAAACAGTGAACACAGGTGAAACGGGGACAAAACGACATGAATTTTCTCTGTGTGCCGATCGGCACACAGAGAGGGGGGTTTCTTCCACTTGTGTGCCAATCGGCACTCAGGGTGTGCCGATCAGCAGCGTGCTCTATCTCGGGCAGTTTCTCGGACTGTTGCGTGTTTTTACTCATTTTCTGAAAATTAGTAATTGGGGGGTTTAGGCTCTCCTACAGCTAGAATTGGTTACTTGGAATGTTATGATTTATCAAATCCTTAATAATACTAGTCTAGTTGTGTTGAAATATTTTTCAATTTCTTTTAGTTCTTTTTTTTTAAAAAAAATTCTCCATCTCAATCAATCAATTCTTATAACAATTGTAAGTTGAATCTTGAAGTGCATTTGAATTTTCTTTTTCCCCTAAGGAATCAGTAAAGTTACCAACAAGTTCAATTGTATGGGAACTTACATAATTGGAAACAAATGGTTAATTCAGTCCTAATCTTTCATTCTAATCTGATGTGTCTATTTTTATTTCCTTTCTTAAAAAGTTTTCATTAAAACACGTAATTGGCAATGAACCAATACATTTTCTACTTCTACAAAAAGCCAGTGCTATCATATTTGTTCACATCCGAAGCCTTTGAGAAATGTTTAGTAGTCATGAAAACATAGGCATTATCATTTTAGTTGATTCGACTAATCCAAAAAAAATCATTTTAATTGATTTGGTTTCTTCATTGATATGGTTAGATTTAGCCTTTGTTAATTAATGTCATTATGAAAGTTAATTTTAAAAAGAACTTTTATATGCATTAATTTATGCATTAAATTTTTTTTAAATAATTATATTATGTTTAATTTATGTACTCTATCAATTAGATGTTTAGATTTAGGCATCCGCACTTAATTTTGTGGGCTTAAATTTATGGACATAACATATGTGTTCGTATAGCAGGAGTAAGGAAATGACCACTATGTTAGAATGATGTACAGATATATAAATGCAATAGCCTTTACAAAAATATGAGAAAATTTGAGAACTGTTCACAGATACATAGTGGCTTTACATGTTTATTAATCTTTGAACAATTCTTAAACAAGACCAACCTATGACCATAGTACAGAACTAAATTTTCTTATTAGTATACAAAAAATACTAATGAAACCTGGTATACTCTTGCTTTCAATTTTCATTTTTTTTAGCATTATTTTATAGACATTTTTAGGGGCCATTGTGTGGTGCAATGATAAAATGCTCAGATTGCCAAGAATGAAAACACAGGGTTCGAGAGTCTGAGTAGCTACTTTGTGCAAGTAATGCTAAATGTTAGATATGTCTCCAGTCTAACCTTCCCAAAACCCAGCATTAGCGGGACTAACACTAGGTAATGACCTTTCTTGTTTTTTAGATATTTTTCCATGCATCACTTTAAAAAAATCAATGCATTGTACAGGTTTATCCCAAGAATATGAGATAAATCTAAGTTTTTCTTGCTTGATTAAAAAGTATGGCTAAATGAAGGAAATATCTGTAATAATAGAGAATTTTTGTTACAATAAATTTATGGAAGGCAAGTAGAAGAAAATTTGAAAGTGAATGATTAGATTCATTGGAAGGCACAGAGTATTCCAAGTTGTCTTTTGGAGTTCCTAGACCACGGAATGTTTTAAATCCCTACATCAGCCATTGTATTTGAGAAGCTGAACAATTCTCTTTTGATGTTATGTTCTTCAATCTTGACTTCTTTGGTACAGTATTCATTAACCACAAATTCTACTTTCTTCTTTTCCTTCCATAGAATTAATCTTTTCCAATAAAAAAATGTTGAGAGAATTGGTATATTTTTGTGTGTATATGTATGGAAGTACACAGCTTTGAAACTAACCAATGCAGCCGCCACACCAATTGCTATTTGTAGCCTTGTTCTCCAACTCAAGGGAGTCTTGAAGAGGATCTGCCAAAAGAACATATGTTCATCATAAAATCAAATTGGGTGAGCATTAAGAAGTTTTCTCCAAAAGTTACCATTCAGATGCTCCTTCAGACTTCCATTTTCCATGTTCTCGAATACTAGGAACCTGCAAAGAGCAAAAAAGGAGACGTGTAATAAAACCAGAAATTTCTCAGAATAACTGTTAAGGATTAAAATCTTTCCTAACCCAGAGAAAAAGTACACAATGAACATATAGTAATATGACGAATGGCTAATCCATGGGAGGACAAGATCACATTTGGGGAATGGAAATAAAAGTCTTGCACAAATCTAGTTATTTTTCTTGTTTGACGCGTTCTTTTATTTGTGATGTAGTCATACAAATTTCAAGCAATTAAAAGAGAATTTATACATCACACACAGCGACTAACCTATGTGACATATATTTGATCTTTTCTATTTTACATATTGAATGTTTAAAATCAACATCTTGAAATATAGTTCTGAGACATGTCAACAAAAGTTTACACATCATTTCTTGTAAGACAATCTAATTTAAAGCTGTTCCTAGAAGAAGCTGGTTGTTCTAACAAAGGTTATATTTTAACCAGCTACAAAGATGAGAGAGTAATTGATCTCTGCTAATAAAGGAACCTGTTATCTAATGGGCAATGATTTGTTTATTGATACGGGGAAATTTGAAAAGTTAAGGCCTTGGTTAGTAAATAATGCTGATATAGATTCAATAATGAAGGTTGAAGGACTAATTAACCTTCAGGATTATTGCTGGAATATGATGAGATCAGTTACGTAGTTCTGAGGATCAGGTGGGAAATGCTATATTAAATAGCAGCACCCTAAGGGCCTCAATTAATTAAAAAATTATGCCTGCTATTGGCCCTGGATCAGAATGGGATGCAAATGTGAAATTTTGCAGTGCTATTGGCAAATGACTCCATCTTGTTGCTGTTCCTTATTTTTTTTTCTAAGTTTTATTTTAGTTATCTTGTCTAGCAAACATTGAAAAAAAAAAACCCAAAGAAAAATATAAATTTCAACAGCCCAAAAAAAAAAAAATTGTAATGATTTGAAAATTTTAATTTTTAAAGCTCTTTGCATTTTGCCAAAATTCAAGACCTGTTTTTCCAATTGAGTTGCTTATTATTGCTCAACTAATGTTCTGCTTCAGCAGGTTCAAATTTAAATTCACCGTGACAGCGTTGAGAACATTGAGGAATTCCTGACTAGAACATCTATTCGGTCCAAAAGCGTGAATGGTCTACCGAATGGGGGTAGTCCCTCCCTCATACTCATGAATCCCGGCCAATTCTAATGAGAGAGGAATTCAATTTTAGATCTCTATTACGACTATCTAGTGATTTTACCAGCAGTCTAGATGGTTCTTTCTAGGCCATAAGTTAGTTTAGTAAAATGTAAATTCCTTCTTGATGTTTGAAGACGACTAATTTTTAATTTGAGACAAAGCTTAACAAACTTTAATGTACTTAATCTTGAAAATTTTTAGCTGAAAATAATAAAGATTTTACAATCATCCATTAACTTATCTATTATGGTCGTTTCATCATAAAAGAAATTTATGATTGAAGAGCTACTCTAAGAAAGAGCGATCCTTCAATGGATACATGGAAAGTAAAATGAAGGTGATGCTAAGGCATACTTTATAATTTTCATATGAATGCTTGTCAAAAAATAAGTAAACCATTGAAAATAAAATTAAAATCTCATCCAACTCAATCCAAGGTAGTGGCATTTTCAGAGTTGCCCCAGAAAATCTTCCACCAACTTTTTTTCAGGTGGGCAGGGTAGGCAATTCCCAAACCCACATTAATTCAGCTTCCCAATCTCTAGATTTACTAGAGGTTTCTCCTAAAAGATGATCTCAAACAATCTTGCTCCCTACTCAGTGGCCCCTAATTCTCTCTCTCTCTCTCTCTCTCTCTCTCTCTCTCTCTCTCTCTCTCTCTCTCCTCTTGCTTTAAAAAGTTTTCTAAATCAGCAATAATTATACCTTAGGAAGAAAAATCGTGACAATGGTTAAGGAAGAGTGAGGAACCAAACCTCTGACGTCCTGTGGAAAATCCACAAAGTGCAACGATGTGGCGGTGATGCAAGCGACCCAAGGATTCCACTTCCCTATAAAAGGCATCCATTTGTTCACCGAAATCTTTTACTTCTTTCACCACAGCAACACGACCATCTTGAAATTTGGCTTTATAAGAAGCTCCATGGGAAGTATTATCAATGATTCGTCGAAAACCATCTGTTGCTCTCTTTATATCTTTGTATGAGAAGCGCCTCACAAGAGATACTGAACCTGAAATGCAAGTGATTCAAGTGTGTAAGTAAAGAGAAAGCATATTGTAGTTTCAATTGATAGACATACAGAAAGAGAACCTAAATGAACCAGATAGCAGAGATACCTTCTACGCCATCCACTACTGTTTTCAATTATAATAGAACTTGTGAGAACTGAGGTCAATTAACAGCCCCACAAGGTTATGCTAACAAATGACATGAACAGTATGCTCAGAATGTTTGTCTCACCATAACTTGAACTTCTTTGAGTGACAGGTCACATAAAAATATAAAGAATAGTATGCTCTCTTCGCCATACAAAACCATGCATATAGGCAGAAAACAACATATTCAATGATCCCTGCTGCAATAATTTTCAACTAGACCAAAATGGATGAAGTCATTCAACCTACTCATCCTTCTTTTCACAGTAGTATTCGATTGTTGATATATATATATATATATATATATTTATTGTGAAGATCATCCAGGGAATTCCATTCCAGGAGCATGTATATTCTTGAAGTTCCAACTTCTCTACTTTTGTGTTGCACAATGCTAGAGCACGGAAGGTTCTCCACATCATTCCATTATGAATAAACTATTTCCTAGGTATTCAAAAATAAATAAATGAAATGCACAAAGACACATTATCGCATTAACCCCAATTTTCCAACACTTTCACATTATTATGTGTTGATTAGTCATCGATATCCCATTTTGCATAGTCACCACAAACTACTGAATAAAATAAAAATCAAAGTTGAAGAAGTTATATGGCACTGCTAGAATAGTGACAAATTCAATTTGAGGGAGAAGTTAACAGATAGAAGAAGCAATTTAGTCAATCTCTTTCAAGGTTTCGTGCCTTTGCAAGCAATAACCAATGGGGTAGGTCATGGAAATTCAACAGTCCCGTACTAATACTATTATTTCCTCACATCTGCCCTCAAACGAGTGTAGAGCTTCAAGAATCTTTCTACTGTTTCTTCAAGTCAATTATATACGTTTATGTGATTGTATGACATCAGAAGTTCTTTAAGCCAGTGCGGAGTTTTTTCTACCACTGCTCTCGCTTTAATTACTCTCACTCTCCGTTGTGTCAATCAAAATTTCATTAGCATAAAACTAAATTTTACAAAATTCAAAGTAAGAAATCTACTTAGCTCCATAACGCCATAGCACTGACCACACCCCTCGCCCCACCATCCCACCAGTTAATCCAAATTTTCTTCCAAATGATATCAATGCTTCAAAAGCCATAATTATTTCTTTCATAATTATTTTTTCAAAGTGATGAAAGTTCTGAATAGAGAGTAGGTTGGATAAAATGTTGATAGAAAAACTTTTGATGGTAGAGGAGAAGATGTATTTCTTGTATTTCGTTTTTTTTAAATTTTTTTATAATACTCTTTACTCTTTTACTTTAGGACACCAATGAAGATTTAGAATCTTTAGCTAGGAAATATATTGATAACCTAACCTGATATCATATGTAGCGCATTTTTTAACCATGACACAGGTAATAAAATATATATTTGTTTAATGATTCAAAATAGTTTATTCTTCATATTTAGTGAAATTTACTAAGCATTATATACTAAGGTGCAGTGTCAATACCTCATTGTAGTGAGGCCCACTGACACTGAAATTAGATCTGATACTTTAAAATGTGCATACTAAATTGGTTGAACAAATGAAACGATAGAATTTTTTCAATTTCTAATAAGTATTCACATCTACTGTATGCTCTGTGAGATATATATATATATATATATATATATAGAGAGAGAGAGAGAGAGAGAGAGAGAGAGAGAGACTGGCCTAGGAAAAAGCAACTAAGCAAGAGCCATGAATGGATTAGAATTTGGCCTGAATCCTATCCAAATGATCATAGTTAGTAAGAATGTCTTATCCATTAATTTCACTGCTTCATATTTGATTTTTATCAAATACAGATAAAGTTGACCTGATCAAAATCATAATATAATACAATATAAAGTAGCATGGACATTTGTACAAAAGAATCTAGTTCATGTTATACAGACACTTCATAAGCACTCGCAAAGAAGTGTCTGATGCATCTTAGACACATAATATGAAAACAGTTTTTTTTTTTCATTTCAGACCCTTGCCAATGCTTCTCAGATAGACATGGTCTGTTGAGTGCAATTTTCTTTCAATAAATTAAAAGATTGCAATTGCAAAAAGAAGACATGATAAGTGTATCTTAATCACTGAACTTAAAATATGAAAAAAGCTTATAAAAAACACAACTGATATTCTATCATAGATTCTTGTAAAGCAAAGAAAAGAAAGAATTACAATTGATTAAGATAAATAAAAGTCTCACTCCTTCAGATTCAGAGTTTAAATAGTCCATTTTTTCCAGCTCAAAATTTCCAAGTCTAACTCTGCTTTCTAAGAAACACTGATGCTAGGTTTAGTTGCTTAGTGATTCCACTGGTTTCTTTGCAATATGTGTGTGCACAGGGTGTCTCCAACCCATTTTGAATCAAGACTAGTCCTTTCATATGCACCAAATCACCCACAAACTACACGCATCAGGTAAGTCAAGGAAACCTTATACATCTAGCTCTGAGCTATCACCTTGGCCACTTCAGCCACCAATGTAGGTTGGTCGCCTAAAATTAATATTAAATTTCAACACGCAAAAAATTCCAGAGAGTTGGAATTCCAAATCAAATCAACTCGGCAAAAAATAATTTTACACGTTGCTAGACATTTTCTATGCAATTAAGAATTCTTTCCTTTTCGGCAAGTATATAATTAAGAAATTAAATTCTAATATGTTAAATCTTCCAAAATTTAAAGCACATCACAGTCCTCAAAGTAAGAAACTCAAATTGAAACAACTCAAATAACATTATCGACAATTACCTTAAAATATGCATAATTTAGTAAAAGTATTCAAACCCATCAATGGTAATCAGATCAGAATCGCGTTGCAGTCACTTTCTCAAAAATTACCTTAGAAACAATAATAATTTACTAACCCATCAATGGTCACTAGATCAGAATCACAGTACAGTCACTGAATGAGCTTCAAAGCATTGAGCCTTTAAGTATATATAATTCAACGTAAACCATTACATACAGAATTGAGAATTGAGAGTGAAGAGTGAGTTGGGAATTGAGGGTACCTGGACGAGATCGGTGGTGAAGCCACGCAAGGAAAACAAGCCTGATCTTGAGGGTCAGGCGGTCCATCTTGAATTTCGAAACCTTTACGGAAAGTAGTAGTTGTTGGTGCAGAATTTTGGGACTGTAATTTCTCCATAGCTTCCCTTTAAATCGAATTTGGAGAATGGAACCAACCTTTTACTTTTGTTAGGTCAGTAAAAAGAAAGTAAAGATAGATTACTGTTATGAACAGGCAAACGGGTCGTGCAAAACAGTAGTGGTCCCGTGGTTGGTAGCTTTAACTTGCTGGAGGTATAATGACAGGCGGTTGAAGACTTGGTGTGTTACTATTATTACGTGGGGCATCCCAATTCCAACTCTTCATTTCAACACTTAGCTTTTGAAAGTACAACTTTAACTCTTATAAAATTAATATTATAAAACTCAAGAGAATATATGGACGTTTTCTCTCATTATATTACTATAATAACTATTATCTAGTGAAGGGATAATTACCGTTCAATCATTTTTTTTTTTTTTTTGTGTGTGAATTATTTTTTAAGTTTAGAATGATTAACAAAGTTAAGAATTTAGTGGCAAAACTATCCTTTAATAGGCAAAAGAAATTGACTAATTTACTTATTCATCTCACCCTCCCTCTTTCTTTCATCCATCGACTAAACACTTTTTCTCCTTCATCGACACTGCAAACCCTAATTAACACATCCACAATTTCCACCCTCACTCTCTCTTTGAGTCTGTTAACAATTCTCCACTCTCTTAGTACAAACCCTAGTTGTATGCATCTTGTCTCTTTCATAACCAAGTTGAAGACAGACAAGTCTCATTTACCCTCATTCTTTCTTTTATCAATCGGCCGAAGTGAACGTCTCCTTCAATAACGTGCAACTCCTAATTGCTAACTGGTTTAAACCCTAATCAATACAGCCACGATTCTCCACCCCCACTCTCTGTTTTATCCCTAATCCTTAACTAGTGCATTACTACTTTAAGTTTTTGTTTCCATTGCTTTTACAAAAGGCAAGCTTAGTTTTTATATTGTTTTTGTAAGTTTTTGGTTTTAGCATTGTCATTGGGTCTTATTTGTGCAAGCTTCATAATTGTGGATTGAAAGGTTTAAAGAAAGCTTGTGATTCCTAAAATTGGCCAAGTACATTCTAATTGTTGTATTGACATTTACTTTTTCTTAGCCTCTATATGAAGTGATCTTGGAGTTTCAGATGTTTTGAATTTTTGAATATGGGAAAGAAATCAAATGTGTTGTGAGGATAGATTAATTAGAAATTAGTTTAAGAAAATTTGCAGTTTTATGTTCCATTTTGCCTTTTTTCTTTATAACTATATGTTATATTGGATTCTAACATTTTAGCTATTTAGGTATTGCTTGATTTGAGTTCTCTACAGGTATTGCTTGAATTGAGTTTTGTGTCTATTATTTTTTGTTTGAAGTTGCTTATCTGTATTTTGTAGCGACCTGGGAAATTGCTCAAGGGTATTTTGGTAATATTCATTCTAGAATAATTAATTTCAATGAAAAAATTATTATAAGGAGTGGAGATTGTAAAGATCCAAAAAATTGTCACCGGAAAATTTGATAATTTTCTAATTTAAATTGGTATCAAATAATTAATTAATTAAAAATGTGTTAGAAAAATTATAGAATTTATTAATAAGTCATCAGTATAATATTGTGAGGCTAAACTGAAATTTTAGGGGCTATTTGGATGTCAATTCAAATTGAAATAGGGTTATCCATATTCTCGATAACCCCATAATTGGGAATAAGACTATTTGGGGACATAGAAGTGTAATTGAAGCTTTTGAAATTATAATTTGACCCCCAAAGTTATCAAAATTATACTATAACCTAGAAAAATAAAAAATAATTTCATTTTTGCTCCTATAAAACATAAAAATTATATTTTAATCCCTAGACTTTCTGGAATTATGAATTAGCTCTAATATTTTTATAAAATCATTAAAATTCCATTGAATAAAATAAACAATTACATTTAAGCTCTAGAGAGTTATGAAAATCACTTCAATTATGCCATTGTGCATAAAATGAGCAAATTAAAGGCAATTAAAGATCTAAAAAATGTTAACTTATGATTTTTCGACATTTTGAATCCAATAGTATCCTCAAATCAATCGGTATCCAGGTTAGGGATACCTAATTCTAATTTTAATTCGTTATTTGAGTGGTTAATCATGCATTATCCATGCTTTAATGGTCTTATCCATGATTGGGATAACCAATTCCCAATTTATTTAACCTATAACCAAATAGTTCTAAAGGAAGTTTTAACTTAGCATCAAAATGAAGCAATTGAAGGTCGTTGAGATGGAAACGACATTGTTCCATAATGAGTTGTTTACTCGCATGTTGACACATGTTTGAGTTTACTCAGACAATTCCACGAGTTGACTCGCCTGACTCATTATCATCTTCACTAATAATGTTACTATAACAATTCAAAACCCTAGAGTTTCAATCGTATTTTTGTGCCAGTTTAGTCCAATTTGAGACTCGATTCTTGTGCCATTTTTCTTATGGAACAATAGTCTATCATTTGGCATCCATTTAGAGCTTCGAATCAAGCTAAGAAACTTGATCCAAGATCCAATGGTCGTTATTGAATAATGGCTCTTAAATGTTCATTTCTCAACCAATTTGAGTGAGACAAACTGCATTGTGATCCTTGAATCATAACCTCTCAAAATACATCCAAAAACTTCAGTTAAGGGCTTGTTTTCAGAGGTTTTCAATTGTTGGTTGAACTTGAAACTCAAGTTTTCTTAGCTCATTCTTGAGATTTTTGATTGTGATCTAGTGTTTTCATGATCCTTATGACTTGTAGCTTTAGGTCTAATATAAAATTAAGCTTTGTTCAAGTTTATTTCTGGGTAAGGTTTTGAAGGTCCATTAATAGTGGTCCAAGCTTGGGCAACCCAATCTAGGGTCTTGCAAACCTATTCCATGGCTTAAACAACATGTTTAGACATACATACAAAAACTTAAAGGAATATAGAAGATTGGGGTACTAACCTCTTAAAGCTTAAGTTTTTAAATTTGTTCTTCCTTTTTCTCTTTTCCTTATCTCTCTATAATGCTATTTGTCCAGGCTCTTTGTACATGAGATTCTCTTTTAAACTCGCTCTTGTATCAGTTGTAAAAGTCCAAAAAGATTAAATGCTAAAGTAGAGACCAATTTATAGAAAAATTATTGATAAGGGTGTAAGGACACTTGTCCAATGTAATCCCTTGTTGCCAATCCTCTTATGGATGAAGCATGGGTAAGGGAAAGTTTGATTCAGACCTGGACAGTGGAGCAATCCACTTGCATTGCATTCTTGCAATGTGTGTGTATATATATATATATACACACACACACAACACACACAATATGTATATGCTTAAGACAATGTGCCATTCATCCATCCATATATGCTTCTATTTATGGTTATACATCTTCATATTAAATCACATTAGTCTTAATTAAATCAAATTTAGAGACTTTGACCCTCCCAATTAGGTGCAATTGTGTACTAATTCCTTTCTTGTGACAAATTTCAATCAAGTGTTAATTAGTCAATAATCACCTGTATTGGGATAAATCACCCTGTAATAATCTTCCTACTTTACCATTAATTTCCTCAAGCAAAATGCCTAAAAGTTACAATAAATTTGTTTCATTAACTTCAATAATCATACAAAATTACCTAATCTAATTAGGTATGGGGTGTTACAATGAGTAACACCCAACAACATGTCATGAATACCTAGATAGTAAAAATTAGGTTGTCAGTGTTTCTGTTAACAATTATCATACAATTCAACCCTTTCATCATATAATTTCTAGATTAAGTTACTTAGGTATGAAATTACTGTCAAGCCCTAACTTAATCGTATGTGTTTGACCTAAGTGACAACAACTCATGTTAATGAAATTAGAAAATTCCTTTTCTAATTCTCGCCCTACCTTGGCCATGGAACTTTTGGAGTTATATCAATAAAGATCACATAGGTCATTCTTTCTCTTTATTTGAGAGTGACAGATCCCTTGTTGTATATTCACATGTCTCTAGACAAATTGCATTCATGATTAATGCATCATTTAGATGGTAGTTGCATATTCTAGTATGATATCTGAGTTAAAATCTTTATGTTGCTTTAGTTCTTATGATGTATGAACATATAACATGATTTTAATCTATCTCTTTTAATTTTGTTAAGCCAGTGGAACTATTGCATGAATGATTTAATAATAGAATGCATGAGATGTGTGAAGATCTAGCATGAAGTATGTGAAAACTCTAAGTTATGCCTTAAGTGTTTGATAAATTGCTTGAGTGAGATAAATATGGTTAATAGTATATAATGTTTGGTGAAATTGTATGTTTTATCATATATTAGCCTTGATGTCCGTAATGGAAGTATGATGTGTCATGCCCCAAATTTCTAAAAATTAGAGAATGATTGAAAATGACTTAAAAAAAATTAATAGAATATAATTGAATGGATTTAGTTAATTACATATTAATTTCCTCATGTTTTCTAAAAATTAAGAATGAAAAATGCTAACAAGACTCACCCAAGATGAGTTCCAAATGCTAGTTAAATACCTTCCCTAATCAATAGTAAAAAATAGTCTAAGTCATGTTCAAGCATGACCTCTAGGATAGCCCCAAAAATGCCTCTAATGCGCCTTGAACTAAAAGCCCATAATGGCCTCAAATATTGTTCAAAAATAACTTAGAATGTTGACCAAAAATGGCCTAAGACATGGGTAAAAACTAGCCAAAAAGGTTTGCCCAAGGTGGCTCAAATTGAATGCTAAAGTAGGCTAAAAATACCCTAAGGCATAGACCAAAGATAGGTAAAAATATCCTACCTAAAGTGGCCTAAGGAAGTGGCCAAACATGGCCTTGAGTAATGAATAAAATGTGTCCCAACAAGGTGCCCAACATGGCTTGGTACAATGGCCAAAAGTGGCCTAAAAGGAGCTCCAAAAGGTAGTGTCTAGCATGGGAGTGAATGGCCTTGAAATGGCCTTGGAGGGCATGTCATGGCATGCCCATGGAGCAGGTGCGCGCAGGCAGGTGCAGACGCGCTCAGAGAGGGACGGCCAGGCAGACAGGTGCACTCAGGAAGGAACGGCCAGGCATGCAGGTGCGCGGGCGGGCGTGCACACGCAAGCTTACGGTGCGCGGGTGCGCAAGCGCCCAATGCATGGGCTGCCTGCTACTGGTTTACTGGGCCTTGGCCTAAAATCTTGATTTTTGACATTTTTGTACCCACTTCAATTTATTTCATCACCAAACTTGGTGTGGAACCCTATAAAATATAGCCTTTAGGCCAAATATACTTCATAGGGTTTATGCCCTTACATACAAAATATTGCCCTTAGGCCAAATATACTTCAAAGTCCACTTTTTCCTCTATGCTTCTAGACTTCTTCAAATCTTATGTGTCGGGAGTCTCATATGAAAAATGTAATCCCATGTAGGGTAAGAGCGACGACTTGTATGACATAATGCTAAAGAAAGAATAAAGGTAAGTTGTGGCATGTGCAAAGTGAATATTTGTGAGTTATAAACCTTCCAATTCACTAATGCAATGTAATGGCAATACTCATGACACGCATATGTAATTCTATGCCCAACACATGTCTCGCTTCGCGGTTCGTTCCCATTGGAATGCAACTACCACTCATTTGGCCAGATTTTGAGTTTTTTACCACAGGATCTACATCCTCGTAATGCATATCACCAAAGTGCTCAACACACATCATGTTTTCAAAGATTCACAATATGCCAATATACCTTACTTTACCATACAATTTCTATGAGGTATTTTTATCAAACACATGAGGTGTGCCTTAAATTATGCATCATACATTAAGCAAACCATAACTTTCAAACTACAATACTTTGTCTACATGAACATAGGCTATAATACAATCAATTCTATATATATTCATGTTACATGTTCACAACTTTACCAAATTCTCAAAGAATACACAAGTACACAAAGTACTAACCCTAGGTTTTCAAAGCAAGTATATACTAGGTGGTTTTCTAAGATCAAGTAAGTATGTAAGTCATACAATCAACTTATAAAAACACTAATAAACTTGACTCTAGTCTTTACTTAGCAAAATATCATACCTAGAAGGATTTTTCTCAATCCTAGGGAGTTGTGCTCACTTTAAAGCTGAACCAATTGGTAGGATTGTAGCTTTTATGGTGGGTAACAACTTCCTAGAAGGAAGCCTTGAGAGATTCCAAGCCTAGAGATGTGTTTTGGAAGGTATAAAGTTGAAAAACCTAAGTTTTCTTCATGGTTTCTCCCCAAGCTCGAGTTGCAGCACTTTCCTCAGCCAAATTCTGATTTTTTTTTTAACTTTTAAGTGGTTTATTTATGCTAAAGGTTTCAAGGGTGAAAAGACCCTTTTGCCCCTAATGAGTCGCGGGACCCCGTTATGCTATAGCCTGTCTCGAAATGTCTCAAATTGATATTCTGCTTTAACTAAAGTTTTTAAAATTATTTTAAATGATATTTTCCAAAAACAAAAGTTTTTGCCTACTTGCAAGCAAGACCGAGCCCACCCGGGTTGGCTTTTTGGGTCCGTGTTTCAAACTATCTTTGATTTTGCTCAAATTCTCATAAGAGGTGTATTTTAACATTACAAACATATTTCCCTTCTATGTCATACTCAAATTATGCTTTTAAATATGACTTATGTCTAAATGATGTATTTAAAGTGCCCTACCAGCAAATAATGCATGAATAGTGTCTTACCAGCAAAACGAAAACTTTACTTTGATATTTCAGATCTTTACATTCTTCCCCCCTTTAAAGAAATTTTGTCTCAAAATTTAGAAATGTACCTCTATGGACAAACAACTTTGGATACCTAGCGTGGACCTCAGCCTCGCGCTCCCAAGTGGCCTCCTTGACCCGTGGTAGTTCTAAAGAACCATGACCAAAGGGATGGTCTTGCCCAGCAAAACTTGGTCCCTCGAGTCCAACATGTCTATAGGCCTCTCATTATAAGAAACATCGCCCTCCACCTGAAGATCGACCCAATCCAGCACCTGTGAAAGACATCATGAACCCCAGATAACTGTGGCAGTAGTGCCAACCGATAGGCCACCTCACCAACCCTCTCAAGGATCTCAAATGGCCCTATAAGCTATGGCGATAGCTTCTTGGGACACCCAAATCTCATTAATCTCCGTCGTGGTGCTACTTTGAGGAATACATATCCCCCAACATCAAATGACAGAGGTCGTTACCTTCTATCTGCATAGCTCTTCTGGCGGCTCTGTGCTATCAACAGACGCTGCCGAATCATCTGTATCTTATTTGTGGTCTCACAGACTATGTCAGGCCTTATTGTATCTAGGTAGAGATGTAGTTGCACTCTATAAGAGTCTTATTCCAACTTGGTATCGAAAGACTATTCAAACATTTATTATGGTCATATACTAGTTAAGTTGTTACATATAACTTACACCAAACACAAGAAAACTTTCTTTCTCTCTCTTTTTCTCTCTCTCCTCTCTCTCTCTCTCTCTTTAGTTATGTTTATCTTTAGTTTTCTCTCTCTTGTGTTACCACCTAAAGATCCTTGGTTTTGGATTATGAAGTATTCATAAAAGACTTTGGTAGGTGCTCAATTGATAAAATGACCCTAGTACGTTCGTGATTGTTTAGGATAGCTTGCAATACAAGCATAGTAGATATTGGGCATTTGGGTATTTGGAGAACAGATAGTTAACTGATCCAATATATAATTTCTTACATTGGTATCAAATCCATATTTCTTATTGTTTGCTTAAAATCGACTTTGCATGTTTAAATTTATGCATGTGTTGTATGTGAATATGTATGACTCTTACAAAAAAAAGTTTCTAAATGAGTCCTTTTTTTTTAATTGACATAGTTAGATTTATCTTCTCGAGAGTTTTCCAACTAATGTAGAATTTAGAAGTCCTACTGGGGGGGGAATATATAGGAGGAATGCTATAGAAATATCAAAAAAAAAAAAAAATTGAGGGAGAAATTTCTAAATTATAATAAAATTCTAGTGGAAAAAAAATCTCAAATCTTTGAGAGAGAGGTGGCCTTCCTAGCCACCCCCCTAGTAGGCCTTGCTGGGAATTAAATGAAATGAATTAAATTTCAGAATAGCGAGAATGTTTGCTAGTGAGATTTCACTATTACTCGATGGATCTATTTGTGATAGGGATAGTATCTCCCTTCAATTTTAGATCGTAACCCTGTGCGGGTAACAGTGCATTTCTAGCAAATTAGTAGTTCATGAAGCGTTAGGCCTTTCGGGAGACTGGTAGAAGAACTAAGTTTTTAGAGTGTTAGGATTTGACATAAGAGGAATATAGATGAAACTCAATCTATGAATGCATGATTTACTTTACACTTTCTAGTGATCTGTGTAATGCTTGCTCATAATTATTGTGGTTATTGCTGGTTGTGTTGCTATTGGATATATTGTTCCTATTACTTTGAACACGAAATGGAGGTGTGTCGTGAGATTTGTATATATAGATATATTTCATGGCTGAATACATATTAAATGCCCTCATTACTGCTATTACACCACATGGAGTGGTATCTTGTTCTCTCGAGTATTATATCTACACTTGTGATCTAGTAGATGATATTGTGGTGTGATTGTGATTGTATACTGGACATTAGGGATTATCCTCTTCAAACTTGCATTAGTTTTTGCACGCTGTTTGCTTGTGTGTTTTGGGAAACCCTACTGAGCGTCGTGGCTCACCCATGTTGTTCATGGAAATGGTAGCTACTGGACTAATAGACAGAAACTATTGGAGTAGTACGAGATGGACAGAAATTGTTACATTATTTAGTTTTATATTGATGTAATTGTTCATTTGTATTTGTAAATGGCACATGTACATTTCTTAACATTGATGTATATGTTGTATATTGGACAGTTAGAGCCTGTTCTAAACAGTTACCTTGTCATATTACACATGGATGGTGTTTTTTGGTACTGTTGCACCTGACAGTGGTCTATTTCATTTAATCCTATACGGGACTTGAATAAGTATAAGTAAGAGAATGAAGTGAAATCAATTATGGTAAAATGATTTAAAGGAATCAATTTTAAAAAATGGATTGTATTTTATACATATGACTAGGTTGATTAGTTGAATTACCCTCCCTTTCGGGATCCCGATGACCCTGTGGTCCGGCCCTTTGGGTTAGGGTCATGACAACCTTTTATTTTCGTACTTTAATTGTTTATCAACTTTGAATATTTGATTTCTCACCAACCTAATGTATTACTTGCTTCAAGTATTGTTTTTACAGAGGTTGACAATCTAAAGGTGAGGGATTTAAAAATTATTCACACTGCATATGAGCAATGATATTTGCTTGAGTAGTTCTAGATAATCAGGTGAAAAGAAAAGGAAATTAAAATTTGATAAAAGGTTAGGTTAGGTTGATGATGATGCAAGTGAGTTTCTTGAAAATGTTTCTCAATTGTGGCCTATATCCTTAATCCAAATGCCCTATAAGTTAATAGGGATATAGGGAATATGTCCACATTCTTTACTGTATTTGCAAAAACTTGACCCTAAAAATTTTAAATATTTTTTTTTCAAAACATTCTCTTTGAAAGTTTAAAGGGCCATTTTATTTTTAGCAAACATCCCAAATAAGAAATGACTAAGATTGAGTTGCACAATGTGTAAGCATAAAAAATTATAAGGGATCTTTAAAGTTTTTAGTTAATAGAATCTAAAGAAGTCACATTATCTCTCGATGAGGGTTAGAATTATTATCTCCTTTTGTAATTGTCGAAGATGCCAACGATAGTAGGAGTGACTTGCCACCTAATAGGAATCTACCACTGGAAGATGATTATTAAGATCCTTAGTTTTTTAGTAAAGTACTTCCTTATATATTTGTGATATTGAAGGACAAATTTTTAATAATGCTTTAATTTTTTTTAGAAAATTTTTCTTTTTCTATAACAGCAAAGCTTTCTATGTTGATATTAAATGGATAGTTGCTATGAGTGATAAGTGAAGCTAAATTAGTAAGGAATTAAACTTTGAAAATAGTTGTTCTCTTGTTTTGTATAGGATTGATTAACTAGAATTAATGCCTTATATATCTAAAATATGTCTTATCGCAAAGGGGTGTAGATTATGAGGAGAGATTCTCCCTAGTGGTGAAATTGCCTTCAATTCACATTATTATAGTAATTGCCAGACATTTGGATTTATAAATCTTTAAACATGAACTAGAAATTACTTTCTCGATAAAGAATTAGATGATGATCCATATGCAGATCAAATTTTAGATTTCAAAGTTAAGGGATAAAGAGCATTGAGTATTCTTGCTCAAGTTTCATATGTGACCCAAAGCAATAATCTAGATAGTGAAGCTGTAGATTTTATTGAGCAGTTAGATTCACAATGATCAAGGAAAACCATGACATGTGTTAAGTGGTCCAAAGAAAGTATCTTGATCCTTTGTATGGTTGCTGATACATATAAAATTAGTTATAAAACACTACGAAGTGGTTGTTCTATCTTATGGAGAAGGATATAGGTAAGTTAAACAATATGCTCGAATTTGAGTTTTTGGGAGATTACTTTAAAGGATTTTTCATTTTGTCTTAAGAAGCCTATAAGAGATTTTGTAAGCACAAGTCCTAACGTATTTCAGTTTAGTTGAGATTCAAATGTGCACTTTGTTTTGTACTCAATTATTTTTGTGGCTTGTATTGTTGGTCAATTTTTAGAGCAACGTGGTGCTTACTTATTGGATTATAACAAATTAGATTCTTTGATAACTAAATGATGTCTGAGTATATAACTCGTTATCGCAATTGAGGTGATGGTTTGGTTGAGGAGATTCTTGCAATGCCTTGAAGGCATCATTGATTAAGGGATCCCACTTGTCTCATTCTCTAAAGGTGTGAAGTAATGTCTCTTAAGGAAAATAGAGAAAGTGAGGAGTTGCCAGCTTATTTTGGAAAATTAAACAAGCAAACCCATTACAACTTGAGCAATATATATAAAGGAAAATCGAAAGAGATGAAATAGAAATTACATTGCTTTGGATTCTAAATACAAACTAAACCCCTTGACATGGCTTAAATAAAACAAAGCACCAAACAATACTGAAACCAAAGAAAAATGGATTTGGGGCTAAGGTACGGAATGGGAAGGTGTTAGGCACCCACCCCGCCCGATCCAAATGGATCAGCCTCAAATATTCACTTACAAGGCTATTTCATTGGAAAAAAAAAGAAAAAGAAAAGAGAAATGTAAGTCTTGAAAAAATAAAGAACAAATAATCTAGCATAAATAAATAAAATAAACGGAAAAGACAGAAAAAAAAAAGATCTAACTCAGACTCGAAGGCTTCCTACGTATCCGTTTAGAAAATGGAATCAAAGTCACTTAGTTATCCGGTTTACCTTCTTTTATCAAGAGTTATAAAAAAGGCAATATCGACTAGATAAAAGAAGACTATTAAGGGTTTGAGATGTGTACCTTATTTAGTCGTGGTAGTCAGGTAGCACTTTGGCTAGGAAAGGCTGATTCGGAAACTTTAATCAGGCAGATCTCCAGCTTGTTTCTTCGGTCCGAAAATCGTCGCTTCGACTTGCATCTTGAAGAGAGATCGTCTCTTCATCATGACTTTGACCTTGGAAGAATTAAAGTTCTTGGAGATAGAACTCTAGAACTATATTAACAGCATAAAGTTATGAAATTGTGCCCTCAAAAGTAAGGGCCAGGGGACTCTATTTATAGGTAAAATATAGAGATTTGATTCAAGGACCTAAAATGAAATCCTAGAACGAAGGGTTACGATCATGTCTTGAGTGACAATTATCTAATTAAATAAATAAAAATCAAATAATTATCCTAAGGAATGATTTTCATGGATAAATGAATTAATAATTAATTATGACAATGCAAGAGCCAATAGAATTTATGTCTACATGTAAGATCCAATAAGAATAATGAAAAATAGAATTTACTTGGAAATAAACTCTAAAATGCAAGTGTCTAGGTTCAATGTATCTCCTTTTAAAGAAATATCAAGTAACCATATTTATGGAAACTCTAGAAATGGAAAGTCTGAATTATTCCTAAATAAACTATTATTCCAAAGATTAAAAAATCGCCCCCAATTCGGTAGAGAATATCTAGATTGCCACAAGACATGTGCAATGATCCAAATTACCCCTAATTTATCATCAAAGGGCTGAAATTACCAAATTACCCCTTAGGTGGGTAAAATGATATAGAAATTACAAAAATGCCCTTTAAGTGACTAGGAGGTCCAACCAAGGGTAAGATTGTGCCAAAATTACCAAAATGCACTCCAAATGCAAAATGGTATCGAACTTATCGAAACGCCTTCCAATGGGTAGAAGAGTCCTAACAAAGGTGGGACTCCGATAGAAAGAGACCTACTAGGTGTGGGACTCTAATAAGAGAGTCCTAATGGGAATAAAACTCTGTCACAAAGAGTCCTACTTGGACTGGGACTTTGACAGAAAAGTCCTAATGAGGGTGGGAATCTATTGGGATGAGTCTTACTTGGACTGGGACTTTGACAGGAGAGTTCTGACGAGAGCGAGAATATATCGGGAAGAGTCCTACTAGGACTGAGACTTTGGAAGAAGAGTTTTAACGAGAATAGGGACTCTATCGGGAAGAGTCTTACTTAGACTAGGACTCTAATAGGGGAGTCCTAATAGGAGTAGGACTCTGTTAGAAAGAGTCCTACTTGGACTAGGACTCTATTAGGAGAGTCCTAATATGAGTGAGACTCTATCGAATAGTCTTACTTGGACTGGAACTCTGTTAAGAGAGTCCTAACGAGAGTGGAACTCTATCGAGAAGAGTCTTATTAGGAGTAGGTTTCTTGGTATAATTACTAAATTTCTCCTACCCAATCAAGGGTCACAAAATGAGGTGTCTATAGAAAGCCTCTCATTGATGGAACTTAAAATCAAGTGAACATCAATGCAAGAAAAAAGAGATACCCATTTTGACATTGATTGTGATTTTTTTGACGTGGTCGGACTCATTCCTAAATGAGATTCCTATGTATCACCCTCAGGCGAATCAGACCGTTCATAATTCGTGACTAGCGAAAATGAGTGTTGTCCTTGCCATATTTCTCTAAAGAGACTCTTCTCGATAGGACTGTCATAGGTTACGCCCTCAAAAAAGACTCCTCCTAGTCCACTAGGTAGGAAATGGGATCCTGACAAGTCTTTCATGAGCTTATGTTCTAATGAGATGGGCACATATCCTCAAACATCAACAACTAAAAGGATTACGTCCTCAAATGTTTTACTTAGATGGATTACGTCCTTGGTGGATGACTTTCCTAGATGAATTATGTCATTGGAAAACAACTTACTTAGATGGATTACTTCCTCAGACATTGTTGCCGGGATAGATTACGTCCTTAGATGGTTTTTTACCTAGATGAATTACGTCCTCAGATGATTTTTTACCTAGATGGATTATATCCTTGGTGGACGGCTTGCCGAGATGGATTACGTCCTCAGACATTTTTTCCTAGATGGATTACATCTTCATATGGTTTACTTAGACGGATTATGTCCTCGGATGTTTTACCTAGATGGCTTACGTTTTTAGATGACTTACCTAAAAGGGAATTTCATCCAAATAGGTTGATAAAATGCGTCCTCAGATGACTTACCTAAAGGGAACTCCATCCTTATAGGTTGATAAAAAGTGTCCTTAGATGACTTACCTAAAAGGGAACTTTGTTCTAATAGGTTGATAAAATGAGTCCTCAAACTGACTTACCTAAAAAGGAAATTCATCCTAATAGGTTGATAAAATATGTCCTCAGACGACTTACTTAAAAGGGAGTTTCATCTTAATAGGTTGATAAGATGTTATGCGATGGATGACTTACCTAGAAGAATTATGTCCTTAGAGGACAACTTACCTAAGAGGAAATGCGATCCTAATAGGTTTCTATGAATTGAGTCTCTATTGGAGAATAAAAACTTCATAGGAAGAATGACTTGATCAAATTTGTGACTTGATAGGGGAGATGAATTATGTTAACTTCACTAGAATGATGGAATTCAGTATGACTCCATGAGGAAAAATGACTTAACCTTACTGAGGAAGAATTGAATTATTGGGATGGGTTAGTGGTTATAACTCATCGGGAAGAGGAAACCAGATTGGCTCTTTAGATTTGATGGTTAAGGAGATAATTAAGATTAACTCCAATAAGAAAATTTGACATTTTTCGACTAATTCTCGTGAGAAAGTAAGCCAACATAGTTTATCTCTATTGAGCAGTGAAGTTTTTGAAAAAATGATAAGTTAAAGTCAAATTGATTCCATGAGGAATGATTTGATCGAGTTTTAAACCATAAGGACATGTTGGCTCAACTCTTTCTTAGAGTAGGAGAACAAGAAGTGTACTCAACTTAGAAATGAGGTACACTCAAAGTGATACACTCAACTAATGATAGGAGCTAATGAAAATGCTTTCCTTAGATAAGGGTAATAAAACATGAGTGTAAAAATGTAACTCACTAAGATAAGTATGAAAAAATCATCTTGATGAAGAACTTTTGCCTCAACTAGAGGAATATGAAACTTACTTAATATAGATGGGAGTACAATGAGCTAGCCATAAAGATTACTCAACTTAAACAGGAGTAAAGAAATGTTCTTATTTGAATGAAAGAGAATGTTGTGAAACAAGTCTTTGCCATTTTTGAAAAGGTTTTTTCATTTAGAGAAAATTCTAACTTATGGCTTGGACTCTCCAAGCCCCTAGATCACTAACAATCAAGTTGGTTGCTTAGGTCAAAAGAACCATTGCTTGGTTTCAAATGGTCAGGTTTCTTATCTTTGAAGATGATTTGGGAAAATCTGCTTGAATTGTGAATTAAGGTTACGAAGGCTTAGGAGACTTGACTAGCCAAAAACTTCTCTAGCTTATGGATTAAATCTTTTTTTTTTTCAAATGCTTCAGATGATTCTTTGAAAACTTCAAAGTATTGTTTTGAGCATGATTCAGTTTGATCATTTAAGAAAATGAGAATCATTGATTTTCACAAAAGATTGGGTGTTTAACTGAGCATATTGGATGAAATCATTGAATGAAAGAAATTTTAGGTGAGCCAAAGTGATGGAGAATTTACCCAAGATGTGGGAAAAGTTGTTAAAACAAGGCAAATATGAAATAGAACCCCTTAGATGGAAGAAAATGTCCTTACATTAGCATGAATGAGCCATTTGATTAAGGTAAATTGTATAATTTGTAAGAGTATGAGTTACTCTTAGAATGAACAAGGCATATGGGAGCCCCTTATGAAGTAGGGATGAGTTACTTCAAAAAGTAAGAAAGTAATTTGTTGAAAACAGGTAAGGAGGAAGTCTCATGTTTGAAACCGTTTGCTATATAATCCATCTATTTGTAGGGCCCTATAAAAGATTTCTAAGTTGAAAATGTGATAACTCCCTTAAGTAAGCAAGACCTTAAGGTGGTCTTAGTATTAGGGATGAAACGTAGGTTAGGATAGAATTTACCAAATAAAAGGTATATAAGGCCAAGGTTCAACCTCAAAAGTGTTAACCCAAAAACTCCTTAAGTATTTTGTTGACAAAAATACTTTTTTAATGTAAAAATTCAAAAAAACACAGAACATCAACCTGAGCCTGAAGCGCTCCCCTACCACATCATCACCCAACTTTTCTATAAATTTTAAAATTAAATAACTTGGAATATATAAGTCTGTTTTTCATAAAAATTATATATTTGAACTCTAAAAATCGAAATCTATCAAACAAGATCTATATTGTATATGAAATTCTATAAAAAAAAATAATCGTGTTTTTTCGATAGGAGAATTTTTGACAAAAATTCTCCGTCCATATAACTAAGATAGAGAATATTCTCTGTCCTAGAATAGAGAAATGTCCTATGTTTTTAAATAACTAAGATAGACAAAAATACACAAGCCTAAATGATCGACTAGTTTAATTTGAGTATCAATTTCACAATTCAAATTGAAATAAAACTATGTGATCAATTGTCAATTTCACAATTCAATTTTCTATTCTAATTTCACAGTTAAGGTTCTTAATTACTCAATTAAAGATCAAATTCCAAAATTCATGAAAACCTACATCTTTATATAGCGTAAGTAATTAATTCAAGCAAATTAAAAATTGTAAAGCATGAAGAGTAAAAGAAATTGCAAATCGAAGTGATGACGGAGAAACCACAATGGAAAACTATCCGCTGTGGAAAAATCTAGAGCTGACCAACCTCAGGAAATAGTTCCACTATGATTGATATCAAAGTACAACGTAAAGACGGACCAGAGTTTGTACCTCAAGTTCTGTTCTACCAGTTCACATGTTCAATCTCCTTTGAATTCCACAAGCTCCTCATAGTCTACCAAGGTCTTTTAATGCTCAAATCATCTTTCTAATTACCATTTATCAAAAGCAGCAAAATAAATTTTTTCTTTTCTTTCATATTCATAAGGTGAATCATATAACCTGGCCAGTCACTTAACCATTGTCTCTAAACAATTTAGTTTCCATAACACGATGTGATGTGTTTAAATTATACAATTGAATTAGTTTGATAACAACACGTATGAATTCACATAGTCAAAAACCATCTAATTCATCTTCAGTTACAAACCCATCAAAATAACTCGTTTCTTCGCTTAATAACTCATTTTGCATTGCTTGAAGTGAGCCTGTCTAATCCTTAACTGAAAACATGGTAAACATCTATAATAAGTTCGACGGCTCTGTGATAATTCCATAACATGCCAAGGGTTTCAAAACTACTATGTAGTTCTATACTAAAATGTCTATATTCATATAGAATTGGAATACGTCATATTAAAACACAAGAGTTAAAAGAATAGTATCATGGTTCAATCATAATAATAATTCAATAACATAGCTCGATAACAAATGGTCAATATTACAGTTTAATCTTAGTCATGGTTCGATAACAATAGTCATGTTTCAGTAGTTAGTATCATAGTTCAATCTTAGTCATAGTTCAATAATTAATGCCATAGTTCAATCTTAATCACAGTTCAATAACATAGTTTGATAAATAATTTCATAGTTCAATAGCTAATGTCATAGTTCAATAATAGCTTATAGTTCGATAAATCAAAATTATAGTTCAATAATTCTTAGTTTGATAGTTCAAAGTTCAATCATAGTACATATTCAATGTTCATAAGAGTTTCAAGCCAATAAATTCCTCCTTTATGGTCAGCAAATTAGAACCTCGCTAACTAAGATCGATATTCGATAAGACAAGTTCGATAACGCAGTTCTGTGCGGCTCACCACCAATATACCCCGTGGTTAGGGTTCGATAAAGTCATAATCTATTTGATAATGACCAAACATAGAAGATTCTATGGTAAACAAATTAGAACCTCGCTGACTGAGATCGATATTCGATGAAACTAGTTCGATAATGTCCGTTATTGCGGCTCACCACCAATATACCCTATGGTTAGGGTTTGATAAAGTCACAAGCTATTTGATAATGACCATATATAGAAGATTGGTCCATTCAAAACATCAAAATCATGTCCAAAATTAATAATCATCAATAAGAATCTCAGTTATCCAAATAAAAGTTTTATATCTAGTATTTAGTCAAAACAATTAAAAGACAATAAGAAACCATATAGCATTTTGAGTATCTCACAAAAATATTTTCTTGAATCAAAAGAAGACAATATAGATATCGATGAATCGTTCAAAACATATATTAGGTATCAGGGTATCTGTTATCAAAAGCCATAAAGGAAATGACAATATATATAGACAAGTCATTCAACACGATATTAAATGAAAGACGTTTATTATCAAAGTCATAAAAATAATTCAATATTTATATCTATAATAAAATCCACCTTAAACATGGCATGAAATACTCACCTAAAGTCCAAAGGCTTATACCTAAAATCCTTCCTTTAGTCGAGGGTCCCTATAACATAATTCAAGGTCTTGTTACATACTTGTTTAAAGTATTACATAATTTAATAGTTAACTTAGAGCTCTTTCTATTCCAATTACACTTTTTTGGTAGCCTCATTAAGTCTTAAGAACGTATCGGTTAATTTTTAATTAGTTACCGGGTTTTGTTTTTCTCAAAAGGATGTCACCATTAAGTTCAGAGTGTCGAAAATAATCGATTTAGGCTTTTCTGGATCTTAACTTGCATACCTGTAGCTTATATTAAGCCTAATGGCATTTTCATAATTTTATTCTTTCACGTGTCATATTTTTTGGTATTTCGTTTGTTGAAATGGATTCTATCGTTGAGTCCGGATTGTCAAAGAAAGTCGGAATAGACCATCTCTAACATGTAACTACATTTGGTGTTACTAAAGGCATTTTGGTAATTATTACATTTCACGTGTTTATATTTTTGGGATTCCATCTCGTAAAGCAGACCTTTCCATTGGGTCTAGAACGTCGAAGAAAGTCAGAATACACTACTATTTTATTTTATTCAGGTACGAAACATTTTATCATAATTAAGTTAATTTAATTTATTTATTTAAGAATATATATATATATATATATATATATATAACATGGGCAAAATGGCATATATATATATATTTTTTTTTTCATTTTTATTACATAAGTGCCATGGTGGCATAGTAGCACAGTGGCACACGCGTGACAGTTTAAGTCTCCTACACGTGAGAGGTTCACGGTTTAAACCTGGGGAGCTACGGCTCCCGTTATTTTTTTGATTTTTGCTTTGCCAAACAGCGGACAAAGGGGTAAATCAGGGATAGGATATTCCTAGTTGCAACCGGCTTATTAAATCAATGTTTATCCCCATTTCCAAGCAAACCGGTTTCCCACTTAATTTCTTAAATCCAAGGCTCAAAATGACGTAGTTCAACTTACCATTACTGTGCCTAGGCGGTTCTAACCCGACCCAGACCTAGATCCGACCTAGCTGCTATAGTGGTCGTCTTCCTCACAATGCCACTATAGCTAGAAAAACCCTAATTTTTTTTTATTTTTTTATTTTCTTTGTGCCTTGGTTTTGTTTCTTCGTCCATTCTAACCTTAAACATTTTTTAGATTCATAATTGACATTTATCAATTAGTTAAATGAAACGAAAGTCATCCAGTTCTAGGGAAACTGCGAGGCATCCCAGACCTACAACTCATGATTATGAGCTCGATTCTCAACGATCTCAGCTCAAATTTGTTCCTTAATTTATATTGTTCTTCATTCTTTCGACCCTTGTTCATAAAACCAAGTTTCACATTCGTTTTCAAGGTATATAGTTTTGGATCCAAAACCTAAAATTCCTATTTCGTTGGTTATTTATAGGCCATTTATTCTCATTTTTGTTCCTATGTGCTTTTTATCCATTCATCTTTCAATCTCCATTCACCAAACAAGGTTTAGTTCAGATCGGAAGCTTGACTCATTTTCAAGCTCATCAATGGCGGGTCCATAGTTATTTATGGTTTCTGCCTTGGTTTTCTTATTTTATTTACGTATAACATACATATATATATATATATATATTATTGCATATACCTCCAAACAGTGAATTTCTACTTAAACTTTTTAGAGAGAGAGTTACATTGGGTTTACCTTTAATGGCAGTGGCCTTTTTTTCACCCTCGATCTTGAAATGCTCTAAGTTCCTATTTGATCTTTTGGGTTTGGTTCTCGATGCATGCAAATCCTCCTCCTTCTCTTCTTCTTCTTCTTCCTTCATTCCTTCTCTCACTCTTCTCTCTATCTGTAATGCCCAAGGTCTGATACACCATGCTTCTTACGCATGTTTGCATATATCCTTATGCACTCAAGGTCTGTGCATGCATCATAGAGGGATTTGATGCATGTAAGTTTCCACTAGTTGAGGTGAGGGTGCAATGGGGTGTCGACACCTTGTTTTCTCAGCTTTTGCCCACCCAATTTTCATATTATAGAGTTATCTTTTGGCTATCATAGCACATGTGTGTTGATAGCCTAGTGGGCTTACACTTTAGGTAAGTCCCTCTATGGCTCAAGGTGCTGGGTTCAATTCCTGGGGCCAACATTCTTGGCCTATTTTTTTCTTTTCTTATTTTTGTTGTATTGGTAGAAAATTTTATACTTTTATTTAATATCTTATTAATTGAGTATACTTAATTTTTACATCTCTAAATCTCTTAATATATTTTACATTCATTAAGATTTTCTCTTTTATGTAGTTAAACTAATTAACATGATTAGTTATGATACCTTCTTCAACATTTATGTATTTTCTTAATTAATTTCATCGTCATTTTTTTATATCCATTTCTCGTATTGTAATTCTCATAAGAATTATCATTGCAACATTATTGTCATAGGTCTAATTGTACACTAATGTTCTCTTAAATTTTACTAAGCATCCCTAATTATATAGTAATTAGTTCGGGATGTTACAATTATACTTGGAATGACCATATTACAAGTTAGTCATTGGATTTCCATAGATTGAGTATTTTAAATTTCCTACCATATACAATATTAGACTTAAATCATGATATGTCGTAGGTGAACATTTGATGATGCATACAGACTTTATGCATATTGGCCTTATGTGTTGTATTACGTACGATGTGTGATTGCTATCGGAGCAGGGCCGATCCCACATCATTAATAAATGTTGTGATCTGAATAGTATTGTGATGAGACTTGTGTCTCCCTTCAGCTACAAGCCATAAACCCACGTAGAAGGGACTGGTGTTAGAATAGAGTCAGTCCCTTGTGTGCATTCATAAAAATTCATATCATAATGCATTCATGAAAATGTGCATGCATAGAGCATGGGTATATTGCATTACTATAACATCTCGACCCAAATTCTACTTAAGGCTAATAGCCTATAAAGATGGAGACAAACAATTTTAAGAATGCAATTTAATGTCAAAAGTCATAACTTGATAGCAAATTATGATTGGTATTAATCGAGAATTAATACATGAATAATTTTGGAAAAATTAGTGCATAAAATGTGTTAAGGCAAGATTAGGGATATATAAATAAAGTATGCTTAATCAAAGAGTTTTACAAAAAGTTATAAGAAACTTTGAGAGTAAATGAAATACTCAAAAATGCAATGTGATGCATGTGTAAAAAGAGAAAGAAGAAAAGTAAGCTTAAGTGTTGGCCTAAGGAATTGAATTCAAGACCTGGAACCATGGAAAGACTTACCCAAAGTCTAAACTCACTAAGCTATCAGCACTTATGTGCTATGATAGCCAAAAGATATGTACATTAGGTGGATTTGGGTAGGGAGAATTCAGAAAAGGTGACGTGTCACCAGCCCATTGCACCTCTCCCTCAACCAATTAAATCTCATGCAAAGCCCACATGATCCATGCAGCAGACTTAAGGTTATATAGTCAAATCCAAATCAGGTTTGCATAAGCAATTTATATGTCAAACTAGACTTGCAGTTAAAGAGATAGAGAGAGAGAGAAAGAAGGAAGAATAAGAAGATTACGAAGGGAAGAAGGAAGGGAGATAAAAGGCTTGCATGCAAACCTAAGGAAGTTCAGAAGGCTTAAGAGGACTCAGAACTGAACCCAGAGAAAGGAAAGCTTCACTGTAGAAAGCAATATCCAAAACCTAAATTTTCTCTCTCTAGAGAAATATTGTTGTTACACGTTATTTAACAAAGTGTAGATGTATGCATGGTCTTGTTGGTGTTGTACTAGAATTTTGTGAGAAAAATAGCAGACGTAGGAGGCCTAAAACAGTGATACCCATGAAATCTAAACATTTTTAAAACTTAGCTCCAAGTTTTCACAAAAATAAATAATGTGAGCAAGTCACATAAACCCCAAAATGTAATAAGCTCTTCAAATTAGGCTTTTCACCATTCTTAATGTAGAGACCTGAAAAATGAGAAGTAAACTTTTCATTTTGCCAGTAGAGCACTATTCATGCATCCATTTGCCGATAGGACACTATACATACACATTTAGACATAAGTCATATTTAGAAGCATATTTTGAGTATGACATAGAAGGGAAATATGCTTAGAATATTCAAATACACCTCCTGTGAAAATGTGAGCCTGTTGGGAGACAGTTTCAAAAATTGGACCAAAAGGGCATTTCGGGTGGAACCGGCCAAACTTAGCCGCAGGCGAAAATAATGTTTTTTAAAAATTTTCATTTAAAATAATTTTAAGAACTTTGTCTAAAGCAAAATGTCAAATTGAGGCATTTCGGGATGAGTTGTAGTGTAACGGGGTCCCGAATTCATTAAGGGCAAAAAGGTCATTTTGCCCTTTAGTTTAAATAAACCCCTTAGTGTGAAAAAAAAATAGAGAAATGGTCTGAAGAAGGCACAACTTCACGTTTATGGGAGAAAAGTGTAGAAAAATCCTAAGTTCTCCAAGCTTCAAGCCACCAAAACACACTCCTAGGCCAAGATTCTTGCAAGACTTCCTTCTAGGAAGTTGTACCTCTCATCAAGGGATATATTCTCACTGATCAGTTTGGCAGCACAACAAGCACAATTCTCAAGGGTTGAGAAAAACCTCTTTTAGGTATGATATCTTGTTAAGTTAGGAACAAGTTTAAGTTTCTTTGCCTTTCTATATATTGTTTGAGTGTTTAAGATGTTTACTTGATGTTAGAAAATCACTTAGGAGGTAGTTGCTTTGAAAACTTAGAGTTGGTAGTTTAGGTGTTTGTGTGTTTTTTGAGTTATTTGATGATTTGTTGCTATAATGAAGATGTATTTTGCCTATATATTTGGATTGTTATATTTTGGCTTATATTCATGTTGATATATCTTGTGTTTTGGAAGATGTGATTGTTTGATGCATTGGTGCTTTATGAAATTATATGTTCTTTGTGAATTAGTAAGATTGTGAAAATGTGGCTTGAGCATGTGTTGACATGGATAGTCTATAGCATATGTTCATGTAAAAGAAGTTTAGGGATTTTGAAGTTATGATTTACGTTGGGTATAATGCATGACTTGAGGTGAACACCATATATTTAATGAATTGTCTCATTGAAGTTGCATAATGAAATCATGGCATTTTGGCATATTGTGATTCCTAGGAAACATGGCGTGGGTTGAGCACTAGGTGCTATGCATTATGAGGGTGTAAATCCTGTGGTGAAAAACCTAAAATTGGCCATTGCATTGGTGCTCAGTATCCAATGGGAGCACTCCGTGAACGGGTGTTGGTACTCAGAATCCATCGGGTGTGATCCGTAAACGAGACATAGGTGTGGCATAGAGTTTGCAAGTGTGTCATGCATATCACCTTTGCATAGCATTGAGGGATTATGGGATTATAGCTTTTAAAATGTACACTTGCACATGCCACACCTTAAATTTGTTCCTAGCATTAGCATTATGTCATACCAGTAGTTGTGCTGACCCCTCGTGGGATATCATATTATAGATGACACTCTCGGTATTTGAGACTTGATGAAGTCTTGAAGGAAGAAGGGGAAAGGGACTTGAATGGACATTTGGCCCTTGGGCATATTTTTGTATGTATGGGCATAAGCCCAAATGACTTGTATTTTACTTTGGAAAAGTAGTGGATAATAGGCCTTGGGCCATTTTAAAGTTTAAGAGTTTAAAACCCAAATGATATGTAAGATGTCTTTATTTAATGAGCATCATATGTGTATATTGAGACAACTAGATGTGTATATTGAAAACAAGGAATGTATGTTTAATTTAATGAACTTGTGGCCATCGAGTGAGGATGGATTGCGGTGTGATTATATATATGAAGTATTGTGAAAATTAGGTGGAAAAAAGGCTTAGAGAACAAAGGAAGTTATGTCAAAATTTTAGTGATATTAAGGGAGAAAAAAATTAAGTGTATAAAATACCATTTAAATAGGTAAGAAAAGTGCTCAAAATGGAGGGTTAGAAACTTTGGGGAAATGGGCTAAAAATGGAAGAAAAGTGGCTTGAAAAACTTGGGAAAATTTTTCAAAAATAGAGAAATTTGCTCGCAGCCATGAACAGTAAAAATGCAGAAACAGGAAAATTTTCTTGCAGTCGCTACAGTAACATGACTGACATGCCGCAGCCAGCCGCAGCCCCCGCGCCCCCGCGCGTGCGCCGTGTGCCTGTGTGCTCATGCTGCGCAAGTGCTACTCGCCTCGCCTGCCTACCGCGCGCTGCCTGCCTGCCTGCCCATGTGCGTGCTACTATAGCCTTGCTGTCTTGTCATGACACAGACCCTGACACCTGCCCCTTTGACCACCTTTTTAAGCCATATTTAGGCACCTTTTTGGACCATGTCTGGGCACCATATTAGACCATGTTTGGCCAACTTTTAGGCCATGTTTAGTCACCCTCTTGGGCTATTATTGGCCACTTTTTGAGGCCATGTTTGGTCACTTTCTTAGATCAGTTTTTGGTAGATATTGTGATCCATTCTTGGATCATACCTTAGGGCATTTTAGGGGCCCATTTGGGCCATTATTCTAAGGCATTGTTAGTGACGTTTTGGGGTCATTTTAGAGACTGTTCTTGAGCATGTCTTAGACCCATTTTGAATACTAATTGGGAGAAAAGTTTGAGTGACTATTAAGAGACCATTTGGATTAAGTCTAATAGCAAGTCTTCCTTTCTAATCTTGGGAAAACATGGGGAATGAATGTATAATTAATTGAATTCACCTTAATGACCTTTCATTTACTTTTCTTATTTCATTTCACTTACTCCCCGGGTTTGTGAAAATTCGGGGCGTGACACTTAAGCTTAAATGAATTGACTATTAGGGCATTCGATTAAGGATATAGGCCGCCTAAAACATATTTGCGTCATTATTGACTTAACTATATTTAACAAAATCCAATTTTCTCATTTTTCTTACATAATTGTCTTGAACTAATCACACAAGTACTCTCACTTACAATTAGTGTGAAGAATTTCTGAATTCTTCATTTTGAAATGCTCAACCTCTTGACAAATACTTAAAGCAATTGATGCTTATAGCAATGCTTAATACAATTAATGCTTGAGTTAGGTGAGTAATCATAGTGTGAGTAATAAGTAAGAAAATAAGAGGTTCTACTATGTGCCTAATTTTCAAAACACCATGAGTTCGCATATGCTATTAGAACCGACTCTAGTGATAAGGAGTCGATCTACCTTACAAATAATGTTTCTTACAAGCCTTTCCAATCAAATAGGGTTTACACACTGATAGACTAGTTTTTATGAGTAAACCCAATAGGTCTTTTTAAGCTAATCTAGTCATCCAATCTAGTTCAATGTATCCATCTTATTGCTTAAAAATAACATTGTGGAAAGCCTTAAAGAGATAAGTCTAAAATTATCAAATAATCCAATGAGACAAAGCCATTATCATACTCATATAATGAAGCTACTTCTGAAATAGGGTAGATCAAACTAATCAATCTACAATGATTGTTATTTCACAAAGAATAAATAATTCCATTCAATCCTAAAGATTGAAATTTAAAGATAAGAAAAGTACAAAAATCAATTAGGCAAGAAGTGGACCAAACGACTAGTCAAACACCAATATCCAATTATTTTATCAAAAGATCATACTATTGTTTAAAAGAATTAATCAGCTCACCTTTGTGGCGATTAGTTCTTATGCTACCACTTGTGCATAATGTACAAAACACCATGAGCATTGTAAAGTCACGCCATTTTTTGTCTTTTACTTAATCTCTTCTCTATTTTGAATAAAATGGTCAACTTTGACGTAGTACAACTACGAGCAAAATAATCCATTTTATTCTTAAATAGCAGTTCATTCTATAATATATCTCATTATTTATCATGCATGCCTATGCATGACACTTAACTTTCTTGCATACTTTCGACGCAAGTTTTTCAACCCCACCCTAGTTAGCATTTTTTCCTTGTCTATAAACATAGGCCCAAAACCTTGTTTGGCCTACCGCGACAATGTTAGTTTAGGAGTTCGTTTCTTGGCGCTCTACCTTTTGTTTTAAGATGACACACTATTTTGAAAAATATTTTTCTTTAAATAAGTAGCATCATGTAGGAATTTTTTTTTTTTAAAAAAAAGTTTTTAAATACAAGTGAGGGTATTTGGCGAGAATTTGTTGTTTATCAAATGCAAGTCTATATTTGTCATAGAATAAATCTAAACAAATTTTTAATGAGCTTTATGTATATGTTGTTCTACATAATAAAGCGCATTCAACAACTTAATTAATTATGAAAAGCTTCCATATCTCAAGGTATTGGACTATTTTTCCTTTTGATCAATATCTACACATATGTTCTATGTGTAATGTGGTCATTCTAAGTATTTATGTTGGTCAAGTCGGCATTCACATTTATTGAGGTTATTTCACTACTATCATAATGCGCAGGATAACATTTAAGCATACATTCATTATATTATTTTGCTACTAGAAATTCAATTAAAAATATTATTCTATTATACACTATAAGATCAAAAATTTCGCTAGGCTAATAATCATTCTCTCATTTATGTAAACAGAAGTATATTTTTAAATAATTTCAAGCAAAATAATTTTGAATTAAAAAAAATTTAATTCATTTACACAATGATTTCTAAATTAAAATAAATTTAATTCATCCACATAATAATAACAATAATCAATGCGCATATTCTAAAGCGCATGGACTCCACTTGAGCCCAATTGACATTTTAGTACATCATGCCAAAGTAATTTATGGACATATAAGTTTACAGCGAAAACACATCCTCATACAAGGCTTCATAAATAAATACAACCCTTTCTAAAACTTATTACATTGGAGAAAGAACCTACTACATCAATCTACTAAAAATATTAAAATAAATAGGGATGCTACACTAATATCTCATATATCACAAAATTAACCTTGTTATTCCATACATCACAAGCAATAAGTGTACTAGAACATCAATTAAATAAGCACATATAATCACAACATACATCCACATACATATAACAATATAATGAGTCTTGATGGATGGCTATACCATACCTCACCACAATAGGAGTGGGTATTTGAGTCTCACAATTAATAGGGATCAATATTATGCAACAATAATTCACTAAATAATTATTCACATGATAATTAAAACAAAAATAATCTACACATAATGTAATTGTTCCTAATTTCCAGAGCCTTTTCAAGAATTTTTCATATTTAAAATAAATTTTTTGAAATTTTTGGGATAAAAAACTAACTTTTAAAGTCCCAAAAATATCAAAAAATAGGTAAATAAAAATTCACCTAAAAAATAATTTGGGCCCCTAACAGTATATTAAATACTGATATGTAATTTTAATCATAAATGTAACTCTCTAAAATTTTGAAAAAGTATTTAAACACATTTTTGACACTTTTTTATAATAAAAATTAATTTTTCGAAGCTAAAAAATTACAAAAAATATATCACGGGGTCAAAAATTCAGTGAGGCACACTCTCTGGAGGTGTCAAAAAATAGGCCCTGGAAGATGATGCATGAGCTCCCATGCGCCTCGCTGAGAGTGGGGTTGCATTTCTCTCCAATTCATCTTCTAAAAAAACACAAGGTTTGGTCATGACTACTGTCAAACTTTGAAACCTCATATCTCATTCATTTTTCAACGAAAAATTATGTACTATATATCCTTGAAAAGCTCTTGGAACAAGAAACAGATTAATATAAATTTCATACATAATAATCGAGATTTTATAGATTGTATTAAAACCCAAAGATTTGTATTAAAATTGTATTTTCTTGAAAAACCAGAATTTTAAACTTAGATCTCTCACAAATTCGACGATGGATCATCATGAAATTATAAGGGTTACCTACTGGGTTTATAAAAAACACAACCACTGTGGTGGATTGTTCAAAATGTGTTCTTATAATGATCTTTTAAAAATCAATCGTGTGGGTTTAATGCATGATTTATCTCTTAATAAATATGCATGCATAAACACAGATATTAGCTATTATACATGCATACAACACATATATTTGTGAACACAAGCCTATGGCTTTGATACTAATGAAAACATAAAAACACAAACAGTTGTTCAACCTAGTTACCTCTTCGGATAAAAAACAACAGAAGCAGAAATGGAAGAAGCAACTTGTATTACGAGCTTTCTTGGAACACTGCGAAAATCCTTGGAACGCTGCAAAGATTCTCCTTGCCAAATAGGACAGCTACAAGTTGAGTCGACTATATCTTTCCACAATCCAAGACCAATGGCATTTTGATAGTCACCCAAGAAGAATCATAGAGAGAACGTCGCTCAAAACCTTACGTGATAATTTGGAAGACTGCACATGGATGAAATGCCTGTATGTTTATATCCCATGACCACAACTAATGAGATAATCGCAAGACTTACTTGATAATATTTAAGTTGGTCAAACCAACCAGAATGGATAAGAGTTTTATCCACATATAAACTCTTATCATAATTATCACTGATCCGCATAAATCTTGTGAATGAAAAATGAACTTGGATCCACATGACCCAATGTCCAATAGTTTTGGACACACTCTCCCTCTCTCCCTTTATCGTTCAGAAGAGAATGCATCATCTAAATGGAGTGTGGTTCAGAAAGCTCATGCCTCCCACTTTGAATGTTGTCATCCTTAAATGGTACTTAGCTGCTTGTTTTTACTTCATCTTGGAAGAAAGAAACCAAAGGACTTTATAAGAAAAGCAGAGGTTTCCAAACTTTGTGTTGAAAGATATTGCCTCTTTTGTTAGAACCAAGATCATGATTCATTCCAAAAAGATTAGAGCAGACTTAGCAATATATATATATATATATATATATATATATATATATATATTATGCAAGTTATAAAGAAACATGGAGTTTCAAAGTTGTGACTTCAGAGGTTAATTAGGGATTCAAATAGGGTAACCAAGGCATATTCAAACAAAATAGTCTCATAGAAAATTTGGGCCTGGCTGAGGTCTGGCTCAACTAAATCTAAACTGAGTTCAGCCCATATTATGATCGAGCCTAAAATATTGTCTTGGATTGGCTTAACTCAAACCCAAATATTACTCAGCCCGAAGAAATTTGGGCTGAACATGTGGGGCTTGGGTCGGTTTGGGCCAATTGGTAGTCTTACAGGCTACAGCCTCTCTTGCGCCATTGATATAGATATATATATATATATATATATATATACACACACTCACATTTATAATACTTTCTCGATCTTCTTGTTTTCTTTCTTTGTTTGCTCATATCTTAAATTTCTTTTGATTTGGAGAAAAAAAATTGAACTTGTCCTCGACAGTTGACTTGCAGCCATGATATTGCCTGCAACACTAAGAAACCATTGCCTCTGAGTGTACACTTCGACTTTCTCTCCTTACTGTTACTATTACCAACACAAATCAAACCCGGTACCATCAAAGTTAAATCCCACTACTATCCATCGATCTGAAACTCAAAATTCGAGTTTATTTGTTAGTTTGGTAACGTTTTCTGTATTTAATCTTAAATGTTTTTAAATAGAAAATTAGTTTTTTGTTTTTTCTAATTAATTAAAACAAAAGCATAAACTGTGTTGGGTATAATAATCTTATTATTAAAAAAATAAAACAAAAATAAGAAAATGTGTTTGAAAACCAAAGCTTGGATCTAAACGCCTATACCATTAGTTGATTAGGTAATATTCTATAACAACAATAGTTTGTAGTTAGCTTTAAACTGCTGCAATCTTATTTTCTGTGGAACTAAATCAGAGTCGGTTGAAAGAATTTGAGACCTAAAATGACAATTTCAAATGAGATCTTTTTAATTATTTATTATTATTATTATCATTATTATATTTTTCTTTATTTAAAATATATATATATATTTAAATTTTAACCGTCCTTTTGTTTCTGACATTGTTCTTCCTCTAAATTACATGTACCAACAGTTTATATATATATATATATATATATATTAATTGAGTTGTAATTGTAATAAAACATTACCTTAATTTTCAACGGCTTTGTTTTTTTTTTTTTTTTTCTTTTCTACATTCAAATTTTTGTAATGTGCATACATATAAATATATAATTGTACTTGAAATAGGACAAATCTTTGTATGTTTGCTTCTACTTCAGGTATTTGTCACCATTTCACCATTAGTATTTTTTGGCTTTTTATTTATTTATTTTATGTGTCTAATATATAGACTGCTAGAAAATCTATCTATGCAAACATGAAACTTGTACTTCATGTCGATAAACAACTTTAATCACATTTGGGACACTTTGCTGTTCAAAAAATGATTTGTCTCTAAATTTTATAAGATTAAATCCCTTCCGATTCATAATACGCAGTTCTGTTGGAGGGGATCTAATCCCATCAAAATCGTATAGCGTTCTATAACGTTGACAAGTGACAACATAGATTGATTGAGACATTGTTACGGTGCCGATGACTGAAGACAATGACGAAACAAATCTTCGTACAATGATCAAAGGTTAAAAACACAACGGAGCGAGGGGTGTTCGTGAAGAGACAAAGAGACTGTAACCCTAAACGTTTCTTATAAGGGTTGAGAGATGAATTGAGAGCAAAGCACGCCATATTCATTATGCGCTGTTGGAGAGAGAGAGACAGAGAAAGAGAGATTGAGAGTGAAATAGGGATTGGAGGTAAAATCGTCATATAGAAAAATAAATATCTACCAAATAATAAACAAAGGACTAGAAATTAAAAACACACATGTGCAGGTAGATTTGTGATGAATAATTGTAAAGCACTGGACCCATGCTCCCACAAAGTCCAAGTAAGGGACTTATTGCTAATTATTTCAAAAAAAAAAAAAAGGAAAAACGAAACATTAAACAAGAGAAAAGGGAGTAGGGAATAGGGACTCAACATTAGCAATCTCAACTCCACTTAAAAGACTTTAATTACGACTCCACAAGTTTTTTTCCCAAATTTTTTAGAGATTAAACTATGATTATTTACTTGATTAGAGTAACTGAAATGAGGATTAATAATTCTATTTATTTATGTAACTGTGTTTGAGTGGATTAACAATCCTAACTTCAGTTGAATACTTTAACAAAATTTAAACACAGTTTGTTACGAAATTTTCCAATGTGTATATCTTCGTAGTTTTAGTACGTAATAGATACGATAATTGTATTATAATTGTAATAAAACTATTCTTTGATAAAATTTATAAATTAAGTAATAAGAGAAACTATTTAGGTTAGGATTATTCATTTTTTTTAAATTCAAATGAGATAAATATATATATATATATAATGAACTTATGAGAAAACTTCCTTATTTTTTTTGAACAAATGGTGTCACCTATATGATGCTCAAAAGACAGATAATGAGAAAATGTTATATGATGCTCAATCAAAGAAATTCTAAGAAAAAGAGAAGGTCAGATAGCAGAGAAAGAAAGAAAGAAAGAAAATGAGAGAATAGACAAGTTGATTTTTTGATTAAAAAAAAGGCATTAAAAAGATTTTTTAGATGATTCGGTTTTAATATGACGTTCAACTTTTTATTTATTTATTTTTCAAATATAATCGTTAGATTTATAATTTTTTTTATCAGACTTAGACATTTATGGAACCTTTTTTTTTTTTTTAATCATTATAAGCATTAGAATTTTATGAATTTTAGAATTTTAATTGAATTATATAAAATTTGAAAACTTTTTTTTTTTTTATAAGTAGGAGCTTAAAACAATTGATTTGAGTCTAAGCAGCATTGACTTAAATCGAATTTAGAACTAACTGTTTTGGATTACAAGGATTCTAAACCTCCGAGGCTTGGCCTTTCTTTACACTATTTTCTTTGGAGTAGTTTTGTTTTAAAATTTTAGAATAGTTTGATTCTTAAATGTGTTTCATAAAGGAAGAACATTTCAGCTTAATTTTTAATTAACAAAGAAAACAGATTTAATTTTCAAAGAAAACAATTGTTAAAACAGTTTCGTAATGCCAAACTGGACCATGTTGAGATGCTTCATTTATTCAAATTGAGATTCTTTGAGCCACTGGTAGAAAAAAAGGTTCAACTATTGCAATGTGCTAAGTCAATTGAATATTAATGGTTGTATGACTCTCAGTGAGTCAATAAATGTAATGGTCAGTTTAAAAGTATGGTAATTTGATATGATTTTAAATAATTAAATTGATAAATTACACTAACTTCTCGTAAGATTTTTGATAATTCATAGAATTTTTTTATTTTATCTGATAATATATATATATATATATATATATATATATCACCTCTAGTGTTCATTTTATTTATTTATTTTTATATTTTTTAATTTTGACAAGTTTTTTCGAACTTTTTTAAAAATTTATTATTATTATTTTATTTAAAAATAAACTTAAGATAAGTAACATATTTTTATTTTATGTAAAAAATTTTAAAGGTATTTATCAATATTTATTTAGAAAATTAACAAAAAACATAAAATTGATAATTTTTTATTTTAAAAAAAATTGATTGAAAAAAAAAAATCTATATATTATTAAATAAAATAAAAAAATTCGTATAATTTTAAAATTTCTTAAAAAATTAATATAATTATTAAAATTTTAAGAAATATGAATACAATTTATAATAATTAAATTTGTTACAATACGGAGGCCGCTGATGGTCCCGATGGATGATATTTAGTGTTCACAGAGGGGAGGAGGGGGGAAGTGGGGGAGATGTTTTGTGATGGTCCCGACGGATGATATACACTGTTCATATATTCAGTTGTCGCATTCAGTGATCAGATCAGGATGATGATATCATCACATCATGAAACTGAGACGGAAAACACCGAATTTGATGGCACGTGGGAATGAGTGGAAAGCCACTCTGGGGCATACCCAACTAAAAGGGTGCGTCCCTTGGGATACACATACAAAGCTTTTTACGTTTACGATGTCTGAGGCCTTACTCATACAAACATTCCTCGCAGATTTTTATACTCACTTTATACACCATGTCTCACGTGATTTTGAATATATATTTTATCATTTTAGAATTGTTTTAAAATTTTATTATAAAAATAAAATTATTTATCTAAATAAGATATTTATATGATGGAGCTTTTAGTAACAATTTTACTTGAAAGCATCTATTTTATGTGCGATTTTTAATTTAATCGAAACACTTCAAATTGCTGTTTTTAAATAAAAGTGTTATTTAAAAGAAAGTTTTTTTAATAAAACAATAATGCTATGCTTATTTCAAATTTTTATCAAAAGTATTTATATAACTTGATGTGACAGTATCGTATTGATTTTATATCACATCATGATGTGATGTAAAAGATGTGATGTAAAATTAATATAATATTATTACATCAGCTGTGTGATGTGATGTAAAGATGTGATGTAAAACTAATACAATACTATTACATCAACTGTGTAAACTCTTTTGATAGAATTATTACGTCAGCATAACATTACTCTTAATAAAATAATCACACTTTAGTGAGTAAGATTCAAATTTGCTACTTTTCCATGCTAATAATAAATTTGCTACTTTACATTTACTTTTTTCATTGAACGGCATTTTATTGACATGCCCATCAAATACACTAAGTTTTCAAAATTTTTGCTACATTTCTTGAAGATCGTCTTAGGCCATCTACAAGAGATAAAGAAAATTATTGAAAAACTCAAATTTGATGGGACATAACTTTTTAGAGCTCTAAGAATATCTCCAAATCACAATCGTCAAATTCATCTTCATTTTAGTATCTTTTTTTATATTTGAAGATGATGGGTCTCACATTTTTATTTTTCACTACAACTATATCAATCTTCAAATTACTATTCATTCTTCAAATCTTACTTTTTATAATATTATTTATGTCCAAAATATAATTATTTAATATATACTTATCCAAATTTCAATTATTTAATAATTTTATTTTTGGTTAAAAGCTCCATGATATATTTAAGAAATTATAAATTAAAATAAATTAGAAAATAAAAAAAGTATATTAAAAACTAATAAAGTACATTAAAAAAATAATAATACATTAAGAAACTAATAAAAACATATAATTATTAGTTTAGAGTATTATAAAAATAATTAGTGGATGAAATAGCAAATGAATAATGACTTGGAGAATGAACAGTGAACCTTCAAATATAAAGATAAAAAATGAAAATACTGTATTCATTCTTTCAAAATTTGATGCTAATTTGGAGGTGGGTTGGAGTCCTCTTTTTTCTTCTCTACCTTCAAATTTGAAGATTTGAATGTGGGTTGGAGATGGCTTAAGAGAGGAAGCAATTCAACCCTCAAATTTTAGTATTCTTGTTGAAAAATAGCAAATGTACTTTTTGTGTTAAATTTTTTTTAAGAGTTGGTAAATACAAAAATTTCTCATGTCTCTATGTCAAAAAATTACGGGAATTATTTGTTAATATAAAATATAAAAAATATTAAAATTACTATAAAAGGTATCAAATTTTAATATAAGTAACAAATTTTTATTAATCACTTGGGAGTGTAGTAAAGTAGTAAAAATATTATTAAAAATAAAATTTAAATATTTTAAATTTAAATTTATTTTACATCAATTATTAGTAATTAAAATTTAGAAAATGAGTGTTACTATTATGAGAAATAAAAACTTAACCTGATTTACATAAATTGATTCATGATTTATAAAAAAAAAAATAATTATAAATTTGTATTGGAATAAGAAATGACAACTTTACTCCATTTTTAATTACTTGATCTATCGAAAATGACCTTTAGGTGTTAGTGTGAATTTTTTTTTGTTGAGAAGGGAGTGGGCGTACCGAATCCGTAACGTCAAATCGTGGTTTTGGCAATTTGGAATATAGCGGAGCTGTCTTATCAAAATGACTGTCCACTTACTGTATACTTTAAAATGTCTGGGTTGGGTGTCATGTCACCTTCAGCAACTCCAGCGTTTGAAACAGCCCACGAAAATAAAAAGACAAAGGAGGAGAGATGTTTAGCTCAGTTTCTCGTCGCCCACATTCAAGCTGGAGATCCTCTCACGTATAATATTAGTCATTATTTCAATTTTTTATTGTTGGCGAAGACTGGGATATCATACACTTAATTAACCTCTAACTTATTGTACAAAATGAAGCAAATATTTGGACAAGACAGGTGAGTGTTGGGCGGTTTCAGCTGTAACCCTAACTTTGAACTTGGCTAATAGTTTGTGAGAATGAGCTATGGTTCGGAAAAAAATTATTTATTCATTGATTCTCTGTATATTGCCCTTGAGTTAATAATAGTTTGTGAGGATGAGCTAAGGTTTGAAGAAAAAATAATTTATTCATCTATTCTCCGTATATTGTATTTGAGTTAATAAATATTTGATACATAAACAAATAATTCACATATTTTGTTATTGTGTATGTTGAAAATATAATTTTAAATGTTTTTATAAGGATATGATTGTGTAGTTGCATATAATTTGATACATTACTATCTAACAATTTTAAGAATTGCCTAAAAATTCTAAAGGTTGCCTAGAAATTCTAAAGGTTTGTTTAAGAATTTTAAAGGTTGTATTCAAATATCTATGTATTCCTAGTTCTATATAAAAGGAGTATAGGGGTTGCATAGGTATGTGAATCAAGAGAAAGAAAAAAGAGAAATAATATAGATATTTTTGTGAAAGAAAAGAAGCTCTCAAAAAATTGGTACAGGAGCTCTATACAGCCTATAGTTGCACATCTCCAAATACATGTTTAAGCAATTTCATTTGGTATCAGATCGAGTATCTCAAAAATTTTAACATGGTATTAGAGTACATCAAGAATCCAACTTGGTATCAGAACTCACTCATCCAAAAATTTCAACAGTGTCAAGTATTCATTAGTCTGAGTGTAATGCACTTGGAATCAATGAATAAAAGCTACTTCACATAGGTTTGGCCAAACAGATCCTACCCATGCTTCATTTGGAGAAGTGCTTTTGAGCCACAATAATGGAGTTTTATAAACAGCCTAACCCAATTTCGTCTATAGAATTTTCCTCTTATTATGTATATATTAAAAATTTATTCCAAAAGTCTACATTGAGTCTATATTTATTAAGTTATGTTAAGTCTTATTGTTACTTACATCATTAGTCAATCATCGCAATGAAGACTTGATCAGTCAAACTCAAATTACAACTCTTGTAGCTAAAGATGAACCATGAAGATCATTCTCATACTTCAAATCTAACACACATAATGTAAAACATACTTAAATATCATGCATTCATGTTTAGATCATGGTTATGATATCTGTGTAGTTAATCTTTCTAATTGTAGATTTACCTTGAGACTTTATTTATTAAATCAACATAGGTTAGAAAATCTTTATTTTTGACTATATATAGTCTCAAAAAGTGACTAAAATATGTCTTTCAAAGTTTCTTGGACACTTAGTTTTTAAACTAAAATAATATAGTTCTAATTAAGGAAGTTCAAAAAAACTAGTAGCTTCTTCAGCCGAATGGAGATATTCTTTCGATCGATCAAAATGCCCTAGTTCGATCATAAAATACCCTCCCGATCGAATGCGTGTCTAATTTTGGCAATAGTTTTGGTTGCCCTAGTTTTGAACCCTAATAGGTTTAAGTGATATATAAATACATCATTGTGCAAAATTTTTAGTACAAAGACAAAGAGTTGAGCTTTTACATTGGTGAGGTATCCTTCACACACCTCTTTATTGGGTACTTTGTTACTATTTTGAATCACTGAGTCTAAATTCATAATTAGTTCAAGATTGCATATAATTCTTGAATTACAAAGTGATTGTGATGTGTCTTGCATACTAAGATTGAGTCTTAAGTTTACTATTTACCACAACATATGTTTGTGTTGATCTACAGTGGTACTTGATTGGTGGTTGTTATGAAGAAATAATTGGTGAAGATGTAATTCAGATTGTATAGAAGAATATTATATAGAAAGGACAATAGACGAATTGGTTAATGGTTTAAGACTATGACGGACTGTAGTAAAGTTAGTATTTCAAGGTCTAATGTTTTTGTGTATTGGATTGGTAAGTTTCTTATAGGTTATGGGTTTTATTTCCCAAGAGGTTCCCACATAAGACTTGGTATATCTCTCTTTCTATTTGTTGTGTTTGTTATTATACTTGCTTGGCATATTTTTATTTAGCACTTGGCCATATTGTGATTGGAATCTGGTATTGAATTTGTATCTAAAATAATTTGTTTATCATTTAGTTCAACAATTCTGGCCTAACTAACTAGGTTAAATAGAGAAATAATTTAGGTCAAATTACGTTACTTTGTGAGATAGTTAGTTTGTTACATCCCAAAACCCACCTTATACGGATTAGGAATAATGACCTTCCAGTTAGGCACTTTGCCAATATATTAACTCTATTTAACATATTGATGACGTGTCCAACCAAAGGCCTCTTGACTGGTACATAATCCATGCATTCATAATTATAAATAACAGCAACAAATAAAACATGGCAAATTATAACTATATACTTAATTTTTAAAATACAACCAAGTTAGAAAATTAGAGCCTAAAAATTTCTTTTGGCATTATACTACAAAAGATATCTATGATAGCCAAAAGTCATCGTCCTCTCCCAAAATTGGTTGTAATCCAATCCATCCTCCTATGTTGTGTTATCGAAATTCTCACCAGAGATATGCAGGATAAAACCCTGTGAACTTTGCGAAAAGCTCGTGAGTAACTTAAGTTTTCTATCAAGGGTTTTCTGAACTTTTTTACATAACTTTCATGGGTAGCAATATGAAGAACTTGTACTGAAAGCTACTGGAAATTATAAAACATGTGCATAAGACTGAGGTTTATAGGATATATTGTAAAATCAAGCAACTGTTCGTGCCAATCTAGTTTTGCAAGATAAATCATGATATCATAAAAACTGAAGCTTGTAAAAATATATTTTATTCCAAACATCTATAAGCTATGTCCCTTGTGGACCTGAAATAGTCACTTGGGCGACTAAATGTAATTTAGAGCTTCGGGCTTACATGGCCTACCAGATTTAGATTCCTGATTGAGTAGCTTATCGGATTCAAACTTCTGACCTAGTCACTTATATAGACTGAGGTCTATCGGATCTAACCCCCGGTAGAGAAACTAGGGCACATAAACTTTATACTAAAACATGCTTGCAAAATATTCTTTAGGCCATCCATGCTATTCAAAAATATTTAAAGAAATGCTACTTAAAAGCTTACAATTCAAATATTATCACAGTATTCTAAAAGTTGTCATGCTTATAAATCATTTAGACAAAATAATTTGAAAAGATATAAGTTTGTAAAAGAACTGTCACTACAAAAATGTATACTTTTAACGATGCACCTTATTAGCGATGCCCATGAATGTGTCGCTAATAGTATCTTTTTGTGACGTACAATAGGTATGTCGGTAACAATGATGGAAAATGCATTTCTCGTGTAAAAAAAATGACGCGCACCTTTTAGCGACGCCAAAACAGGTATTAGGGACGCACATGTGCATCACTAAGTATTAGCGATGGACGCTATGTGTCGCTAATAGTGTGATAATTAAAATGACACCATCTTGGATACATTTGGCGACACACACAAAACGTATTAGCGACGCGCCATTATCATGCTTCTATAACTGAAAATAGAAATGAACCACTCACCTTTATTTCTTTGATTTCCTCTTTGGATCCTCCCCTTTTTCTTCTGTTTCCTTTCTTCTCCAACTTCTGGATATCAGAGCTCCCTTTCTTAGTTCCTTACTTTGGTCTCTTTCCCTCTGTTTTCTCTCTAACTCAACTGTACGTATACACACATATTCATATGCAAAACCACCCACATAGCCCATGGTTTCTTTCTCCTTTTCCTCCCTTTCTTGACCTAGTCTCTGCTTTCTTTCTTGTCCTTCTGATTGCTTTAAATGTTCGCTTGCTTTTGCATTTTCATATATGTATATTATATTACATATGTATACACACACCAACACACTAACAGTGCGCACACACACACTGCCACACACAGCAGCACACATACACACAGTCTGCAACCTACACCCCACCTCTCTTTAACATACATATATATATATATACATACATACATATATATATATATATATACACAACACATTAAATATATATATATATACACACATACACATCATACATATGCATCTTATATATATATATACATGCATAATCCACCACACATACCTACACATACATGACACACTTTAATAATAATAAAAAAAATATATTCCAAAAAAAAAATTTCAAATCTTTACATAAAACATATGTGAAGCTTATTATCTTTTGAATTTTTTTCGGTTACCTGTAACTTGTTTTCTTGAAGCTAAAAAATTGATAATTGTTAGACTGCTTGATGAACATGTCTTTTTAATTGTGTTGTAAAAAACTAAATCTGCAGTACTGCAATTGACTTTGCACTCAGTGGAGGTCTTATTAGCAATATTCCATTGGACCTTTAGGTCTGTGATACCCTATGTCATGTCTGTTGTAATACCCCGACTCGAGTTAGCCGGTACCTGACCTTGTAAAGTTGAAACAAGATAAGCCAGAAAAATGTCAGCGATGTGTAGGTTGCCACAATGATGACCAATGCCGGTGGAACACAGGAGCTTGCTTCGGATGTGGCAAGAAAGGGCATCGAGTGAAAGATTGCACAGAAAGAAAGGGACAAGCACGAGTTTATCAGCTGATAAGCAATTGCCCCGCCCCCTAACAAGAAAGTTTGAGGTAAAAATATTATTTTAGAATTGTCACCTATCAACTTACTATGAAATTAGTATGATAAAGTATTTATAGGCACCTCTAGCTAAGTCAAGTTTGGAGGACCAAACTTTTTAAGGAGGGGAGAATGTAATACCCTGACCCGAGTTAGCCGGTACCCGACCCGGTAGACCCGGGCCATGACAGGTAAACCCAAACTATAAGCTAAAATATGACGTGAGTTAAGTTGAAAATTAAATCAAAGTAGTAAAGTATCCAAAAACTTGACAATGACAATTATGGACCATTAAAAAATTTAAATTGGGTGAGTTATAGTTAATTGTCCAATAAGACACACAAGTCGGACATAGCCAAAATGATTCTACTCCGAAGCCGGAACGGGAAAAAGAAGTAATAATAAAATATGTATATGAAGGGTATGGACTATATATATATATATATGTACATACGGTCTTTATTATATATGTGTGTGTATATATATATATAAAGAGAGAGAGAGAGTGAGAGAGAGAGAGTGCTGTAAATGAAAACAAAAGAAAAGAAATAGAATAAAAAGTAATGAAATGAAAAGCAAAGAAGTAGAAATAAGTAGAAGCTGGTGGTATGCAGTAGAAGAATAGAGAAGCTTGGAGAGAGAATGAGTAGAGGCTGCCATGCAGTCGTGTGTGCGTGTGTGGTGTTCTCTATTTAAACAGGTGGCAATGCCACCGACCTTAAGGTCGGTGAAGAAGAGAAATAAAAAGGATTGAAGGGCAACCAAAAACCTAACACAAAACTAAAGCAAAAACCAAGAAATATAGAAAAAGAGAGAAAGGAGAAAAGCAGAAAGGTTGAAGCGCAAAGGAAGAGAATGAAGAGCAACTAAAAATAGGTATTAAATTGACGTTTAGTTTCTTTAATTTTTCCTCTTAAAATTATCATGGATGCATGTTAGAACTAGGTAAGCTAAGACATGAAAGAAAACCAAGAATTTCACACTGCCAACTATGGTGGACTTTCACCCGTTAAACTAATATCGATTTGGAAACTAGAAACACATAGGAAATTCTCTTAGGAGTCTCACCCAATTTTAATCATGAAGAATGGTCAAGAAATGGCCATTTAATGGCCAAATTATTACCATTGGTGCAACACCGAAAAATGGGAAGTGGGTGTCGGAGAATGAGTCTGTTAGAGGCTAAAATCGGTTTTAAAGAATTCCTTAACATTCCAGGATTAATTTTATGTAGAAATGTAGAAATTTGGACGTTGAAAAAGAGTGAAAACAATGGGCTGTTATGGTTTTTCGGTGACCGACGCCGAAAAGGCCATCGGAGAAGATGATGGAATAGCATGGGGGTCTATCGGGTCAAGGTCAAATCGGGTTCGGGTCGAGTTGGGTCAAACCCGACCCACCCGTAGTTTTGAACTTGAAACAGCAGCGTTGTAATGGTATATAAACTTGATTTTGAAATCAAATTGAGAGCATTTGGATACAAGGGTAAGAATTTGAGATTTAAAATAAGGAAGGGGCAGGGATATCCTATCCCTATTTTCCTAAATTAGCCACTATTTGGCTATCCTTCTAAGGAATAGAAAGTTCTAAAATTCTAAAGTTACCCAGAGCTTTAATAAATTTAAAAGTAGCCCCCAACAGTTATGACTAATGTTACTAAGGCCCAAATAGTAAGTAAACGAAAGATTATTTAATTATTTTAAATAGGAAAAGTACAATCTTGCCCCTAAGTTATAAATAAGTCAAACGGACTCCAAATGAGGTAAACGAATAGTCAATTTTTATTATTTCAGACATTCCAAATCCAATGGTAATGTCAGAAATATGAAAAGAGGTCCCGGGAATAAATGACATGTAAAAGTACAAACGACTATTTTGCCATTTTCAATTCAGGAGTCCAAATTGAGATTCGTAAAAGCCTAAACCGACTTTCTTTGACATTCTGGACTCAATGGTAGAGTCCATTTTACCAAATAAGATACTTAAAACTATTAATGTATGAAATTGACAAATTCCTAGAAATTAATACGCCTAAGACTTAAAGAAGTTATCAAGGAAAGGTAACTAAAATAGAAAGAGATTTAATGATAATTAAATCGAGTGATATTGTGGAATGTAACCAGACTTTGAAATATGATAATAGGAACCTTCAACTAAAGAAGGATTTTTGAGTAAAAGCCTTTGGATTTTAGGTGAGTGTTTTATACCATATTGAGGTAGGAATTTCATTATAGATATAAATATTGAACTCTTTTATGATGTATCGACATATGATATCATTTTACCTTATAGCCTTTGTTTAACAACTATACTGTATACGTTTTAAATGATCTATTGACAACGATATTGTCCTTTTTGACTTAAGAAAATGTGTTTGTAAGATACTCAAACGTTATATGATCTTCTTACAAATGTTTGAACTGTTTGAATTGAATACCAAATAAGGAACATTGATTTGAGTAATTGAACTGTTATTGATGATTATTGATTTTGGATATGATTTTGATGCTTTGGATAGAACACTCTTCTATGATTGGTCACTATTGAATAGGTTGTGACTTATCGAACCTTACTCACGGAGTATATTGGTGGTGAGCCGGTGTGATACGATGTATCAAACTAGTCTATCAATCTCAGTCAGTGAGGTTCTAATTTGCTCGCTATAAAAGGGAAATATATGAATTTGAATATGAACCGTGATTGAATATGATTTATTGAACTATGATTTTGAGTTATCGAACTATGATTTATCGACTTATGTTATCGAACTATGATTTATCGAATTATGTTATCGTACTATGATTTATTTAACTATGTTATTGAGCTATGATTTTGATATATTGAACTATGTTATTGATTATTGATTTACAGTTATCATTGAATTGAGATTTATTGGAAGTAAATTTGATACCATTATCTTGTTGCTATAATTTAAGATAACATATGATATATGATCATTGACATTTCAGTATTGAATTGTATAGTAGTTTTGAAACCCTTGGTATGTTATGGAATACTCACGAGCTGTTGAACTCATACGGATTTTTATCCAATATATCTCAGGTAATGATATCGGCAAAGAAATAGCAGGTTCAGTTAGGATAGTCGAAAGCTTATAATGCTATGAACCCTTTTGTATTTGGATTTTTTTAGACATGATGTAGTTACTTTTGGTAAGTATGGATTGTATATCGAATATAGCATCAGCAGGTTTTAAAAAAAAAATTACATCATGTACTTTTGTAGTTACTATGGAATGTATATATGGATGACTGATGTTGAATTGTATATTGACACTTTCGCAATAGAAAAAGAAATTTATTCCGCTGCATTTGATTAAATGGAAAAGGGAAAAGTATTGTGATTATTGAAAAAGGCCTCAGTGGCTGATCTCAAACCCCTGATCCGCATAGGTCAGATTTCGGGCCGTGACATCTGTTACATTATTGACGTAGTCCTCTGAGAGGATAACTGGTTAAAAACAGATCATACCTCCTTATTTCCCCACCATTTCCTTCATAGTCACCTTGGAAAAAATAATATATACTCTTAGCAAATTAATGGTAGAAGTTTTAGATGTCACAAGTATAATTTTTTCCCCTCTGCCTTTCAAAAGCAAAAGTATAATGTTTTTGGTGATTGACTTCAATACTTTGAAGACAAACATTTTTATTTTAGCTTAACACTGTGACGTACGAGTGGTATTTGAGGATGAAGAATAAGACGACAATGATAACTTAGGTGCTAATGTTGGGGTTGGTTACGAAGGCTTGCCACAAATGCTGGCAGACTTGTAGGGGGCTACAATTGGGACTCATAGTCACAGGAGTGACATAGGACAATTGGAAGCATTTGAGTCCTTATTGAGGGAAGCGAAGGCAGCCATTATATTTGGGTTGTGATAAGTTTTCGAAACTGAATTTTCTCGTGAAACTCCTTTATATTAAGACCATCAACCGATGGAGTAACAAATCATTTAATATGGTTATTGAATTGATTAAAGCAGCACTTCCTAGTAGGGAGACCCTTCCGAAATCATATTACGAGGCAGAAAGAATATTAAGAGATTTGGGTCTCGGGTATACTTCCATACATGCTTGCAAAAATGATTGCATGTTATTTTGGAAAGAGATTGGACAATGTATGGAGTGTACAGTGTGCCACGAACCCAGGTACAAGCTAAATGAAGGAAAGAGTCAAAAAATTTCGCACAAGGTGCTAAGATATTTCCCTTAAAATCGAGACTACAAAGGTTGTACGTGTCTCAGAAGACGACAGAAGAGATGCGGTGGCATAAGAAGAAGCGTGTTGCTGAGAAAAATATATGTAGGCATCTAGCAGATTCTTAAATGTGGGCTGAGTTTGATAGAAATCACAAATGGTTTGCAAATGAGTCATGTAATGTATGACTTGGGCTGGCTCGCAACGGTTTCAATCCGTACAGTGACATGAGTAATGCCTCTAGCATATGACCGGTGTTGCTTGTGCCATATAACTCACCACCATGGAAATGTATGACAAAACCATTTATCTTCATATCATTGCTTATTCTAGGGCCGAAGTCTCCTAGTAATGAAATTGAAGTGTACTTGTGTCTTTTAGTGAAATAGTTGAAGGAATTGTGGGAGGTTGGAGTGGAGGCATACGACGTTTTTAAGAATGTGACATTTCAATTGAATGCTGTGTTACTGTGGACCATAAATGACTTTCCTACATACGGGAACTTGTCTGGATGGAGCACTAAGAGGTATCTAGCATGTCCGATTTGCAATAAGGATGTATGTTCCCTACATTTATCCAATGGAAAGAAGATATGCTACATGTGCTATTTTCATTTTCTACCACCATCACATGGCTAGAGAAATCAGCAGAAGCATCTGTTTGATGGAAAAATTGAGTGTAGATTGTCACCACCATTGTTGTTTGAGAAATATGTGTTGGCGCAATTGGCACTCATCCAACCAGTGAGGTTTGGGAAGATACCAGGTACTAAGAAGAGGAAGCGCACTAATGTGGAGTTAAATTGGATGAAGAAGAACATATTTTTTTATTTGCTGTATTGGGAGACCATTAAGGTTGAGGCAAAATTTGGATGTTTTGCACATTGAGAAGAACATCTGTGATAATGTGTTGGCAACTTTAATGAACATTGAAGGGAAGACGAAGGATACTGTTAAAGCCTAGGTTAGACTTGCAGGAGTTGGGAATACAGAAAGAGTTGCACCTAATACGTAGTAGTGATAAATATATCGTGCCTCCTGCATGCTATACGTTATCATTCGGCGAACGAATGAGGATTTGCGAGTGGTTTAAATCGGTGAAGTTCCTAGATGGATATGTATCGAATATATCTTGGTGTGTAAATGTTAAAGATGAAAAAATATCTGGATTGAAGAGCCATGACTGCCATGTCTTTGTACAATGACTTCTTTCGGTTGCAATACGTGAAAATCTCACCGATGACATATCAACAACATTGATTGAATTGAGCGGCTTCTTTAGAGGATTAAGTGCCAAGACGTTGAAGTTGGAAGTACTGGAAAAGATCAAAAGGGACATTGTTGTGATTTTTTGCAATTTAGAAAAGATTTTTCCTCTAGCTTTCTTTGATGTAATGGTCCACTTAGCTGTGCATTTGCCTCATAAGGCAAACATTGACGGACTTGTCCAATACTGTTGGATGTATCCAATCGAAAGGTACATTAAATTTTAAGAATTGTGTTATCTATCCATCCTAACTATTTTCATTTATAACTAATTAATCATTAAAACAGATATTTGCACACATTAAAGCAATATGTGCATAACAAAGCACGACCAGAAAGGTCAATTGCTGAGGCTTGCATTGATGATAAATGTCTCACCTTCTGCTCTATGCATCTTGAAGATATTGAGACAAGCTTTAATCGTGAAGATCTAAATTCTGATAGATATCCAGGACAACAACGAACTGGCCTTACGGTATTTAATCAGAATGTGTGGCCAATAGGTGCCCGTATATATGAATGTTATGATCCTGAAGACTTGAAAAAAGCCTACTATACCGTGCTCAACAACTGTGATGCGACATTACCATATTTTAAGTATGTTTATCAAAATCATTGCAATACTACGTTAGTACATAAATGTAAGTTACATATAACATATCTCATCTTATGAGTAAGCATACGACTAAGCTTTAGAGAGAACATGTTACCGATACTGATCTAGAGCAAAGACAACAAATTTTTTTTCCAAAATGGTTTGGAGAACGTGTAAGAATAGGTTTTAATTAATTGTAATTGAATTAATGCATTTGTATTCAATTAATTTTGTACTTGAATTGAATTAATAGATGAAGCTATTACATCACCAACAATCTCCTGAGGCGTACAATCAATTATATTCCTTGGACATATGGCCCTGATCAAAGGATATCCCACTACACTTATATAATTATTGATGGTGTTCAATTTCACACGAGGGAATGTGAGGTCAGTCGGTGAACACAGAATAATGGGGTCCTTGTTCAAGGAGATTATGAAGCAAGACAAATTGTAGAGTACTATGTTGTTTTACAAGATATCATACTGTTACATTATTGCTTCGGTCTTTCTGTGTATCTGTTTAAATGTGATTAGTGGGATGTAAGTAACAAGAAGACTAGAATGCAGATCGATAGGCACTTCATAAGTGTTAATACAACACGTATAACATTTAAAGATGATCCGTGTGTATTGGCATCTCAAGCAAATCAAGTTTTCTATTTGAAGGACACAAAACTTAGAGGTGATTGGCATGTTGTCCAAAAAATAAAGTCTAGAAATGTTTATGATATATTAGAAGTTGAAGAGGGAGATAAAGATTTGGAGATGATTGAGGGGTACAAGAAGAGTCACAATCTGCCTACGATGGTGTTGTCCTGCCATGATCAAGAAGATGTTACTTCGTATCGGTTGAATAGAACTGATGTAGAACCAGATCATGTCGTAGCTTTCGACGTCGCCTAATACCACACAGTTACATCCGAGGGATACAACTTTTATTAATGATGATGATGACGAGGAAAGTGATTTTGATGATGATACATTGTTAGAGTATTGTACTGAGAATGAAAAAATTTTAAGAATAGATGATGATACAGACTCAGATGAATAATTGTAATAGGTGTTACATGTGTTAGGATCAAGTGTAATGGATTTTTAATTTTATGATGTAATGGTTATTCAATTTTATGATGTAATGGGTATTCATTTTTATGATGTAATGAATTTTTATTTTTATGATGTAATGAAATTTTATTTTTAAACTTTTTTTATAGATATGGTTGGACCAGGATCACGCAGACGCACAACTGCGGCAAACCCATCGACCCCTTCCCCTTCATTTGCAGGGTCGACTGATCCTGTCGTTGATGGTATACATAGTTTCCCTTTTTATTAATGATTATATGAATATGATACTAATTGTTTCTATTTTATTTCTTCTAAAGCTTTGGCCATCGCCTCTAGACAATGGCCTGGTAGGTCGAAGAACCGTAGTTTGCAGGTTTAAATGGAGGTAGCAGGGGGCTCGCGACTTCGGATTGAGATACCTCTGGGCTTGTTGAAGCTCGTTGGTGGGTGGGCACAACAGTTCACCACTAAGTTCGGCATCATTTGCCGACCACGCACCCCACTCCATATTAATGACTGGAGTCGGGTCACTGACGAGGAGTGACAGGATATTCATGCGCATATCTTGGTATGTCTTTGATTATTGTTTGCAACTAAATTTTAATATATCTAATAAAGTAATGTTTTGACAATGAAATGCTTTACAGGAGAAGTTTAACATCGATCTCCACCTGCCTCATGTCATGAAGGCAGTGGGCCGTTACTTGGGAGTCCATTTTAGGGACTATCGACACAGGCTCCACATGCACTACGAGTCGGATGTGGTAGCCGATAGAGAGTCTCGTGACAGACCATACAGGGGGGGTGACGGTGGAGGATTGAATGTTATTATGGGACCGGTTCGCTAGTAATGCATTCCAAGTAAAAATTGTCAAAATTAATTTTGTTGTATGATAAATCATTGTCATTTATACTAACCTTTTTTGTTTTGGCCAAGTGTAAGAACTTAGTAAGAAAAATAGTGAAAGCAAAAGCAAGAAAAAGGTGACCCACTATGGTGGATCACAATATTTTGTTACGTATAGGCATGAGATGGTAAGTTAATAAATGTATCAAGTTCTTATTGTATAATCTTTTCATGAAATCAATCTTCACAATCTACTATTTATTTGTTGCAGCGAGACTAAGAGACTAGTGCACCTCCTAACCCCATTGATTTGTGGTACAGGACGTACTACAACCCCAAGAAGGGTTGGACTGGGCTTGAAGCTCAACGGCTTTATGTAAGTTATTTATGTATATATACTAGTATTACTAATTTAATACTAATCTAAAGTTATAAAAGTAGTAACATATATTTATATTTTTATAAAAGGAGATGGTCCAGCTGCGTGCTCAGCCGACCCTTGAGGGTGAGCATCCGCCCATTGATTACCAGATACGAGAGACTATTTTGGGCAAAAGGAGCGGATATGTATGTGGCTTAGGGAGTGGGATGCAGTTGACGACATTATCTTCTACCGTCGAGAGCGATGCTAGGTTTCCCGAAGCCACCCAGAGAGCTGAGGCAACTGAGAGACGAAATACACAGCTAAAGCAGATGATGACAGAGCTCCAGGCTCCCTAGTAGGAAGGCTCTGTTCACCCTTGGTTAGTTTTTAAAATTAATTACTTTGATGGATTTATTATTTATAAAAAAATTTACGTAAAAAAAAAATTTTTGATTTATGCCTAACGGCCTAGAAACCTGCATGACACACGTCAAATATGAAAATAGACTTGCACGAACATACTTAATTTCATCGGTTCTAATGACCGTTAAAAACTTATGTAACTTTCCACTCCAACAAGGCCCATTTTGGAGTTTTGACCGACCAAAATGCCATATTTCGGCCTACCGACCCCGAAACCCCATCACACACTTCACAAATGATAAAAAAGAGTTCCACAAACATACGACACTTGGTTCAGATGCCTGGTTTAAAACTTTTGCAAGCTTTTGCTACAAAAGGTCCATTTTGGGGTTTTGACGAACCAAAATGCTAGATATTATCCTACCAACCCTGAAACCCCATCACACACCTCAAAAATGATAAAATAGACTTACACGAACTTACGACACTCGATTTGGATCACCAGTTTCAAACTTATGCAAGTTTTTGCTCTAAAAAGGCCCAATTTGGGGTTTTGACAAAACAAAATGCCGGATATCGGTTTACCGACCCCAAAACCTCATTACACACCTTACAAATGATAAAATAGACTTGCACAAACTTATGGCACTCAGTTCAGATCACTGATTTCAAACTTATGCAACTTTTCGCTCTAAAAAACCTCCATTTTGGGGTTTTGATAGACCAAATACCGGATATTGGCCTAACTATCCCAAACCCCATCACACACCTCACAAATGATAAAATAGACATGAACAAACTTATGGCACTTAGTTTGGATCATCAGTCTAAAACTTATGCAAGTTTCTGGTCCAAAAAGGCCCATTTTGGGGTTTTGATAGACCAAAATGTTGGATATCGGCCTACTAACCTAGAAAACCCATCACACATCTCAAAAATGATAAAATAAACTTGCACGAACTTATGACACTCGGTTCGAGTCATCAATTTGAAACTTATGCAAGTTTCAACTCTAAAAAGGCCCAATTTAGAGTTTTGACGAACCAAAATGTTGGATATTGGCCTAACTACCCGAAAACCCCATCAAAAATCTCAAAAATGATAAAATAGACTTGCACAAACTTACAACACTCCGTTCAGATCACCGATTTCAAACTTATGCAACTTTCTGCTTTAAAAAGCTCTATTTTAGGGTTTTGATGGACCAAAACACCAGATATCGGCCTGACTACCCCAAAACCCCATCACACACCTCAAACATGATAAAATAGACATGAATGAATTTATGACACTCAATTAGGATCACCAGCTTGAAACTTATGAAAGTTTCTACTCTAAAAAGGCCCATTTTGGGGTTTTGACAGACCAAAATATCGGATATCGGTCTACCAACCCTGAAACCCCATCACACACCTTAAAAATGATAAAATAGACTTGCACAAACTTACGGCACTCAGTTCGATTCACCGGTTTCAAACTTATGCAACTCTCCGCTCTAAAAAGTTTCATTTTGGGGTTTTGACGGACCAAAAACATCGGATATTGGCCTAAATACCCCGAAACCCCATCACACACCTCAAAAATGATAAAATAGACATGAAAAAACTTATGACACTCAGTTTGGATCACCGGTATGAAACTTATGCAAGTTTCTGCTCTAAAAAGGCCCATTTTGGGGTTTTGATGGACTAAAATACCGGATATTGGCCTATCAACCCCAAAACCCCATCAAACACCTCACAAATGATAAAATAAACTTATACAAACTTACGGCACTCGATTCGGGTCACCTGTTCGAAAGTTATGCAAGTTTTTGCTCCAAAAAGGCCCAATTTGGGGTTTGACAGACCAAAATGCTGAATATTGGCCTAACTATCCCAAAACCCCATCACACACCTCACAAATGAAAAATAAACTTGCACGAACTTACGTCACTCGATTCGGATGCTCGGTTTGAAACTTTTGCAAGTTTCTGTTACAAAAAGGCATATTTTGGGATTTTGATGGACCAAAATGCTGGATATCGGCCTACCAACCCCAAAACCCCATCACACACCTCACAAATGATAAAATATACTTGCCTGAACTTACGACACTCGGTTTGAAACTTATGCGAGTTTCTGCTACAAAAGGCCCAATTTGGGATTTTGACAGACCAAAATGCCAGATGTCGGCCTACCAACCCCGAAACCCTATCACACACCTAAAAAATAATAAAATATACTTTCACAAACTTACATCACTCAGTTCGGATGCTCGGTTTGAAACTTATGCAACTTTTTGCTCCAAAAAGCCCCATTTGAGGGTTTTAAAGGACCAAAACACCAGATATCGGCCTAACTACCCCAAAACCCAATCACACACCTCAAAAATGATAAAATAGACTTTCATGAACTTACAGAACTTGGTTCAGATCACCAGTTTCAAACTTATGTAACTTTTCACTCCAAAAAGCCCTGTTTTACAGTTTTGATGAACCAAAACACTGGATATCGGCCTAACTACCCCAAAAACCCATCACACACCTCAAAAATGATAAAATAGACATGAACAAACTTACAACACTCAGTTCGGATCACTCATTTGAAACTTATGCAAGTTTCTGCTTTACAAAGGCCAATTTTAGGGTTTTGACAAACCAAATGCCGGAGATCTGCCTACCAACCTCGATACCCCATCACATACCTCACAAATGATAAAATAGACTTGCACAAACTGACGACACTCGGTTCAGATGACTGGTTTCAAACTCATGCAACTTTCTGCTCTAAAAAGCCCCATTTTAGGGTTCTGACGGACCAAAATACCGGATATCGGCCTAACTACCTTGAAACCCCATCACACACCTCAAAAATGATAAAATAGATATGAAAAACTTACGGCACTTGGTTTGGTTCACCAGTTTGAAACTTATGCAAGTTTTTGCTCTAAAAAGGCCTATTTTGGGGTTTTGATGGACCAAAATGCCGGATATCAGCCTAACGAGCCCACAACCCCATCACACACCTCAAAAAGAATAAAATAGTCTACCATGAACTTACGACACTTAGTTTGGATCACTAGTTTGCAACTTATGCAAGTTTCTGCTCCAAAAAGGCCTAATTTGGGGTTTGACGGACCAAAATGCCGGATATTGGCCTAACTACCTCGAAACCCCATCACACACCTCAAAAATGATAAAATAGACTTGCACGAACTTACAACACTTTGTTCGGATCACCGGTTTGCAACTTATGCAAGTTTCTGCTTTAGAAAGGCCCATTTTGGGGTTTTGATGGACCAAAATGTCGGATATTGGCCTAACTACCCCGAAACCCCATCACACACCTCAAAAATGACAAAATAGACTACCATAAACTTACGACACTCAGTTCGGATCACTGGTTTGCAACTTATGCTTCTTTATGCCGTTCTTATTATTTTTGCATGAAAAAAAAATATATTTGATCTGTTGTGGAAATCAATCAAATTACCAAACTAAACTACTAATATAGTAGAAAAGTAAGGGTCGAACCCACAGAGACTGTTAATTGTTTAAAAACCTAAGTTGAGATTAATTTTAATTGAAATTAACAAAGATTGATTGTTGTTGTTGATTTTCTTTCTAAAATTAAATGAGAATTATAATTAGAGCAAATATTGAACTGAATTAACAATGAATCGAATTAAAAGAGGATTCCTTGGGTGTTGAATCCACCACTAATCTTGTAACTAGCTTCAATTGTATTAATTCTTGGGCCATTAAATTTGGATGTAAAAGATGTATTTCGGCTACAAGCCTCAATACAATCATCAAGAAAATCACGCACCAAAACCCTAAGCACGAATCATCTTTGGTCAACACAAATTGTCTACGCTAATTCTAAGGTCATAGTCACAATTTGTTTTCCCTGAGTTATGACTCGTCCTACGGTTTTGATGTATGTACACATATTACTATTGTATAACCACATAAACAAAATCACAGAAATTGATTATGTGAAACTGAATAATACGATCATTGCTTTAATAAAATCCCAACGTTATACAATCAACATCCAAAAATAATTAACCCAAAAATAAAATACAAAGAAGTAATATTACTTGACTAGGGTTTCATCTAAACCCTAGGAATGAGAGAACTTAGCCCATGATAGAAGAAGAGAACACCATAGCCATGAAATTCTTCATCTTCTTCTTTAGAGTTGTCTCATTCCTTCTTCTCTTCCTCTCGATCTCCAAGACGACCTCCTTCTTTTCCAAAACCCTAGCTCACAATAATATCCCTTTTTTTCCAAAAATGCCCCCCACAAAATAAGAATTAGGAAAATAAAATAATAATTCCGTAATTAGACATTAAGGGCCCAAAAAGGGAGTCTAAAGTGCTCCAAAATAGAGCCTATAATGCTAAAATAGGCCATGGTCCACCAACATATGGACCAAACATCACTTCTAACCCAAAATCACTTGTTTTCCACTTTTTTTAGCACTTCAAAGCCCAATATTTTCCTTTTTGCTCCAAATCATCAACTTTGTCAAGCTTTCTCTGCAAAAAGATAAAACAAGACTTAACTAGCAAATGCATATAGATTGGAGAAATTAAAATAATAAAAATGCAAGAATATCTAGGGTTAACACAATAAATATGCACTTTTTAACCAGTTATCAATATTCACATTCTATGTTCATATATATTTAATAAGTGTTCTAATATATATCATTTGATCTTTATTTCAGATTGATCGAGATTATTGCACTGCCATCTTTTTGTTCTGAATCGGGACTTACTATTCTTATTTATTTTTTTTCTTTTCATGGACATCTGTAGTTACATTTTTTGAGACAATTTTTTTATTTTGTATTTATTGATAAATTTTGATTTTATGATTGCAAGTAATTATAGTAATATATATATATATATATATATATGAATGAATTTTTCTTTTAATATATTGATTTCAGAATGTTTAGATTTTATTGTATATCAGGATGATTGATACAGGTTTTAAACTGGAATATAACAAAAAAAAAAAAAAAACAAACAAATAATTCAGGTCAAAATATGCAAAACAAAAAAAAAAAGACTTTTAGTGACACATAAAAAGGCATCGCTAAAATACCTAAAATTTAGATTTTATTGTATATCAGGATGATTGATACAGGTTTTAAACTGGAATATAACAAAAAAAAAAAAAAAACAAATAATTCAGGTCAAAATATGCAAAACAAAAAAAAAAGACTTTTTGTGACACACAAAAAGGCATCGCTAAAATACCTAAAATTTAGTTTTTAGTGACACTTCACATTCGTCGCTATAAATATATTATTAGCGACGTACTGAAGGCGTCGCTACATAATTATATAAATATACTATTAGCGATGTAGCGCAGTCGTCGCTAAAGAATGCTAATAAACTATTTGCGATGCCTTATGAGCATCACTAAAGGTCCCAATTAGCGACGCCCATTGCGTCCTATGTATATTAGCGACGCACCTACCTGATTATTAGCGACACCTACTTATCGTTGCTAATAGTTACCTTTAGCGATGCATAGGAGTGTGCGTGTCGCTGATAGTATTAGCGACACGAATATTTGCGACGCCTCTAGCGACGCCCACGTGGGCATCGTTAAATTTCTTTAGCGACACACATTGCTATTATTAGTGACGCCCTCGCGCGTCGCTAAAAGTGGCTTTTCCTGTAGTGTGTATTTAATGGAAATAGTCCCAATTTCAAGGTTCAGGGCTACTCATCTTAGTCTGTTAGCATTTGACCTTAATTCTTAGCTATCTTGTAGCTACTTTCGCATTCTTGGTCCTTTGATGATTCTATCACTAAGAGATTGTCGCTTACGGTCTCACAATTCTTGGTCCTTTGCTTTCACATTAATTACGTTAAATATAGTTTCTAGGAATGTAGATGTCATTTTTGCATTTGATTAGGGGTAAAATGGTCATTTTGATCTTTTTAGGGCACTTTTGTAATTTATGCTACTAATTCACTTTTATTTCAAGATTATTTTTAGAATGTTAACTATTTTGGATTTAAAAGTTTATTTATTTGGAATTAGTTTCAAATATATCCTAAATTGGAATCAATTTGACTGTTATCCGAGAATTGAGAATTCTTGGTTTGTCAAATTGGGGATAGGGATAACCCTATCGCTAATTTCCATCCCTTATTTGTGTAACCAAACAAACCTATATGTGTTTTAAAACATTTTAAATCCTGTCCCAAAACGGTAGTGTTTAGCCTAACCCATTCATGTGCCTAGGCCGGGTCAATCCGAACCTGGATCTGACTTGCCTGACCCGATCCGCTATTGTTCATCGCCTTCCTCGTCTAGGGTTATTATAGCTACAACCTTAAAAACTTGCCTTTCTTATTTAGTTGCATTTTAAGCATTATTTTAATCTATTTTTAGTTTCTTTCATCTTTTTAAAGGCTAACTTAACTTTTACATTGGTTTGAAGCTTGAATTTATGCTGGGAAGTTTGGTTGAGCTTTGATAATGGCTTCTAAAATTTGCTCTATTCAAGCTCATTTCTCCACCTTTTTGCGCAAGGTCTAGCCTATTGTAATCCTTGTCTCAAGAGCTTTTAATCCCCATATATCCTAAGATTTAAGATTAGAGTCCAATTTATGAGGTTAGGTCTTGAGACCGAAACTTGCAACTCGTATTTTAGAGCTCATCTATGAGCTTCTTGATCGCGGATCAATGGTTTCATACCTTCGTAGGGTCTAGTTTTTGTTCCAACCATCCTATTTTGTTTTAGTTTAGGTCTGATCAGACCCATTTCTAAAGGTCCAACAATGGCAATTCCCTTTGAGTACTACCATTTCAGGGGTACGGTCCATAGTTTATAAAAATGGTTTTAATACGTATAAAATCTACTCAAAAACTAAAATAAATAAAGGAGAACTTACTCTAACCAAATTTGAATGGTTTTCCAAATTTTATCCTTCTCTTCCCTATCCTCATTCTCCTTGTCCAAATAGTTATTTAAGCTCATTTGCACATGAAATTCTCTTTCTTTCACTCACAATTTCAGCAACTAAGTCTTGGTTTGTGTAGCTTTTGTATGTATAGAGAAAATCTTGTTCCAAAGTGAAGGAATTCAAGCATATTAGAGAGTTAGGGTGGCCTTGTGAAGTAGTTGCAGCCTTGCGGACTGCCATGGTGGGCTGAGGGAGGCTGCAAATGGTTTGCTTGCATCAATTGCATGCATGTATCATTTTCCTTGATTTTCTCATTTTTTGCTCATTTATACACACACATACACACACTTATATATTCATATATATACACACTAACACACCTTAATTGAGTGTTCCAACCCCCTAGGTCATGTGCCAAGCACATGGCAATTTAAAAATTATTTTTACAAATTTTTTCTTTATTTTCCCCTAATTTTATTTAATTTTTCATAATTATTTTCATGCATTTCACACCTATATACATACTTTATTATGAGTATTGGGTCCCTAGTGTCATGTGTGGATCACATGAGTTTTTAGAATATTATATATATATATATATACATATATTTATTTTTCTTATAATTTTATGTATTTATTTTATATTTTTCTTTATTTTCAATAATCATTAAATAATTAATTAATTTAATAATTCATGATATTTGGTATAATAATTTTTTCACCTTAGGTCATTGATCTATTGACCAGTTAATGAGTTAATCTCATTAACTTAGGTTAGGTTAGGTTTGATTTTAACTGTTGTTGGAGAGATACCACTAATATATCACTTAAGATCCCTAAGTGTGAATTAAACCTAGAAGGGGGGTTGAATTGTTGGTTCTAGAATTAAAATTTCTCAATTGTTAATTACAATTCTTGTTAACAACATTAATGTCACAACAACAAAATTACTAAACGTGATTAATCCAACATGCAAGCCTATTCACCAATGTAATAGTCAAGAATTGTTCAAAGACAGAAATCTATCAACATACACCAAATTGATTAATTAGTTCAATTTGATAATCAATTTAATGCAAAATTCAACTAAGTGATCAAATGTCAATTCAATTCAATTTACAATTTCAATTGCCCAATTAAGTTTTCAATTAATTAAATTAGTCATCAATTATGAAGTACATGAAAACTTAATATCAATATCAATATTCAAGTGGAAGCATTTAAGCAAAACAATTAGTAAATTAAAAGAGATGAAGTGATTAAGAGATTTACAAATGGATTGATGACGGAGAAACCACCAAGAACAACAATCCTTGGAGTAAAACTCTAGAGCCGGGCCAATGTTCAAGGAAGACTTCCACTATGATAGAAATTGAATTACAACATATTTACAAACGAACTTTATACCTCAAGCTTCGTTCTATCCGATCACGTCTTCAATTTTCTCTTGAATCCACAAGCTCCTCATAATCAGAATCTTCATACAACCGGAATCCTCGATGATCTCAGAATCTTCCAATCTAGCCGCTCTACAATTGCAATCCTCACAATCTCAGTGTCTATCGATCGCTCAACGCTGAATCCTCAAGCTTGAACTCTATACTTCAATATTGGAAAAATTGACATTAACAAGAGGCTCTTAGATCTGATTAGGATCTAGTGAATGATCTAAATCAATCAATCAATGAGAGTAGAGAAATCCATGATTGACAATTATGATTAATCTCTCATGAAAGCTTTTGATCTCTTAAGAATTTAGCTCTCATAATTGATTTCCCTCATACTTTGTTTCTCACCGCTCTCAACTAAATTTTCATGATATTTTGCAATGAACTTGTTTAATCCAAAATGAGCTTTAAAACAAATTATAAATCTATTTTCCACCCAGGGTTTGTTTGAACGAACCATCCTTCGTTCAAATGAGCAAGGAACGAATATCAAACAAGCACAATTTTGAAGTTGCAGCTCTTCGTTTGATACAGGCTTTTCGAACTAATGGAAACGAACTTCGATTATTCGTTCGAATGAACCAAGGCTTGTTCAAATGAGCAACAAAGAGTTACTCATTCTGCTTGTCTTGTGGACAAAAATTTTCCTTAGAGTTTTTAAGATGTATTTTTGAGAAAATTGTTTCACAATCACAAGTTTAACACACACATGATGTTATGATAAAAACTATATGCAATGCATGCAACGTGTGAGTGTGTGAGATCCAAATCGAATAAAAAAGTCCAATATACCCTTCTTGATCCAAGTCTACTGGTAGAGATGTATGATAATTTCTCTTCTACCATCTTGGAGTAGAACGGGTATTGATGTACTTGCTCCTAGGACTTATGCAATTATTACACACAAAACATATTTTATCAAACTAGATTAGCCAATTATAATATCGGATCCCTTGGTCCTAACAACTCTCTCTTTAGCAATTTGTGACAAAACTGCATAAAATAGTATAAGAATATAATACATCAAAATCTATAACTCCCAAAGAGCGAAATAGAAGGAAATTATATATTTTGACTTAGTATTCTATACTAAAGATATCACTTAGCAATGCTTAACAAGTAGACAACTTGTTTCCTACACAACAAACTTAACTATACCACGTAAGATCACATCCATAGAGATATATCAAATAAATTCTATGAGATCACACAAATAGATAGATGAGTATCAATATAAGATAATGTACAGTAAACATGGTAACCATATGCAAACAAATCAAATCCTGAGCAAGACAAAGTGACTCTAAACTATTTCATACATATGCAAAAAAATATATATACTACCCCCCCTCAATATATACCTCATACAAATGTACTAATCTCCCTTTTTGTTACACCATCTCCCCATTTTTGTCACGATGACAAAGGAATGTATCAAATAAGGAAGATTATAAGGAAGTAGAATATAACATGGTAGGCATGCATAGTGAGATAAAATTAAGCTGACAGTAATGATCATAGACACAGTAAGTAAAATATCAATGATATCATAGTAGAACAATGACTCTATCATCAATCCCAAAAAGATAAAATAAGAAGTCATAGGAAAAACTGTCAAAAAAGTGTACATGTAGCTGATAAATAGAAAGATATATAGGAAAACCTCACTACAGAAACACTCATCACTTATGCAGTCTAAAATAATCTGAATCACTGATCATCTCCAAGTGGTGGTGGAGGAGGAAAGACATGTGCGAGAGCCTCTGTCAACCCTTGTAGAGCTCCTCGAAAATAGATCGTCTCTTCTATCATCGACATGAAGTAATCTGATTGTATCCGAAGATAGTGCTGCTCTAGCCTCTGATCAATGTCAACAGTGATCTGATTGTGATGCAGTTGTAATCAATCCTCTAACTCATCTCTCAAGATTGGTTGATTGATTGTAGATGAGGAGGCTATTGCTAAAACATGAATGTCTGCACCCAAAAGGGTACGAAACTGTGATGGAGTTTGGTCAACAAGGAAGTCCTCAACATTAATATGATCTCTAGACTGCTACTACAACAACGACGGATGTGGTTGCTATTGCGGTGCTGGTGCCAGTGCCCGTGGCTGTTGGGCCTCCTGATGCTCATCATCAACATCGTTCTCATCGGGAGGAGTGATGATGACATGTCTTCAGGACCTGGCTATCGTAGAGGGTTACCACTAGGATATCACTGAAGGTTTTAAAGCATGAATACCACATAGAAGGGGGGGGGTTGAATAGTTACGTCTTAAATAAAATACTTTTTTCTATTTTGGTTTCAATTCTTGGTTAAAACAAAAGATGACACAATCAACAAATTCACTCAATGTGATTAATCCAACATTTATGCCCATCCACCAATGAATTATCCAAGAATCATTCAAATACACCAACCTATCAACCTTTACCAAATTGATCAATCTAGCTTGATTTTATATGCAATTTAACAATTCAAAGCTAATTCAACTAAGTGATTAAATTATGATTTAAATCAATTTACAAAATTAAGTTTTCAAATTATCAAATTAATGAACAAGTATGAATTTCATGAAAACTGAATTTCTGTATTCTAGCGGAAGCATATTAATTAAAGAAAATCGTAAATTGAAAGAGATGTAGAGAATGAGAGATTTGCAAACCGATTAATGACGGAGAAACCACCAAGGACAACAATCCTTGGGGCTAAAACTCTAGAGTCAAGCCAATGCTCATGGAAGACTTCCATTATGATGGAAAATTAAATACATTGTATGTATGAACAATCTTAGTACCTTAAGCTCTGTTCTCCCTAATCACGTCTTCAAATTCCCCTTTAATTCTCAAGCATTCATAGCCAAAACCTTCAAACAACTGGAATCCTGTACGGTCTCAAAATCCTTTGATCAAGCCGCTCAACAGTTGCAAATCCTCACGACCTCAATGTCTACCGATCGCTTAATGCCGAATCCTCAAGCTTGAACTCCATTTTTTGTTAATGGTGAAACTGACTTGAACCAAGGCTCTTAGATTTTATTTGGATTTAGTGGATGCTTTAAATCGATCAATGAACAAGAGTAGAGATGTGTATGAATAACATGTATGAATGATCTCTCATAAGAGCTTCAAGATCTATCAATAATTTAGCTCTCACAATTTAATACTTTCTTACTCTGTTTTTGACTTCTGTTTATTATATTTTTGAAAAGAGCTTCATTGATTCCTAAATGGCTTAAAAATATAATATAAATTTGTTTTCCGCCTAGGGTTTATTCGAAAGAACCATTATTTGTTCGAACGAGCACTGATTCATTCGAACGAACAAGGAACAAATATCAAACGAACACAAATCTGAGGTTGCAGCTCTTCGTTTTATATAGAACCTTTGAGTGAATAAAAATGAATGAGAACGAACTTCTCTGTTGTTCGTTTAAACGAGCAACAGAGAGTTGCTCATTCTTGATTGTCTTTTGAACTAAATTTTTCCCTTAAGTATTTTAATGATGCATTTTAGAAAAACTGATTCACAACCACAAGTCAATCACATACATGATGTTATGATAAAAACTATAAGCAATGCATGCATGATGTGAGTGTAAGATATCCAAATCAAATACAAAAGTGCAATATACCCTTTGAAAACCAAGTCGACCAGTAGTAATACATGATAATGTCTCTTGGACGAACTTAGAGAAGAACGTGCATTGAGTTACTCACTCATAAGACTTATGTAAAGATTACATACAAAGCACGTTTTGTCAAATCAGATTAGCCAATTACAATATCAGACCATATGGTCCTGACACTGGCTAATGTTCGACATGTAAATGGTCCAGCTGACAGGATAGACATGTCAGTAGTGTAGAAAGGTACCTACTGTGTAGCACAGATCCTAGTGATAAGGCTGTTTAATGGTAAAGATGTGGTGTGTCTAGTACTAGTGGTAGAGGAATCGATGACTCTAAGAATGTACAATGGTGCATTGATCGGTATGGCAGCATCGATGACATATAGAAGTGTAGCGCATGAGAGAGTCAGTGTGTTTGTATGGCTGATTGGATGTAATACGCTACATACGATGAGATTGAGGATACAATAACCCTCATGCAAATAACCCTGCTCTAAGGTGGCAGTTCTTGTGGCAAAGACTGTCGAATTGTCGACTTGGGGGGTGGATGCGATAAGATCAGCAGAAGGTAATATAGCACCCTGAGGGAATGAGAAGCCTGATTGCTCAACTCGAGGAAGGCCAAGAGTCTGAGCAATCATGTCTGCGATGATAGAAAAAGTGACACCGCAAATCGTCACTAGGGAGGCTCATTGGTCATCACGAGAACTTAGGTTCCAGTAAAACTCTTGAATCAGGGTCTCGTTGGCTAGACTTGTGACTGACAGGAGAGGTAGCCAACCACGTGAGTCAAATAGCATTTAAGCTAGAGTCTCACATATGTCATCAATAGTACGTAATCTCTCAACTAGGACTGGACAGGACAGGATAGACAATGCCCGAACCCAAGCTACTTGGACTCGGGGACTTACCGTACCATTGAATGGATGGAATCACAAAATGATCAGTGAAAAAATGCCCTCGACGAGTGGAACATACTAACTGGAACAAAAACTGAGAATGACGTAACCCAAGATAAATATGTCACAAAGAAATATGAGGATTGGAGAGAAAATGAGAGAAAACCAAAGAAGAATGTGATTAGTTCGCGGTTTCTCGCATGTTTTGATCTGAGCAGAGTTCGCTCGAACGAGTTTCATTTGAATGAGGGTTTGTTTAAACGAGCACCCGAAGCTGCTCTTCTCTTAGAAAAATGGAGTGTCATGCTCTATTTGATAATTCTCTGTGTATTTCAACTACTAAACAAGGGAAAACATAATTTTTCTTGAAAAATAACTTTTTTTAGCTACAAAACTCTAAAATGAATTCAATTATCTTCAAAGCTAAAAATAATAACAATGTTTTTGAGTTTAAATATGAGAAGAACATTTTGAGTGAATTTGGGAGATGTATCAATTATCTTCAAAGCTAAAAATAATAACAATGTTTTTGAGTTGAACTATGAATTTGAAGAACATTTTGAGTGAATTTGAGAGATGTAACTATATTCTTAATTTCATCAATACATTCAAATGATTCTAAAACACTAAAATGCATGCAAGCTCACTCTCTGCTCACTCAACCATGGTTACTAGATATATGCATTAATTTCAACCATGAAATATTCTTGTCTCAAAGTTGACTTTTTATGGTGTTGAATGATTTTCACATCAATAAGAGCAAACAATCATAGTCGATCAACTTAGGAATTTTTTATCATTTCCAATCAAAACTCACTCTCAACTTAAAAGCAAAATTTTGCAAATTGAATTTGTACTTCTCTGACCTTTTGCAAGGCAGCTTTCACATAGTTGAGTAGGTTGCTTTTTTCAAAAGATTTATCATTGCTAGCAAAAACACTATCTGAAAGTTAGCCCTTTCCTTCCACTCTTTGATTTTTGTGTGTGCACCATTTTCTGTTTAGGATTTTATTTTAGGTCATTTGATTTTTCCAACCTAAGTCCATCTTTCTAGCCATAAACCCATTGAGATGTAAACATAAAACCATTAAGTTCAACCTATCTACAAGGCAATCTAATGCAAGAAATAAGCAAGACTAAAAACTAAGAGATCACAAGTAGATTAAAAGGTTGTGTGCACCTAAGTGAATAAGACTAAGTGAAGATATTGATAAAATAAAGTTCACAAGTCATAGCTTAATCACTTAAAATACACTAAATACATTTATCTTTTTCTAAAAAAAAAATGGGATTACCATTAGTAATGAAAATGAAAGAAAAATGTTTTTGGATTATTAACTTCACAAAGGTATGAAATGCACCTAACTATGAAAGATAAAAAATCCACAAAAAAAAGAAAAAAGAAAATATTCATAGACCTAGAATAGATGACTAACATAAGGATCACCTACACTATGGAAAAGAACTCAACTTACTCAAAGTTGATTTTCAATAAGAAAAATGGAGTAATGTGTGATATAGCAATTCATAGGGAGACTCTAGGATGCGAATAAAGAGTAGAATTCTTAAATTACTCTAATATCTTTTAGTCATCTACGAGATGAATTTGTTTTTTTCGATGAAGAAGCAAATTGTGAACTGTGACTTGCGCACTCCTTCTCAAGACCTTTCAATTTATCCTTCCTCACCCAAAGTTTTCTGACAATTCTTTTGGGAGTAGGAGAGACATTTTGAGTCTTGACATTACCTCTAACCTTGGAATGGGGAATTACTTTAGGCTTTTCAAGGTTGAAAATTTGAATGATCCTTTGAGCCATACTTCTTGATTTTTGAATATGTGAATTCATTTGTTACTTCCAGGTAGTAATTTTGAATTTGTGCTCTAAGGTCATGGTGTGAGATTTTGTTTGCTTATTCTTAGCAAATCCACACTTCCTCCTAGAATGCCTTGTAACCATGCAATTGGAACAAAATAATGATTTTGGTTGAGGTTTGGCTTGTGGTATAGATTGAGGTAGTGGAAGAGAATGTGCTCGAGGCTTTGGTTGAGGTTGGGTTTGCCTCTTAGGTTTAGGTGGTTCAACACCTTTAGATTTTGAGGACACAAACACAACCAGCTTTAGTGTGAGAGATTGACTTGAAGTGGATGTGGAAGGCTTATTCTTATTTGTGAACATGTCATAGCCCAAACCACTTCTATCATTCTTGATTTAGACGGTATTAAGCATTTTAGAAAGTTTATTTGACCTATCCTCAAGATTGACTTTTACATTCTTAGCTTGTGTGAGTTCTCTATTAAGAGAGTGAATTTTGGAATTCAATTCCTTCTTTTCAACCTCACATGCATCTAGGGATGCTTTAAGTCCTCCTACCTTAACAACCAATAAATTTCTCTTATTTTCTAAGGTTTCAACCTTCTCTAAAAGAGACAATTTATCCTTATTTAGTTGATTCAATAAGGATCGATAAACTATTAAAGCACTCTTCTCCTTCTCACATGCCTTAAGTTTAGTGATAAGCTTCATGTTAGATTTCTTGAGATTTATGGAATCATTGAATAACCTTTTAAAATCAATCTCAATATTATCATCTTCATCACTCTCATTATCACTAGACACAAGGTCTTTGTTGTCCTCATGATTTTCATTCTCAATGGATGAGGAACCTTCATGGACATTGATGATACTCATAAAAGCCAAGAATTAACTTTCATCACATTCTTCTTCATCATCATCCTCATCCCCTCCTTCCTCTTCATCTTTGTTAGAAAGAGATGATTTCATTACTCCCATATTTAGAGAATTTCCCTTTCTCTTATTAGGGAAATCAACCACTATGTGCCCAAAATTATGGGAATCATAGCACTCAATAGGCTTAGAGGAGGATTGTGATGGAGATATTCTTTTATCACTACTAGAAGAAGATTTTTAGACTTTGTCTCTTGAAGAGTTAGGATTTCCAAAAGAACTTTTAATTGAGCTTTGAGATCCCTTGGAATTAGGCATTCTACCATTGAGGTACTTGTTAAACCTCCTAAAAAAGAGAGCTAAGTCCTCATCGTTCATGGACTCGGGGTCAATTTCAAAATCCCCTTCACTTTCTCCTTGTGTTGATTTCAAGGCAAAACTTTTAGTCTTCTTTGCTTGCCTTAGAGTTAGTTCAAAAGTTTGAAGTAATCCAATTAACTCATTGACAAAGAGAGAGTCCACATCTTTACTTTCCTTAATAGCGATTATCTTAGGTTGAAATCTCTTGGGGAGAGGCCTCAATATTTTCCTTACTATTTTGGTCTTATCTAGTTTCTCTCCTAGGTTGAATGATGAGTTGACAATGTCATTCAATTTAGCATAAAGCTCGAAAAATATTTTCGATTCTTCCATTTGCAAGGCTTCAAACCTAGAACTCAACATTTTTAATTTTGACCTTTATACTGGCAACGTACCCTTATGGGTAGTCTCGAGAATGTCCCAAACCTCCTTGGATGTCTCACAAGTCATAATGTGGCGAAACTCATCGGGAGTTACCACATTAAAGATGGAATTCTATCCTTTGGTGTTATATCCACTCATCCTTAACTCTAACTCATTCCTAGTGTTTGAAGGCTCAACTACGAAGGGAATTGTCGTAGTTGCGGTTGTTACTGGATGGGTCCAACCTTCTTGGACGGCGAGCCATACTCTTTCATCCACGGCTCTCAAGAATGCTCTCATGGGAGCTTTCTAATACGTGTAATTAAAGCCATTAAATAAGGGTGGCTGTGAGATCGAACTGCTCTCTCTTAACCTTTCCATAGTTTACACTACTTAGGATATCAATCAATTACTTTTGAAAGTAAGCTCTGATACCAATTTGTTATCGAAAGGATACCACTAGGATATCACTAAAGGTCCCTAAGTGTGAATTAAACCTAGAAGGGGGGGTTGAATAGGTTGGTTGTAGAATTAAAAATTTCTCAATTGTTCATTACAATTCTTGTCTACAACAATGATGCCACAACAATAAAATCACCCAACATGATTAATCTAACATGTAAACCCATCCACTAATGTAATAGTCAACAATTGTTTAAAGACACAAACCTATCAACATACACCTAATTGATCAACTAGTTCAATTTGATAATCAATTTAATCAATTCAATGAAAAATTCAACTAAATGATCAAATGTTAATTCAATTCAATTTACAATTTCAATTGCTCAATTAAGTTTTCAGTTAATTAATCAAATTAGTCCTCAATTATGAGATAATTGAAAAATTAATATCAATATCAATATTCAAGTAGAAGCATTCAAACAAAGTAATTAGTAAATTGAAAGAGATGAAGTGATTGAGAGATTTGTAAACCGATTGATGACGAAGAAACCACCAAGGACAACAATCGTTGGAGTAAAACTCTAGAGCCGAGCCAATGCTCAAGGAAAACTTCCATTATGATAAAAATTGAATTGCAACATATCTACGAATAAACTTTATACCTCAAGCTCTATTCTACCTGATCACGTTTTCAATTTCCTCTTGAATCCACAAGCTCCTCATAGCTGAAATCTTCATATAACCAAAATCCTTGATGGTTTTGGAATCCTCTGATCTAGCTGGTCCAGAATTTCAAATCCTAACAATTTTGGTGTCCACCGATCGCTTAACGCCGAATCCTCAAGCTTGAACTCTATCCTTCATCAATAGTGAAATTGACATAAACAAGAGGCTCTTAGATCTGATGTGGATCTAGTGAATGATCTAAATCAGTTAATGAATGAGAGTAGAGAAATGCATGATTGAAAATTATGATTGATCTCTCATAAAAGCTTTTTGATATCTCAAGAATTTAGCTCTTACAATTGATTTGTTTCTTACTCTGTTTTTCATTGCTCTCAACTACATCTTCATGATATTTCGCAATGAACTTGTTTAATCCAAAATGAGCTTCAAAATAGATTATAAATTTATTTTTTGCTTAAGGTTTGTTCTAACGAACCATCATTTGTTCAAATAAACGAAAAAAAAAATCAAACGAGCACAATTATGAGATTATAACTCTTCGTTTGATATAGGTTTTTTCGAACGAATGAAAATAAAATTTTCTTGTTCGTTCAAATGAGCAACAAAGAGTTGCTCATTTTGCTTGTATTATGAACAAAATTTTCCCTTAGTGTTTTTAAGATGCATTTTTTTTAAAATTATTTCATAATCACAAGTCTAACATATACATGATGTTATGATAAAAATTATATACAATGCATGTGATATGTGAGTGTGTGAGATTCAAATGAAATACAAAAGTCCAATATACCCTTTATGAATCAAGTTGACCGGTAGATTTGCATAGTAATGTCTCTTAGACCATCTTGGAGTAGAACGGACATTGATGTACTTACTCCTAGGACTTATGTAATGATTACACACAAAACACGTTTTGTCAAACCGGATTAGCCAGTTACAATATCGGATCCCTTGGTCCTATCGTTAACCCTACATGAGTTATGGCTTAGTTAGGGTTAGGGCTTACTCTTGAGTTGGGTTAGTCTTTTAAGCCTAGTTTAGTTTATGCTTTATTGTAATGCCCAAAGAATTTTTAAGAGTTTCTTTTATTGATAATATTTCATTACATTACCCTAAATCCCAATTTGTTGGGTGTGGGTGGTGTTACATAATTAATTAAGATAAATTTAGATAATTAATTATGACCCTAAATTGCCTCAGCTAGTATTGGAGTGGAGTTTAAGTAGATATTAAATTTGATACTTGAAAAATATTGCCTCCAAGAAGTTTCTAAATAATGCACCAATCTTTAACGATTTGAATCATGGGTGTTAGCCCTAAAGGTTTTCAACCCCGGGTATCTTAGTAATTTTGATGATAACAAGGTATTGTCCATGTGAACTAATCTTTTATTCAAGTGACAATGCAAATAGATCATCTATATTAAAGAAGATTGTTGACCAAGAAATGAAAAATTCCACCAGCTTAAAGGATTCTCAAGTACATGCTACAATAAAAGAATCAAATCAAATCAAGTAGAATACTCTCATGATGAATCAAGAAAATGGACACACTAAAGCCTAAGAAATCAAGACAAGTCAAGTAAAGATTTTTATTTTTCTTATTTTTGGTTTTGAGTGATTTAGGATTAGATTGATCATTGGTCGTAAACTCTTACTATTTAAAATGATCAACTAAGAATTAACCTCGTATAAATTTTCAAAATAAAATATTGCCATACTTTAAGCTTTGAAAGATCAAAATGTTTTGATAAAAATACACTGAGAATAATAAGCAAGAAGACATACATTGTCCAAACCAGTAGACCAGTTCATGAAACCAGTCAACTGATTCTTAAAGTTTATTTTTACACTAATTAAACTAGTTGACCAGTTCCAAAAATTAGTGGACTAAGTGAAATTTTTCATGAAGTAAGTTTGAACTTACTGTCCAATACAGTCGACTAATTTTTCAAAGGTTAAAACAATATACATCAGAACTAGTCGATTGATCTTAACGATTAGTAGACTAATTGTTCTTGAACAAATGAACGTCAAATCCTCTAAACAATTTAGTTGACCTAGTCAGTCGTCCAAGTTACTTAGGTGGCTAAATTCGCCGATCTGGCACTTTGAAATTCAATTTTGAACAGAAGGGGGAGAGGGGCGGGACGACTCTTTTACAAAATACAATGACCATATTCTTTTGCGAGCTATAAATAGAGGTTCTCTAAAGCATTCCATACTATCTTTTTACAAGCTTACACTTTTACATATTTATTCTTGAGTTTAACTATTGAAAACCTAAAGCTAAAAGTAGTACTCATCTTAAATATTCCGAGCTTGCACCTAATCTATCTATAAAGTGTGGGCATTTATTGCACTAGTCTACTCTTGAAGAGAGTGCTTGTTGGTAAACAAAATTTGTATCATCTCATTGCGGTAAGAGTTGTGGGTAGGTGCTACCCAAGTGAGGCAAAAACGAACATTTTGCTGGGAAAAGAGTGAGGAGCTATTGTGTAAATATTTGACCTCCACTTGAAAAGAGATCAAGATAGTGGAAAAACTCAAGTGGGGATCCTTGATTCGAAATCGTAAGAATTTTTTCAAACCTCGTAAAAATTGATGTGTTTGCTCCTCTTTCTCTCTCTACTCTTTTACATACTTGTGCAATATCCACAAACATTTTTATTGTTTTTAAAAATGATCAATATTTGCTAAATACCTTATTCACTCTCCTCTAGGGTAAATATCTAGGCAACAAGTGGTATCAAAGCCTTATCTCTTACAAAATTAAGTTAACACTCTAAGAGAAAAGATATGAAAAATATTGTAGGAACCATCTTTGACGAAAGAAAATCGACAAATAGACCTCTTTTATTTAGTGGCCAAAATTATACTTATTGGAAGGCTAGATTGATGATCTATCTTCAAGCCTTGGACTACGAAATATGAAAGATCAACATAAATGGGCCTCGTATTCCTATAAAGGCCAAAAGCTTTACTAGCACCACTAAGGTTGCTAAGAGAGAACATGAGTGGGATGAAAATGATCTCAAGCTCACTTATAGAAATTCTAAGGCCATGAGTAATTTATATTATGCCTTAGATGCAAATGAGTTCAATAGAATCTCTGCTTGTGAATCCGCAAAGGAGATATGAGAAAACTTGAAGTTACCTACGAATGTATAAATCAAGTTAAATCATAAAACATTAGTATGCCATTTGGTGTGTTGTCGCAGGCAACCAAAAAATAAAACCAAAACTCCTTAAAATATATGTAGTAGTGCAAGTAGGGATCGTTCCCACGGAGAGTATCTAGCCTAGTTTTATGCTACGTGAACAAGGATTAGAGGGGGGGTTTGAGTATAACGACAACTATTTTAAGAAAAACAACTAAGGAATAATTCAAATTAAAATGTCGAAATCAATCAAAAGAACGAGCATTGATCTAAGTCAACATCCACCATCGGAATTTTACAACTGGTCATCGATGCAAGCATATATCAATTCACACTTTAAATATTCACTGTTGGAACTATTTTCCTATCTCTCCTTAGTCGCAGTTAATTAGAAAACAAGCGATCTAATTAACCCTAACTATTAAACAACCCAAGACAAGCGTTAAAGATTTAATCTAGTAGTAGCCTTAAGAATTAGAGAGATCGATGAAGCTAAACAACACAAGCACAAGTGGTCACATTTAATTTAGTCGAGCGTTCTTCCTAAGATTTAGTAATTTCTGACGCAGCAAATCATTAAATCTTAGTTGCTTCAAAAATTAGAGGGATAAAATAATTACGGATTTGATATCTAACCTAGCGGTAGATTGCAACGAATAATAAACTAGTAGGCCTCCTAGTAATTCAACGAGGGAAT